>BLXT01003735.1:560646-582528 GCA_019648995.1 Plakobranchus ocellatus | reverse complement strand
ATATATGTTCATTCATGTCTTTTCCCAATTCCTTTGAAAGCCTTGCCATACACGGCTCATCCGGCCTGTCAAACTACCATGAACATTGCCCAGGGAATTCAAAGGACAAAGAAAAGTTGGGAATTTGGAATGAGGGATCCTTGCAAAGAAATTCATAGTTATGTGCGCCGGTAGATCAGCATATAGGCAGCTTTTACTTACCGTGATGAGCAGACAAACTTCAGGATATAAAAAAAAATGTCCACAGTAGGCAAAAAGAGATGAAGTTGAAATAACTATCGGGAGCAAATAAAGGTCAAAGTGAAACAAAAAAAAAAAAAGAGCGAGCGAGCTCAAGCTTATTAAAAAGGGCAGATGGGCGTCTGTTTGTACACAATCCTTAAAATGTATTGCTCAAAGCCTTAACAGAAAAAAAAACCAAAAAAAAAACAAAAAAAACTGAGACGTCAAAGTAAAGAGAGCCCAAGAGACAAAGGATGAAGATGATATTGGGCTAGTTTACCGTGAGCAGAGTTGATAAAAAGGGGAAAATCTTAAGTACATCTGTGTATTGACAGAATATGTCTGCACTTCTTTACGTGCCACCTTAATGATTGTGATTCGAAACCTAGTACAAACTGAGTCATCCAAGTCAAAGACAACAAAGGTAATAACTGAAGAGACACATGGCTAGCTTACCGGGAGCATAATTTGTTAAAGAAGAAAGAGACAGCCCACTGCAAGCGTGCACCTGAACAATTCTGATTCGAAGCCTAAGATTAAATTGAGTTCCTTGTTACAGAAGGCCAAAGATTGGATAAACAAAGAGGGTTGGCAGCTATACGTCATGATGCTCTTCCTCTTCCAGGTCCCAGCGCCGCTTTTAAGTTAATCGCCTCGGGTTTCCGCTGTTCTATTGATGCATGCACATACATGCGATCTAGAACAAGCTTTCAACTATTGGATTGGGCAGGAAGTAGTTTGCAGTTCTGTTGAAATTTTTTTTTTTTTTTTTTTGCTTTGATCGTTCACAACTTTTAATGTTCATGTTGTGCTTTTTATTTTCCCTTAATCATCATTTAATGAAGGCCGGTATAGATTGGGGAAAGCGATAAGAACGGGTACTCAATTTGCTCTGCACTGGTGGAAAAGGTGGGATCAAACATTAAGAGGCACGAAAATGTTTAGAATGAGCATGATTATGGAGCGTTATTTTGCAAATACATGGTACACTAATTCAGTAAATAAAGCATTTCGATCATTGAAATTTCTCATTAACCTGGAATATGTATGCCACATATTAAAATAGAGGTTTAAATTTATCTTTTATTCACTTACAACAAAAGAAAGTTACAAGTATGGTGGCCTAAGGCAAAGAGTTTTATAAAATTAAAGAAAAGGACATAAAACGTGCAGCCTTTACAGGCTGCCCATAACAAGAAAAGAGTTGTAGATGAGTTTTTATTTTCCAGATTTTTCTACAACTTATAACATCATCATCATCACCCCCCCGGACTCGGTCAACTATGTTCAACTGTGAACTGGAAGCATTACTCTGACGCTCTCGGAAAAGAAAACTTTCCATATCATTTGCAACATGTGTTGTACACAGTGACAGTCTGCCATCCATGTAGGCTATCCAAGGCAAAATATTAAATTTTGATTTGATTAGAAAATTCTCATCCTACATCTCCTTTGTCTGGGTCACAGTAATGTGGACATTCAGGGGAATGAAAATATGTATGGTAAAAAAAAATTATATTCTGTTCCGATCTCATACCTGATACCTGGGGTTATACACGATTTTATTTTTTAGCTATTCAAATATTCATTAAGTTTTTCAATGAAATTTTAACTCCAATTCCTTTAAACAATTGATAAACAATGACATGAGAGGAAACAAATTGACAAAGAGATAATCTGACAAATCTTGAGATTACAAATAAAATGGTTAATAAATGCAGTGTTTGTATACACTTTGGATAAGGAGGAAATTGAACCAGCGATGAACTGGAATGGAGCGACAATGAAAACAATATGTGGTATCAATCTATGATATCTTCAAAACAGAAATAAAGAGAACAATTTTATAAGACTCAAAACTTCAGTTTAGTCAAGATAGACAATTATATGAATGATGCCAACGGAACTCAAGAGCCAACTCGGCTAAATATTTATATGCCAACAGATTCAATCTCACGAGTAGCAAAGAACTTTTCAATTAATAAGGCAGCCCCTCTAGAAGCCACTTAAGTCAACTGGGGTTTGTTATAACAAATCTACTAACCATACTTTTATCAGCATGAGAATGAATTGGACATAAGCGCCAGAGAAGATGAAAGGGAGATAAGATGGATTAAAAAACATCAAAGGAGATTTTACTTGTGAAGCCCATACTATATTAAAAAAATCGAGATGTATGAGGAGCCAAGGGCATGAAAACTTAGAAGCAAAGGCATTTTATGATGATGATGTCCATATAATGTGATAGCCAATGTGTTCCTAGTTAGGCTTATTGATTTTTGTGAATAGCCAGTCCACTACAAGGTGATCTATGTGGGGGTTGTTGAAACCAGACGTAAATGACGCATTAAAATTGCAGGATGGATTTAGAAAAAACATTACAGCTTACCCATAACCCAAGCGATGAGAATATACAACTAAAACAAGCTCAAATAATAAAAGTACCTGAATTAGAAAAAAATAGCCAAAACAAGAAAAGGAGCTCACATCAGAGCATGAACTGAATGGATGGAGGAGGGAAAGAAATGCTTCAAGTTCTTCTTTGGCCTAGAAAAATCAGAGCAGCAAGAAATCTTCACAGAATCAATAGAGAAAATGGATCTGACACAACTTTGCAAAGAGAAATCCTACTTGAAATTTTAAAAATACTACGAAAATTTATACAAAGAGAATTAATCAGAAAGGGACATCGTTCAACATAAAAAAAGGATTCACAAGAAAAATGAAATTCCCCCAACTAAACAAAAGCCAACAAGAAGCAACCGAAAATTTTCAGAAGAGAAAAGGAAAGGATATCTTAGCATTGAGAGGTTGGTAAATCTTTTTTTCTTTCTCAACTTTGATGGGCAAGACGTAAGTTGTTTACTCCAATGCATTTTAAGCCAGAGCAATTTGAATATGATAACTTATTAATCTTTGAAAGTTTTTCATTGTAGCACATTTTCTGGACATCGTTTTGTTATTCCAGCAAATTTAATATCTTTGAATAAATTTAACTTTAATGCTCTGGGTTTTTTTTTGCTATCATATTAAAAATGTTTACCCCAATTTGTATAAAATTAATCTGAAACAAACAGCTGATGAGTGGGCAAAGATAGAGCATTATAATAATAAAATAAAGTGGCAGTTAAGACGTAGATAAAAAGCAGCAGAACATAATGAGGATGTGAAAACTTGAAACACAACACATAAGAAGAGAGAATCATGAGAAAGGGGCATAAGCTTTGAAATTGGTATTCATTTTATCTTTTAAGCCTTCCCTTCTTTAATTATCTTTAAAAAAAAAAAACAAAAGAAAAGAGAAAGACAAGAAGGGAAGAATCAATGGAATTCACTACAACAAAAAGTTGGCATAAAGATGTATGTAATCATATTAGGTCATGATCTAAATATCCTGGACGGCCTCTAATTTCTTATCATTCTACACAGAGAAACAATAGTTTCCCATTTTGATCCTTTGAGTCTCATTTTTTGTTAAATCAATCAGCAAACAAATATATAATCAAATCATGGTTATGACTAGACTTATTTGAAGATGCATGAAAGTTTAAAAAAAAAAAAAGCAAACAAGGTCAAAATTATGCTGAACAAAATCTTGAGATAGATATTTAGAAAATGTGAAATGCAAGTGTGTAACCTGATTATGTAATTTTTTTTAAGGCAGTCTATCTTGACCAGAGACATTTAAGGAGATGAGGGAGCAATTACTGTACAACACATTGATCATCCAGTCGCTGAAGTGCACCTTTAACGAGATTGCAAGAAAATCGGACCTCAGTGTGTTGCTTTTTATGGCTAAAATAACTGAACATTCATCAAGAGTTTCACTCACTATTGAAATGTTATTGAATACTATGGAATGGCCCTTTATTATCTACTTGGGAAATATCAGACATTTCAAGTCTATAAGTATGTCAAATGCATGGGGTAAAACACACACTAACAGATGATAGTTTCAATAGTCATAAAATTGCTTTTCGAACTTGTTTAAAGTTGACTGTTTGTCAAAGGACCTTTTTTAAATTATATATGATCTTAATAAATACCAAACAAACAGCATAAAAGTCACATGAATATACAAAAAATGAAAAAGAGTTATGTGCTTGCTATTTATAGAAGACTCTTTGAAGTAACAAAAGATTGTTTTGAATAAATAAAGAAAATTCCCTCATTCTCATGATAGCCAAAATGTGTTGGGATCAGTACAAAATGAGCAAGATGTTGCACAAGTACCAGACCATAATAAGAAATAATTTGCACAGACAGTTGAAATAAGTTTCTTGCTTTTGAAATGCCTAGAAGTGTATGCCCATATTTTCTCACACAATGATCACAGCCCTTTATTTTATTCTACATCTACTTGTTGGGAAGAAATGGAAGATGTAGAACGTTCAGTTTGCATTATGCATCTCATCTCAACATAAAGTAAATACAGTATCTAAAATAAAAAACTTAAAACATAATAAACATTTTACCAACTTACCTGTCAGAACCCAAGAGCCTGAATATTCTTGTTTTATCACATATTTCCTGAGTGACCTGAAGATAAGGATTTTTGGTTTAATGTATTTCAAGCAATTCATATTTGATGTCTATAAAATAATTCTACTATAGGTAAAGCTGCTCATTTCCAATAAATTACATGCCAAGTTCAATTAAGAGCAATCATCTTTGATATATTAAATCAGAACTCTTGACAAAGCAAAAAGCCATTCTCTCGTTTACAAAAAAATCCAAAGCAGCCCTTACTTTTCTATTTACAGCTATGTATTCAACTTGTAATCTTTTTCCTGAGAGCTTTTGTTTGTCTTTTCATTTCCCAAAAACCCAAGATCATATTTCCTATGCTCAGCATTAGCCTTTCTGTGTTAACCCTCCATTCAAAGGCTTCTCTTGATATGGGTTAAAAAGACCTTGGACAGGAAAAATGATGGAAGAAAGGAAAAGAAGCTAGTTAGAACTAAAAAAAAAAGCAAATGGCAAGTGATTGAGCCTCTCTTGTACCTCATTAGCCTTGAAGCTCCTGCCTTGCATGCCGTGTTGATGAAAGGCTAGAACACTGTCTTGGAGAGTCACTGACAAACAGACAAAATTGCGATGATTAGTGGATAGAGATTATAAAATTATAGATAAACGATTGATTATTGGTATACCCAGTCCACCATTAAGATAAACACTTCAAACTAAACACAAGTGTTAAAACATCGAAAAATTCAAAAATGACAGAGCAATAATAATGCTTTCATTTCATGTCTTGCTCTCAATGGCTGATCTGGAAAACATAATACGATTCTCATGTAAAAAAGCAAAGGAAAGGCAAAATTCATTTACGTTTTTAGACAAAAATCTATCACAAACCTGAGCGTTTAATTTATCATTTCAAACTTATTCAAGCATACATTACTCTGTATTCTAAGTTTGGATACAGGGAAAAAGATTAAATGAAAATTACAATTATGAAAAAATAATAGCCTAAAACTTGTAAATGAAAAAAGAAATCAAATTGGCTTTCAAAAAACAATTAAACTAAGTACATTTTGGCCTTTTCCTACGTCCTTTTTTTTTTATGAATCATATGAAACAATCCGTAACATTATTATAACTAAAGCCATAGCCATCATTTTGAAATCATAGTGTAGAGCTATGAAAGCACTAAAATTGAAACTACGTTATTGCATATGATCTTTATAATGAAAATAAAAATAATCACAACATGCATACCTAACGAATCCACAATACAGTCAAAATGTAGCTCTGCTTGCTGCCTCCTGCTGGATTTCAATTTGCCACTCAAACTTACAACTTTCACAAATTCTGAGGACACATTAACAACCATGATCAAGTAATAAGCAAACACATGTTCATTTAGTCTTGAAATTATCCGTAAATGAACATTTGATGCTCTATTAGAACTGCCTCAATTTATCTGGAGTACATATTATTCGTGCATAATCTTGAAGCATACATCTTGATCAAAATTGTCTTATATTTAAAAATTTTCTCATGTTACTTTACTTGTCTGAAAAGAACCTGAAATGTTAAGATGATTGCCCAATGATTTCTTGCTGTCAGACATTTGAGACAAGTCCTATTGTGTAGGCTCTCACAAATAATGGTTTTAAGAAATACATATTTAAAGTTTATTTTCTTTTGTTTAAACAATTTTTAGACATATAGCTTGGCACAAAATCAAGATTTCATTATTAGTTTTGACTAGATCAAAGCTCACATGAAAGAATTTGAAAATGTATCAGCAATTTCAATAATTAACAGTAGTGTCATTTTTGCAGAGGTCAAGTTGAAAGGGCAGGCCACATTTCTGTGTTCAGGGCTTTTGAGCTATGCTCTAATATCTTCAGACTAGTCCAGTCTTTGGTGTCATCCAACCTTCTCTGCTGCATGCATTTGCTCTTTTTTACTGCTTTCTGTATAATGAGTAATGGCATTTCAGATGGCTGCAACATTTAAATTTGTTCATTTTTTTGTTTTTGTTTCATGAAATTGTGGTGTTTCTGTTTGTACCAGGCACCCTTCCTCAGTGGCCTTTATCTCTTTCTCATTAATATGACCCATCAAAGGGATGTTCCTTGTATCTAAAGCTATAAAATGTGTAAAACGTGTTCTTGCCTCAATAACTTGTTACTAAAACTATCTTCAATAAATGGAAAAATAATCAAAATACAATCAACTTACTGTCATAACATATCAAAACTGTATCTTTTTCCAGCTGTGTCACATTGACCACGGGTAAAAGCTCCTTTGCTGCAATAAAAAAAAATGAAATACATGCCTGTAAATAAGTAATATTTGAAAGAAAGGATTTTTTTATAATCATAACTATACAAAAGACACATAAAGCGCAAATCTAATATGAGCTTCTTGTTTTTATATATGTTTTTAGGCACTTATGAGAGAAAAGTTACACATTAAAATTAACTGGAATTGGAGGAAATTATGAAAATGAAGTGCCTAAATTATTATTTTAAAAGGAAAAGTTGTTCAATAAATTTTTACAAACAGATGACCTTCGAATCTTTTAAAAGAAAGGCTTTGACTACTTCAAAGGTGGTTTGATCTTTAATAGGTCACAATGAACACTATGACATATTACATACAACATCCTTTTTGACAGGAGTTTTTTTTTTTTTTCAATAATATGGCAAAATTTTTTTTGTAGATGAAAAGTTTTGGAAAACAAGGTTGGCTTGAAAAGAAGGTTGAAAAATGATTTAACAAGTAATCACATGCAGATCTTCATGATTAACATGATCAATTAAATTTTCTCTTTGCAAATGGAAAACCGAAATCCCTCAATGATTATTAATATAAAAATTTATGTAATATTTTTAGGTTTTATTCGAATTTTCTCTCAGAGGCCATTGTTTATCAATTAATAAAAGGAACTGGGGCGAAAGGATCCACTAAAAATCTCTATAAAAATTAAACTGCAAGAAATGATATTGAACATAGTCTGAGACACTAAGTTCTTTTAAGTAACCCATAATGCACAAGAAGAATTAACTTCTTGAAACAATATGTATCTGGTGCTTTGAAAATTTGGACAATCAACGAAAAAGTGCTAAGCATTATAAAGGCTATTACAGGCATAACAAAAAAGGCTGGTCTTCATCTTTTAAAAGGTATTTATAAGAATATCCTAAGCCTATTCTGCATATCACGACTTTCCATTTGTTTTGTTAAGGCTTCTTTCAAAATAGGTAAATATCTCATGCAGTTTGCTACTCTATTACTATCCAAATTTTCTTGCCAAGTGGTATTAATATTAGGTTTTAAGACTGGACCAGCAGATACATTTTGTAGAGATGCAGCACGGTTATTGCTATTTTAGCAAAAATGTCCATATTTTCATTCCCCTGAATGCTTTCAGAAGCGAAGATTCAGACCAAGAAGATGTAGGATGAAAAGTTCCTAATTAAATAAGAGGCATTTAATATTTTTGCTTTGCAGTCTACATGGCTGATGAGCTATCACTGTAAATTTCGCAAATGATTTGTGAAGTCTTTCCTTTTGTGAGAACATCAAGGATATGCCTTCCAGCTCAGGGTTGAAGTCAATTGACCCACCTCTAAAGCTGAAAAGGGGGATTTTAAGTTGTAGAAATAATCTGGAAAATAGAAACTCAACTAGAACTCTTTCTTCTTGATCAGAGTTGTCTGTGTAGGCTGCATATTAAGTATTTTTCTTTATAGAATGTTTTGTGTTAAACCACCACTCTGATGACTTTCTTTTTTTCCTTAGTGAGTGAAAGATCAATTGGATCTGGTGTTCTTTCCAAGGTGGTGGACACTATAGTTTTAATTGCCTATTTAAGAGCTTTTTCCCACTTCAGCACATGGGTGCTTTTATATGTGAGGTTGCAAAAGCCCCGAGGGCAATGCAGAGATTCTGGTGATAAACAGGATGTACTAATTTTAGAATATTTTATCTGTCAAGCTGTATATGGTAGATGCATAGCCCAATTTGGACCAGATTCTGCCCTGCCTGCGACAGGTATTGGCCATCATGGTCCTCAGCTGTAGTTACCATTCCTTATTGCTCATACTTTATCCACACTTCTGGTCATTTTCCTGATCATTCAAAATCTTCAACCTGAATTCTGAATCCTAATATTAGCTTATTTTAATTTTATGTCTTGAAGTAACACTTAGCAAATGTGCAAAATTGTAATATAATGGCTACAAAAACAAAATGTGTTCCATTTTAAATTCCAAGATTGTTGAGATTTTTCAACAGGGAATGTCTCTCTCTCTTTGCGAATCGAAAAAAAAACAAAAAAAAACCACATGATTGATTAACAGTATACCTGACATTGGATCAGCATCAGTAAACCAGCTAGTCGTTGTGTTGAGGTTGATGACATCAAATTTCACATGATTCCTGTCATGCCTGGAGTCAAAATATGAGAAAAAAATTGCAGGCAAATCTACAACTCACCAATCTCCACTGAAATGTGCAATTTTTCTTCTTAATGTGCAATGAACACTATGATCATCTTTGGCCATTCATCATAATTCCTAAATTACATTATAGTATTAACGACTAAAGCAGTCTACATTCATATCTTTTGTAGAGGAAAGTTTTTATGCAAGTTTAAAAAAAAAAATAGAACACCCTGACTGAAGCTTGATAAAGTAAAAAGTATTTGAACAGGGATCAATATTCTTATCACAATCATGGCAACTGATTGATGCAATTTAAACTGAAACATCATAAAACTATAACTTAAACTAAAACTCACCCTTTCCTAACACCATAACACACCATAGGGTATTCCAGCTCGGGACTGATAAACATTTCAAATATTTGCAGATCTGTTGGCATTTGCTCAGTTTCAAATGTCTGGAGAAAGTTTGATTGATAGAGCACGTACAATATAAAAATGTTTTGGCATCATTCTATTTCAGGAAAATGTCATGCATTAGATAACTGTTTAATCCTTCAACATTTTATACAGAAATGTAAACATAGCACACACACAAAAAAATATGGTTTTTAATAAGTTCATGTTATATTATATATCAATTATTGGAAGACTTATTTTGCAATCATTTGTTCTTGTAGAAAACATTAAAAAAAATTTGTTGCTTTTAAAAATACCTTTTCAAATACACTCTAAATGCAAACACAATCGAAGTTCAAAAATGTGTAGTTTTTGACTTCTCATTTATATTTCATTTGTTGTTTTCAAATAATTCTTTTCAAATGACTTTTTTTTTTTCAGTTACAAACAAAAAAGTTAAGTTCCTCAATAGAAAATACATTAAGTGGAAATGATTATAAAGTATGAAAAGTGAGTCACCAAATCTGACATGTACTATTTACTATTTCAAAAAAGCACAATGAAAAAAAGTAAACAATTTTTTTTTACATCCTCAAGTCATGTGAAAAAACAATTTTTAATTTACAAGAGCAAAAAATAACAAATAGGCTCTACTTACCTTGAGAAGCATAAATTTGTTCAGGGGCTCATACCATTGCATGAGAATAACACCGTTGGTTAAAGCCCCACAGAGATATCTGTAACCATTATAAGGGTTCCTTCCTACACAGCAGCGTTGGCAGCCTCGGGTGTCCGGTACTTTGACAGTAGGTTGAAGACGCCTGGAAAATATTTTTAGAGATGAAATAAACTCTGATACCACCTACTGGCCTTTCTATACTTTTTTTGTTTGTTTTCATAAATATTAAAAAAAACACACTTTTGATATCTATTATCTTACTTACTTGAATTGAGATTCCAAAAGTTGTATTGTAACAAACTTCTCAAACTTGAAATTAAAAAGGAGGATTTATGAGAGTTGTTTTGGAGTCACTGTCAAATAATAGTTTCAAATGTGGACGGCTTCAGGACAAGAAAACTCCCTACAAAATGACTTTGTGCAGAGGCTAATAAAGATTTTGCTAGAGAAGAAAGATAATGCAAATTCTTCCATAAATGGCAAGATTTATAAGTATGTCATGGCTGCCTGCTATCGGCAGCTTATTTGCAAGGTTTGATAGGGCACTGTAGCCTAGAAACTCCATGACCTGTTCAATGGGCTGCACAACTGGGCTATTTTAAGATCTTCAGCAAAAGTGCAACTGATCAATAATTTTGACAGGAATATACATGTTTTTGACCTAAAATAAAGTTTGGAAGATGACAAAAGCTAAAAGAAAGAAAAAGTTTTGTTTTGATTGCCATGTGATGATTAACTTCAAAAGCTTTAATGTGAAATGGACTATGATTTCTTGCAAAGCAGAAATGTGAAAAGAAAAAAAAAACTTTTATATTTTGTTGACCCACCTTGATGATAAATCCAATTTGAAGTTAAATGTTCATAATTTCTTTGCAAGTTGAATTGTAGGTAAGAGTATTGAAAAATGCACATATCTTCAACAGGTAAGTATTTCGGCACAAACTAAGAAAATCATGGATATCAACACCTCATATGCCATTAATCCTTAAATTATCTTTTCTTGTTCTCTTTATTTCTCTCTCATCTTCTTCTCTCTCGCTTCACCTCTATCTATGTCTCTAACTTTGTATGCCACCGTCTCCCCTTTTTTTTCTGCTTCACACATACACACAAGTTTTAGGGGTTTTTTTTATTACAAAAATGTTCTTTCTTTTTAATGGAATGAGGGGTTTTAGTTGGTATGTTTGAATATGGTAAGATTTTATTGTACTTCATAAAAGACTACTTTTAATTTTCATTGCTCGTGGTCTTATTTGTGCAAGAGTTCCCATCTGCTTCTGTAGAGTACGAAGTGATGTTCCAAAATCGGATGTGTTTCAAGATATTGTGCAGGGAAGTTTTTGTGAAATAATGTCATATAGTAATTAATGCCTAAGATGTTTTATCTCACAAGTTGGCTGTACATACATTGAAATCAAGAGATTTAAAAAAAAAAAATAAGCACTGCTTTTCCAAATTCCATTTCCCTATTTATTGAAAACAAATGGTTTGATATCCAACTAAAAAAAAGCCATAGAATATCGATGAAAACTTCAATCATTAGCTAATCATGAAGTATTCATAAGAAAATATATTTTTAGAGCATTTTACACGGTGGAAAAAAATCTTTCAAACAATACCTGTCTTGACTATGTTAAAAAGTTTAACTTTTGTTGACCAAGTGATTAACATTTAAGCATTTAAGTACATTTTTGCATTGTGCTCCTGTGCTCAGTATGCACAGGTGGGCAGCATCAGATAAGGCTGTTGATGCCTGTCACATCTAAGTTCTGCAGGAGATAAATCTGCCTAGCAGCAATGCGCCTAATGCACAAAGTCTCTTAGGGGGTTCTCCCAGGTCTCCTGAACTAAATTACCACTCTGAACATTATAAAAAGGCACCATGATATTTGTCAAAGCAAATAAGTCTAGATGTTACGAGGTTTATGTCCATATTGGAAAAAAAAAAAAGATTCAATGCTTTGTCCGAGTCTTACCTTGGAACAAGTTTTTCAGGAATTTTATTCATTGGCAAAGAGAAACGACTTGTCTGCCTTGTGTGCAGCATCATGAGGTCATGACGATAGAGTGTGGGCGTCTTTCCTGCAGTCACGTGCAGAACAAGCTTTTAATACTTCTACTTAAATCATAATGTACCTCATCAAATGAAATTATACTTCTAGAAAGTTTTAGTAACTTTAAAAGGCACTAAAAGCATTTTATAATGTCACTTTAAAAAAAAAAGGGAAAAAAAAAACCACAGCATTTCCAACTAACTTTATAAAAGAAATATATAGGCTAAACAATATTTTGGACTGCATTAACTATATCTTACTTAAATCTTTATATCTTACTATAAAGGAGCTAAGGCCCAAGTGCAACGGCTATAGAAATTTTGAGGGGCACTAATAAAAGTGTAAAAAATATGGATGTGTTAACAATGCTCACAAGGAAAGAAAACATCAATGATATTTGCGAACTTATAGTGTTACAAAGGGAAAATGGCATTTAAAGTTTGGTGCAAAATTTTGATTTTGAGGAATCTGTCAATCTGCTAGATCCAGAGATCGAGTCTACAAGAATATACACTTTATAAAAAAAAAAAGATTTAGATCTAGGCCCACAGATGTTGCAGACCTTCCAACAACCTCCGAATGAATATGCTTATTTTCTTCCTCAATACCCTAGTTTATGCTTATTCTTTTAACAAAAATGTGTATTCAAGGCCCAGATACATTTTGGAAAAAAGCAGATACCCAAAGTGGTCAAATATTATGCAATAACAACAAGAAAAAAACAACAACACACACACGCACATCCACACTGCTGGGAGTGCAGTGCTGAAACAGGATCCATACTAAGTAGATCTATCAATCTAGTCTCAGTCATTCTAGGCTCTAGAATCAAAGATCACACATGAATGGAAGGGCTCTAGTCTAGTACAGCGGAGGCACATAGCAAGGGGGAAAAAATGCATATTGGGACATCTTGATGCATATTGTTTTTGTGTACAAAAATACACAATTGCTTATGGCTTGGCAAGTCTGATGTTGGAAAGGCTAAGTTAATTCTAGATTCTATAATCTTTAAAATGTAAATAAAAAGCGGGTTCTTTTAGCATGAATAAAGATAGAACTGCTTAGTGCAGTCCAAGGGTGAATATTATCCATTAAATACTTTCTACAAACCAAGTCTACATTACTGATAAATTCAAAAGGCCTAAGCATCACAAGATAAAGGTGTAAAATTGTGAATCAAACTTGTCCTCACTTTTTCTTTTTGTTTAGTATCTAAAGCACAAAATAAAAGTGAGGCAAAAGTGTCAAATGACTTTCATAATGCATAGAGAGGCAGGCAGAACTATACTAGCCTTATGAGGGAAAATGGCAAAGAAGTTTAAGAGCAAGGAGCTACAGCAAAGAATTTTTGCAAATTTTTTACCTGATAATGACATCAATATATCCTTGATTGCATAGAGCCAAATGCATCTTCTTGCATGGACCTAAACAATAAAAAAGACACATAAGTCTTTAGTCAGACCATCACATTTTGTTTTCACATGAACAATTTGATAATTTAACCCAAATTTTGGATGACTACGGTAAGTTTATCAATATTGAGGGGACTATGCAAAAATGTCACCGACTGCCAAAGAATGAACTTTTGCTATGGCTACATAAAAAAATCAAATAAAGTAAAATAAAATCAATTATATTATGAAGATGTTGTCAATTCATGTACAGACTTTAACAAAACTTACCAACTCTAATGATGCTTCATGAATTTCATTTAAATTTAAGGTGTAGAGACCTTCGTTGGCTCCAATAAATATAAATTGATCTGAAAAAAAAAAAAAAATAGAGAACATAATAATTCCTAGGCAGAGTAAAGACTTATCTGAACATCACATAGACAATTTCTTAACACAATGAGAAGCAGCTGAAGAAACTAGTAGTTGTGTACCAATTAGGCTTCAGAAAAGGAAAGAACAAAGACGTAATGGAGGTATAGGAAAAATAGATGAGCAAAAAAGACCGTTAATCTCTTGCCTACTTAGTAAAGAAACTAGATGAGCAAAAAAGACAGTTAATCTCTTGCCTACTTAGTAAGGAAACTAATGCAGTTCAGTTTTTCATCTTGTTTTAGCAAGTTTTCTCAAGATATGTGCATACTCATAGAACAATACCAGGGTCTGTACTGGTTTAAGGTGACAATAATAAGTTTTCAAATTAAAATCATTTGAATACCTCTTGTCTCTGGGTGTACCCAACTTGCTGTACAGTTGATGTGCAGTGGACATCCATTGAATACTTTGGAGAAACAGGCCCCCATCTTGAATGCAATAATGCAGAAAGTTATAGATCAGTTAATTTTGCCAAATAAAATATAGAGTTGTACAGGACATCAAGTCCGGATTTTAATAAAAAAAAAAAACATATGAAGTAAAATGAACAACCTAAATTATTAATGAGATATTGATTTTTTTTGCATGTCTAAAACCTTCATAAGATTTTTAATTTTCTGAGGCCTATAATATAGTATTTCTATGACAATTTGATTACAAAGACCCATAATTCAAGCCATTTCCAACACAAAGGAAATTATGATGACAAAAAGAAATTAACTTTCAAACATAAAATTACAGTAAGCACCAATAAATATGAATTTCCACGAAAAAACAAAAAAAAAATCAGATCATTAAAAAATTTTAAAATTCATATTATCCATTTTGAAGATTTTTTAGAAGGTTTCTTGATCAAGGATCCTAGTTCAAAGAGTTCTCTCCCTCTTGTCTGAGGCAACTTTTAAAAAAAAAAAAACTTCTTTTCTTTTCAAAAGAGTCATACCAAATGTTTTTTGCACAAAAGCTCAACCATGTATCCAAAAAATTATTTAAAGTATAATAAATTTGTTCCAAGACTATAAACTTTCAATTTGAAAAAAAATTTTAATTTATCAGAGTCAGATTTTGATTATCATGAGCATTTTTAAAAAGTCCATTCTAAGAGAAAAAGTCAGATTGACCGTAAATTGTAATTATCCAGATTAAAGCGTGGCACTTGCATTACACTTCAGCCTTTCCAAATTAACTTCATTCCATTTATGTTCTTTATAAATTAGTCTAGATGCAATTTTAAAGATATTTCTTGGGTAGGATATTTTCATGTAATTTAAAAAATGGCTTTCCAATCAAAAGATTCAGTAAAGTTGATTTACGTAGATTCAATACTTCATTCTTTAATAAGATGCACTGGAAATTTCATGAAGAGTTGTAAAGTAACAAAGATTTTTCTTTGCTGTATTTATCAAATGTACTGTTCACCTCAGTTTGTGGTTGTATATCTAAAATGCAAAAAGTCAAGTGTTGAGGCATACTCACATGGACTTGAGGTGTTGGTGGGAGACCATTGCTGACTGGACGTTGATGACTAGCTTGACTCTGAAAAAAGAGAGGGAAAAAAATTCATTGTAATGGAAGAATACTGAACTTCTGACTGGCTTAGCATGACATCAAGACAACTAATAACTGCAACAAAACTTTCTTTTTAATTGAAAGAATGTTGTTTTTCATCAAAAACTGCACAACTACATTTATTTAGATTGACTCTGGTCTTGTAATGTAAAAAATACTGATTATGTAAGTAACAGCACTGTTAAAAGTAAATATTTAATAGCTTTCTATTCAGAGTTGCCAAAAAAAAGTAAAGAAAAATCCCTATTTAGATTCTGAAGCAAAGAGGAAACAATACATTATATAACGCAAAGCTCCTGACACAAATGAAAAATGAAGAAAAAGTTTTAAAAATTTCTTAAGGCACTCAGGTTATTTTCTTTATTTTTTAAATGAAACCTTTATAAATGGTTAATTTGTTGTATATGACTCGAAACAGTGACATAAATAACCAAAATTAGTTGTTTTTTTTTTTTAAATTACGGTTGGGATAGCAAAAGAAAAAAAAATGTCAACCATCTTGGATACAAACATAATACAAACTTCTGAACTAAATAAGATAACTTTTTTTTAAACAGGAAGATATTTTTATGCTAAAATTGAGGGTTTTCACACAAGCATTTGTGGCAAGAAAGAAATGGGAAATTTTCATGAAATTTTGAAATGCATACATATAACAATAAATAACATTGCTCAATATATGATAATGTTATGAACGATACTTTCTGCTTGGACAAATTTGTAATAGTTCTCGTGACATCGATAGGGAGGCCGAGATTACACACTTTCAATTGGTATACAACACGCTTATGTTTTGCAAGGGGTAGCAGGCCAACATGGCTTGCATAAACAGCAAATTTTTACACATTTTAAGTACACATTCAGTCAAAAAAGCAATAACAACTACTAACAATTGATTATTTAAATGATGCAAAAGGGTATCCAAGACAGCTATTATCCACATGGATAAAAAGACAAGACTTCCATTAACTGATCCACAACCAACACATATTTTGTGACTGGACACAGGTAGAGGTAGAATAAGATTATTCTAAAATTTGGCAATTATTTTGTAAGAAGCTAGTAAAGGACTTTTCTAGAAGATAAAACTATATAAATTATACATCAAATTGAAGGGAACTGGATCTAGTTTTTACACATCAGCACCAAAAAGAAAAACTATTCTTTTTTACATTTTGAAAATACAGCAAAAAAAAAAAATTTGTAAAAGATATTCAATAAAAAGTGACCATGTAAAAAAACACAGTGCTAAATCTACTGATAAATTATTGGCTTTGAAAGGTAGATTTTTATAAATTGTGATTATATAGGCATTTACACACAAAAAATAGTGTAAAAAGGTTGAATACTTTTTGATTTATAGCACAAATAGAAATTGCGATCAATTTGATAAGTTACAACCCCTTGATACACATATAGATTGAAAATGGAACAAAAAATCTATATCAACAACTTTTTCTAACGTTTGAACTTTGAGAAAAAGGAAGAGAAGAGTACATCTCGAGCATGTGCAAAAATTAGATAATGTACATTTAGTACTTAATATAAATATTAACCCATTTATGCTGAGCCGGTTTTACTGTGTTAGGGTCTAAATGTAGTAATATTTTGAGCCGAAAAAAGCGGCTTAGAGTAGTCATTCATTAAACATTAGGAACACAAAAACATAAAAAGTATTGCAATAAAGTAGTGATTTTGGTCATAATATAGTCATCCATTTTTAATTTAAAAAAGAAAGGGGCTTACAATATCTTCTCTTCTCACTCGTCTCCTGGGAGGAATTGCTGGAGGATGCTTCCCAGCCTCTTCTGATCCTCCAGAACCATCAGGGGAAAGACCATTGTCATGAGAATGAGGCACATCCCCATTTGTGTGAGAAGGAATTGGTGGTGACCGCTTTGGGGGGAGAGTAGGTGGACTGCTAGGTGGGGCTGAATCAATCTGACTGTAGTCAAATTCTGGTTCAGCTGGAAGGGGTGGAATGAAAAACATTATTTGTTCAATATAATTTTCAGTTTGAAGGAACAAGGAAAAAATACAACATTGATTTGCTGGCTATAGCCATGTCTAATACAAAGACTTAGAGTTAATTGTTAATAGGTAAGCGGAGTAGATACTCCTTCTGGCTTGTAAGAGAAAAGGGGACAAACAAGTTCTTGAATCTTTTCGGGGACGAACAAGTTCTTGAATCTTTTCGACTATGTAACAAAAGGGCTAGCAAATTACATCATACATTGAAGTCCTATTGTTCAAGTCTAAAACAAGGAGGAACATAGGTCTGTATACACACAGAATCAAGCAAGCACTGCATGATGATCTCTTTAATGCCATGCCAGAAGGCTTCCTTGCCTCCAGGCTATGGTGTAAAACAAACCCTTTAATGATGATGTAGCTCTCAGGCATCCTAAGGACCTAAACAAGGAGGATACTAAAAGTTACCTATGATATCATTATCACCTAGTATAATAAAGATATACATTCACGATACCAAACAAGAGCAAGCAGGCCCACATCTGTGCATAAATATTAATAAGTTAAGATCAGTTGTATTGCATATATTTTTTTACACGATCTCTGCAATATTTAATTTGAAATACTTACGTGTGATGTTCATGCCAGGTTGACCTGGCAGAGAAGAGAGGTGTGAAGCTTGTGGGGTCAAAGTCAGCATTCTGTCAATTAAAGAATCCATATCTGGCCCTGCGTCTTCCTCCAACTCTTCTCCACCATCCACTTCACTAGGCCTGTTGCTGTTCAGTCTATCTTGAATTGCTCGTGTATAGGATTGATCAGATGACCTTGAGGGCTATTTAAAAAAAAAAAAAGACTTCCATTTTTCAAACTTTTATGGAGGGACCTCAGTGACAGATGATCTGCCTACATTCACTCATAATTCTGAAAGCTTCAAAGCTCAAAAAGGGTTTTGGATTTTCAATGATATCATTATCTTGGGAGAAAAAGTTGTAAAATTTCAAATCATATTGAGATATTTTATGCTCAATGTTGTATCAGCTACGACAATGGATATGCAGACTGACCTAGACATAAAAAAGGTTAACAGCTGTGCCTGGAAGTTTCGGAGGACATTTTTTAAATCAAAATGAGAGAAATATATCAAAACAAGACTATAAAAAAAGTGCAGCAAAAAAAAACAAAAAACAAAAAAACCTGGGGAAAAAACATGCTGGTTTGTCTTGGGAGTTGTAATATAAAGACTTAATATAAAAATATCACTTTGGGATAACTTAAAATGGGAATTTACAAGGAATAGTGAAAAATGGGGGGGGGGGGTCTGGAGGTACTTTTTGATCAATTAGTAATCCAATCAATCCATCATGAGCTGATCCTGCATATTGTACATGGTCAGAATTAATTATTCTGAGTCATTTCTGAATGTTGAATGTGTTGAATGTTGGTGATTGCAAGAGAATTTTGCTACTAGAAATTAATTCTGAAGTGCCTGCTCGTTTTGTTTTCCATTGCCAAGTTCTCAAAAACTTTTCTTCTTTACTTGCAAAATGTGGTTTTATTCAAGTGCATTTACCCCTAATCAAGAGAACTTAATTGGCATCTGTAGAATTATTGATGAAAAAAAAAAAAAAACCAACTGATATAGAGTATTGCAGACTCCCCATCCCAACATAAAAAAGACTATGAGAGGAACAGCTTACCAAGAAGAAAAATTAAAAAAAAATAACATATTTTCTGGACTTGTACACTGTACAACTCATATGCTCTGTTGTTATTTGATATTAAAATTGTTGTCCATTTTTTTTCTTTTTTGGGACAAGAGAATCCACAAAATGCCTCCATGAGCAAAAAGTATTTAAAAACTTGTTTTCTTGCCTCCAGTTCATCATCTTCATTTCGATTTTTCAGTTAGTCAATTTTATTGCCCAATATTTTTTCAATTTGATTGTTTTCATGTAATTATTTTTTTTGATTTGAGAACAAAGTGTTAAAAAATCCAATCCATGAATAGAGACTGTTTTATACTCGCTATTTGAAAAGAAGATCCCGGCTTAATATTAAATTCCCAAACCACAACATTAGTAATCTTTAAAGTAAAAGAGGCTGCATACAAAAGCAAAATAAATTGTGGAATAAATTTAGTAAAGAATTGAATGAAAAAAAAAAACAATAGCAACAAATATACTTAATCACTTACTTTTACAGGTGCAAATGGTGAAACATTCATTTGAAGAGTAGGCCTGGAATTAGAAAAATAAGCAGATTATTAAAGGGAAAACCCAGCATGTCAGTTCAAAATGAATTCTAAAATACTTTTTAATCATAATTATTTCAAGACAAAGGACACTTTTTTTTTTTAAATTTTTTATTTCCAGTCACATACTTTTTCAAAACATTTATAAAAAGGTATTTCAAGGTGAGATAATTTTCACCAACATGTAAGTTCTTAATTCATATTAGTATGTGAGTAAAATTTTATTCACGGGATAAATTTTCATCATTTCATTAAAGAAAAAAACAATCTATAAAACCCCACAATTTTGTAGGCAGAAAGAAAAAGGAGCACAGCAGCATGTGAAAACAACAGAAAAAAGGGGAAAACCTTATTAAAACAAATAATGTAACTTCAGGAGGAAATAAATTTAATTAAAAAAAAAGGTTTATTATGATACTGATGCTTCAGAGCATGCTCAAAAAGCATTTCTGTATTCAAGTTTTGCATAATCATATCCTGCACATTGATATGACAAAATGCATATTTTTTTAATACTTTTTTTGGGGGGCCAACACCTGCAACAACTTTTTTGTTTTGTTAATTTTTAAAAACATAATTAGCCACAGCCTATTTGTACACTCTCTAGGAAAGAAATCACCTAATATAAACACCTAAAATCTTATCTCTAGTCTAAGCTATGAGATAACGCACAAATATTTCTTTGAATAATGCCTCAATTCAATATTTTTTAAAGTAAAAAAACGATACAAGTTCACTCTTTTTAAATCTAGAGAATCTATTGACAACTTGACTGCTGGTTAAAACTTAAATTAAAAAAAATCTATATAAAAAAAAAATGGTGCTATGAATAATGTATAGACATTTTTTTGTCTGAACGGTGTTTCTTTAATGCTATAGAGCACTCAGGTTTTTATTTTTATTTTTTTTAAGGAAACATCATCAGACATCATCCCATGATCAAAGAAGACAAATTGGATCCCCCATTGTGGCTTTCCATAAAAGATTTATTAGGCTCATAAAAGTCAAAATTTTGCTTATTAAAGTTTCAACAATGGGACAGTCAATGGGTTTTGAAAACGAAGGGCAGGGTCTCATGGCTGTGCCACATTTTTTTTCCACTCATGTCACAAGAAAATTATCTTTAGTTGCCAATACATGACTAAAAGTTAAGAAGGAAAGATATTATTTAAATTTGATGTTTTAAAATAAATGCTTTTATTATCATTTGGCCTTTTTTTTTTTTTTTCAACTAATGCATTGACATAAATTAAAGGGTCACTGATGCAAAGATAGATAGTATAAGCTGATATTTGTCTATACACCTTTGACTTGCTTTAAATTACAAATTTAGGACTTAAGTATGGTTGGTTAAAATCTTGTCCACACCAAACTTTAGAAACATTAGATAGAGATAAAGCATGTAAATTTTAGAACTTTATGTAAAATTTGTAAGTTCTTAATTAAAATCTGTCTGCAAATTCCTCTCTAAAGATAAAAAGTGCTGAGAAATTTGTTACAAAGCAAAAAAGACTTCAATCGCATAATAAAATTTGAAGCTTGCATAAATTTGTAAATGCAAAAAAAGTTATGCATGTACATAAATATAACAAAGCTAAACGAATACTTTTTTTTTTTAATTTTAATTTCATAAACAATTTGACATTGGAAAGAAAAATTAAGGAGAGACTGGAACCACAAAAAAAACAAAAAAGGATGTATCATTTATCAAAAAAAAATAAGAATAATGAGATGATCAAGTTCAAAATGTTAATTCTGTGGATCAAATCTTTAAATATGAAACTAAACTTGCAGTTAACCATACTTTGAGACTTATAAACATCGGAACAACTTGGTGAAAGACTGTGAGGAACTACTAAGAACAATATCAGCACCAACATTAATTAGAGTGCTAAAAACTATATTCCTGATATGTAAGTCTCAGACATAGACAGACAGACGGACAGGCGCGCGCACGTACGCACACACACATACTCACTCTCTCTCTCTTTCCATTTTCAGTT
>BLXT01003735.1:530587-560596 GCA_019648995.1 Plakobranchus ocellatus | reverse complement strand
TTGGTGAAAGACTGTGAGGAACTACTAAGAACAATATCAGCACCAACATTAATTAGAGTACTAAAAACTATATTCCTGATATGTAAGTCTCAGACATAGACAGACAGACGGAAAGGCGCGCGCACGTACGCACACACACATACTCACTCTCTCTCTCTTTCCATTTTCAGTTGAGTTAATTTTGCCTTTAAAAGATTGTGAATCAACGATTATATAATTTCAAAATTTATTTAAAAACAATATAATTAATTCATACTATGTCAAAAAAGGAAAAAAAAATAGGGATATACAATTTTTTAACATCGAAACATACAAGGTTAAAAAAAAACCTCGACGACTATTGAAATGTTCATTTATTTCATATGAAGTGACTTCAGTATGCCAAATGGCTTATAGCAACAGCTGGCTACATACATTCAACAGCAATAAGTGAATAAATATAATTATTGATAGCTAAAGCTAAAGCAAGGTTTGGGAGCACACCTAGAAGCCATAATTGCCAATATTGCCATGCCATTTACTATTCCCATTGCGTATTACATGACATGACTCTACTTACTAACTCAACAGTGTGTCAGTCCAACAAAATGAGCTGATTGATTAAACTGATATGAATCCTACATTACAGGAGTTTAAAAAAAATGAAAACAAATTTTATGTACAGAGCTATCTAGAGACATACTCTAATCTTCACCCATGTGATAAAATAAGGATTTTACCTTTCATTTAGACAGGCTGACCTGCAAATTTGACTCATAGTGTTGGACTGTTACACGTTCCATAATATATAAGCAGAGCAAACAACCACGTAACACTTTCTAACAGCATTGAGACAAAAAAAATTAATAGAACTTGATTTAATGCCAAAATAGGAAACAAATTTTGAAAGAAGTTGAAAAGATCTTGGTATAATTTCGAGGAACTAAATCACAAAGAAACAAAACAAGGAACTTTGATACTTGGAACAACATGAAGAGCAAAAACAAAACATGAAAATAAGAGGGTGTGCAGATTGAAAAATAATGCCAAATACATGGAATTATTCTGCATGCCATTTAGTTTCCAATTTTTTAAAAACTTCCTTATGGTCTTACTCTTCATGTAATGAGGTCACACCATCCTCTAAACATAAACTACTTCGATGACCTCTGAAAAAAGTGAGGTATTTCAAAAAATTGCTTCAGTGATAGAATATATATTTGAAAATGAACAGATGATTTGCTTTCAGATTGAGACAGGCTTAAATTCGAGTGGAGTTTGAGCAGAAAAGAGAGCTACTTTGTGTATGACAAGTGAATGAAAGACATGGTAGCAGAAAAGAAAATGCAATGGAAGAAAATACACTTTGTTGTATAGTACAATATTAATTTTGAAAGACCTGCTTCCATAATTCGAACACATGCCTACAATTTTTTTCTCAAACCCTTAATGTTCTACACAATGCAAACGTGCAGAAGCACACAAAGTGGCAGTAAAAGTCCACTATTGAAAGGTTCACTATAGGATTATTCATTAAATTTGATTTTAAATAAGAAACATGAGTGTTCACTGTGGGGAATGAATTATTAATTATTCAGATTTGTATTGGATAGAAAATTTAGAAAAGGTGCATCATATAATGTTCAATTTCAATTTCAAAAGCCAAAAAACTATTTGAGAGGAAAATTGATCCATACACACATCCCCAAGATCAGATGGGCCCTGGCAAAGGCTATGTGAATTCAATCTTTGCAGCATAACTTGCATTAGGGTAACCGAAATTTCAGTAAAATTATGCCAACATTTATGGTGATATTACCTGAAGATACCATTTTAGAGCATGGCTTTTAAATTTAAATGAATAAGATGTGCTATTGCATAAAAAAAAAATTCATAATTCCATCCTTATTCAAGTTACTGAGATCAAACTAAAAGGTGTAAAAAAGCAACTCCATTAACGACTTGAATTACTTGTGCATAATTGTGATGATGAGCTTTTACACATCGCAGTGAAAACGACAGCAAGGCATTCAAAATGAACTTTTATTCAAGATATCAATAATTTTGTAATATGGTTCAAAGCCATGAATACATTAGATAAACTTCTAAGCTTCAGTTTCATTATCGACTTCTCATAGCTTGGTGAAACATTGGAAGCACAAGCCATTTTTGTTAACCTTAATTACCCTTCTGACTTGCTTTATTACTTTATACGCCAAGATAGAACAAACATTTTCCTGAATCATAAAGTGCATTATAAATGTATATACTATGTTCATGATATTGAAAGACGTTACCAAATTCTACTTCATGTTGATAAAATTTTCATTTTGTATTTTCCTTTTACAATTTGTTAGTGACATTTGCCCAATCTTATCATAATAATTTTAAATTCACCTGTATAGACTGACTAAAACACTACATATGGGCTTAATTTTTAAGGTTGAAACTTTTTTCAAACTGAATTTTTTTTTTTTAAGAATAAGCTATTTCTTTAAAACTGATACATAATTATGACTTTGAAATTTGCTTTGCTGTAGTAGCCAACTATAAATCCACCTCCAATAAAATTAAACATTGAAGTGTAAATGATTTCATGACTAAATTGTCCAACACCATGTTCAATAACATTGAGGGGTTTAACTGTATGTTGTTAAGACCTTAAGCCATCACCAGGAACATTTGACACTTGAGTTCAACATGACAGAGTGAGAGTCCCAAACTTTTACTGCCTCCTGAACATCTGACACTTAGGCTAAAACATAGTTTCAGCAATGATCTTTCACCACAAGAAGATTGATTTGATATGATAAAAACCATGATAAACATCTATCTTTTTTTTGTCCTGTGAGGGGATAGGTGAAGGAAGAGAGATCGATGATATAGCAAATGAGGCAACATGCATTTATATTCTTTCAAACCTCTGTCATCTCAACATGACAAATGCAGTTTACAGTTTGAATGAAATATGTACAAAATATGTATGGCCAAGTGTTTTTATCTGGAGGGCACAATACAGTATGATGCAACAAAAACCTGGGGTTTTTTTTAAGCCTTAGGGTGAGGAGAATGGATGCTATGAGATGCTTTAATATTATCTATTGTGAATTTCCTGCAAATTGCCAGAGCTTGTATGAATTTTACTGTCCACTTTATTTACCTTTGAGACAGTTCCTCCTCTACACACTCAAGCAAACTCCTGAGTGAGGAAAGTGAAGGAGAAGAGGGGGAAAACAGAAAAAAAGACAATAGTAATTAAGATCTGAAAATACATATGAACAGTAAAAACTAAAATGGGCTCAAAAATCAATAAGAAAATTTAAAATGAACAACAGAAATGTTCAATAACAAACAATGCTATTTGCTGGAGTATTTTGCTTCAGCACTAATTCACATTTTTCTCTCATAAACTGGATGACAATGTGATAAAGCTGAATTCAGGTTTCAAGTTTAATAGGTAAAACTAAGAGCAGACAGTTAGTAACTAACCCCTTTTCTAAAAAAAATTTAATTTGTTGGTGCTAAAAATATTTCTCAAATATGAATGTCTAATATTCTAAATATTCCTTAAAAAATTTTAGGAACCTATACATTTTATTGTTGAAATTTTTAGCAAATTTAAATTCATATTTTCAGTGCTTGATGAAAACAGAAGTTCATCTTAATAATTACGCTCATGAGCAACTTGTTGGTTAACCTTTATTAAAGAAAGCTCTGTTATACTCAGATATCCAATCTGATGATAAGAACATTTTATCAAAGCATGTTAAATCACATTTTGCTGTACAGTAGTTTCAAATCTGATATTTTCATTCAAGTGAGAGCAAATAAAGCATTTGAAAAACTGCTCATAATTTCCTTAATGTCTCATTATTCTTTTGAGCACGCAGGCTTTTCTATATCATAGGAAGTATGATAGGAGCAAGAACAAAAAGGTTTTATCATAAACACCATACATTGATTACTTCCTTTGACGAAAAACTTAGCAAAGATTGATAATTTTTCAGATGAAAAATCACTTATTATCATAAGACAATTATGGCAAAAAAATCACTATGCCCTATGATATATCATAAACTACCTGATTCAAACAACAACTTGAAAGAAAAGGCCTCAAAGAGAAGAAAAATAGCCAACATTGAACCGCTTTGAACAAAAAGAGTGTATTTCAATTCTTTGATTTGTATTCAAAGACCTAAATCCAAACATTCGGGCCTTGACAGTAGTGTCCGTAGCCCAGTGGTTGGACAAACTGGCCCTGAAAACTGCACAGCCTTTCTGTCATAAGTTTAAGCTGACTACTGATGCCCAACCCGACCAGGGCCAAAATGCCTGAGATCACAGAGTGAACAGGTAATGAGGCACACTTTCGTTTCTCCACTTACAATTCCTTATATTTCTAGAAAATCTACGTTCATACACACAATCATTAATATTTTGAAGATATCATCATTGTCTACACCTTCCCTCAACATTTAGGAAATATCACGAAGGGCGTTTTTTTCCGCATGCTCCAGCAATCAAAGCTAAAACTGTTTTTTAAATTTTTTCACTAATTTGTCAATCCCAAAACGGGGTTCATAGTCCCTCTTTGTTAACTGAACCTAGAATCAATGTTGAATATTTTATTCTACTGTATAAGCATTACCCCCACGGTTAATTGTTACACAAAACTGAGTTGTGTTGATCACTCAATGGCTGGCAAAACAATGCACAACCTAGTACTACTTATAGTAAGGAAAGAACTGAACAGATACAGTTGGAGTACTCTTTTTTTTCAAACCCAAACTCAGAAAAAGCAATTATTAACCTACAACTCTATTCTATTTTTTTAAAGTCTGAATGTTTTCTTTCATATTTTTTTGTAACTCATTCTTTGAAATATATCTTTTAATGAGATAGAAGACTAATTAATATCTAGATATAAATAGAAGAGTATAGATCTAAACAAGAACATTATTATTATATTATATTCAAATTATGCAAATTAATTTTCTAACAAATTCTAATAAGAATTTTGGTGAAATCTTGCTTTGCGTTTAGGCCTATGTTTGTTCCCATTTTGTAAAATCTTATATTTTGATTAAAAGTATAGGCCTACGTCAGGGGTGAATTTTAATGCAAGTCATCTAAAACTGTCCTCAATCTCCTCTTCACAAGTCATATTACCAATACGGAGAAAAATTATTATATTATATTTATTTAGGAGATTTTTATGCTTATATTTAATTTATTAAAGTAAAGAGAAACCCTCTTCAACAATTCCTGACTTTATTTTTGCACTTTGGAGTTGTCTTCGATTCGACAGGCTACTAGGCTAGACTAAAATTAGATCCAATGACTTTCATAAATTTATATATCACATATATAAATATCATAAATAAGAGCTGAAGACAGGAGAAAAAAAAGACATGAAAAAAATAGAACAATAAGGAAGAGTTTCTCTTGCATTTTTCATTATGCGCCTGCGTATAGGCCTACTTCAAAAAGAAAAAAAAAAAAAATCACTGCGATCATTGACTTGAAAAGGGCTGCCCAATCCTCGTTTAAATTCATGTTATTATCAATTCTCCAACAATGCTACAACACATCTTTTCTAATTCATTTGATCTCTGAAACCCTTGTGCGTAAACAAGGATGCAGAGTCATGAAATTATAATAATATAAGAATGTTGATTAATTACTAATATAGAGGCTCTTTTAATAAGTATATCAAGAAAGTAGCTAAAAAGCTTTCTAAAACTGTAAGACTGCCACAGCTCTCATTTTAAAAGCCTTTTCCATTTTCAAGGTGCTCAACTACTGCATTTTTTTTTTACCTGTTCATTCATTAGGCCTATGTGCACAAGTCACAGAAATTTCCAAACAAAAAAAAAACAAAACGAAAAAAAAAAGGAAAATAACAAAGTTAATCATCTTGCTGCAATTCTGAACCATGCCAATATATACACAGCGCTGACAAATCTCTCTGTTTTTGTTTCTTCGGCATGAATTCTGTCTGCACCAAAAAAAAAAAATCATCTTGAAAGAGTTAAGTTAGACCGAGAGCTAGATTTTATTAGATCATTAGATAAAGATCTACTCGCCAGTTACTTAATCTGCAGGCCTAGATCTAGACTAGGAAAAACTAAGAGTAAATCCATAAAATGGATACAAAACAAGTCTAATAGATTTGAAAAAAAAACAACTATGTAGTAATTGTTTCATGATGGTTTGTGATATTGTTGACCAAAGAAACGTTCAAACGTATTGTTTTCACTCGTGAAACTGCATAGTTTCCACAGGGACAGGCCTACTGGTTGCTGCCAAAACGCAACACAGCTGTGTGGTCTTGAACTTGACAGGTGGTAATGGTCTATGCATCCCATGGCAGATGACAAAGAGGAAGAAACTAAGGGGGTGGTAGAGTTTAGGAGATAAGTCTAGGCTAAAAGAGGTTCAGCTTGGCGCAGTTAAGTCTAGAAGAAGCTCAGGTGGTGTATCTAGTCTAGAAGAGACTCAGTTTGGCATGACAAATCCGTCTTTCTGGTGTGATGGGTCTAGATTGAGTTATGTAGAGATACAACTGAAGAAAAACAACAGCTATGGCGAGGGAAGGAGCTAATTAAGATGAATATTTAGGAGGAAATGTGGATTTGAAGTTGGAAAATGTTATGAAGCATGATCCTGTCAGGGAGAAAGTCAATAATTATCTGGTAAAAGCTGAAACTAGCTTCAAGAGAGACAGGCTGAGTATAAAGTAAAATGTGCTGAAAAATAAAAGGACAAATGGAAATGCTGTGAAAATTTCTGAAAGCCTCAACCATTATGAGTTCAGGATGACTACAAAGTTTTGTGGGGTGTCTAGCATAATTAGGACATACTTGTTGCTATGGAGGAGTATTCTTTGAGCTAATTTTATCAAAAGAATGGATTTTGATAAATAGCTCTGCCAAAGATTATATGATTGACATAGAATTGGTATCAATTTATTCTTCAGGAATTAGCACTTGAAACTCAAAACTTATGCCTGAAACCAACAGGTTTTGAATTATCCAGATATTGGATGATCAGATTTCTCATTAACTCTTGCCATAGAGCAAAATACTATGAAATCAAAATGAAATAAGAAAATTGATTCACAGTGTGAAGAATTTGCGCAAAAAATTAAGTAAACAATTGTACAATATGAATTCTTTTCATGTGTAGTATTCCATTTACAATTATACATATAAACTGAACTTTTTAATGCAACTGGAAAATCTTGCATCCCATTCATAAGTAAATGAGGTATTGATGTAAATTTGTAAGAAACAAATTACAACTCTGGAACATAGCTCCAAAAAAAAAAAAAACCAAAGATCTAAATTAAACCTCCTGACCCCGAAAAATCTAGGAAATCACCCATGTCCATTTTCAAAGAAATAGCTTTGTGACCCTTGACTGCCTATTTCTTAATAACAAAAAATAGTAAAATAGCTAAATAAATAATGTTTTCATAATTTGGGTGTGTGAGACACATAACATTAGAAGAAAAAAAAAAGAATGCATGGGAAGATAAAGCCGAAGAAATACTGGATGCCGTTTTTCAACAAATGTTTATATAAAGCTTCAACATGAATGAATCTGGTAAGAAAGAGGCTTGCAGTCTCATTCATGCCATCAATCTATTAATAAAATTTTCCTTAACCAGAAGCTGGAATAATGAATGCCAACATAACAAAGGCCATAGAAGGGACACTTATGGTTAAATAATAGTGGCTTTTTAATAAAAAAAAGAGACACATTTAAGGCGTCCTATAAGTTACATTAAAAATGATTTCTTACCTAAAGGTATTCACTAAATATAGGGATCGACTTCACAGTGTTATTATTTAAAGATGAAAGTATTCACATGGCAACTGCTTTGAACATACATTTTAAGTGTGTACATTTCAGAGAGAGAGAGAATCAGAGACAGCAGACTTGCCTACAACAATTTGCTACTGAAAGTAAACCAAATTGGACACTCAAGTTGAACTAATCCATGTAATAAACAAGGTATAACAACATACCTCAAATAATTTTAAAATAAAACTCATTAAATTTTACATTTCTGTTTTAATGCTTGTGCATTTTTGCAGCGAAAAATCCATACACTTCAATGAAGCTAAAAAACTTTTACTTAAATCCTACATGAACGTTGGTTGCTACCACAATTAGTAAATATGGTTATTACAATGTAATGTTGACCTTATTTTACAAAATGACTTGTTTGTCAGGCAACTGAAGGAATGATAATAAAATTGACAGGTAAAGAATGACAATCTAAGAGGCGAAAAAGGCAAAAATAAGGAAAGAATGAGTGAAATAACCAGCAACTGTAGAAAATAGAGAGGAGTGAGAGATATACAGAGAGAAGAGAGAAAGACCTATCACAGAGTTTTTTTTTAATACCTAATGGCGCCTGACAGATACCAAGGACTTCCTCAATAACTAGATCTCAACTTGTTGAAAGTCTCAAGTTGTGCTAGTTAACATGCCTTAGTATAGCACTGCTTATATAGATGCATCAGCATTGGATCTAGATCTAGGTTTGAGTCTAAACTAGTATTTAATACAGATTATTGATCATCACAATGAAGTTTTTAGAACCAGAAGGAGAAGAAGAAAAAGAAGGTAGAGCAGGAAGAGAGAGAGAAAGAGAGATTCAATTAGAATTAATATTCAGATGATAGCCAGTCAAAACTTGTTAACAAAAAGGTGTATCAAGGCCACCATAACCAAGTGGAAATTAGGCCTCTCTTTTAGGGAGATAGGATACGACCGAGATAAACTCAAGAATATGGTTTAAATTGCAAACAAGATGGACTAGGATAAATGATAAATGGTTAAATCATTATAAATAGGCAACTCTTGTCAGTTGAAGGTCTGGCTTTAAACACCAAGCAGACAACTTTAGATTTCTTCCATTCATTGCCTACATGGATCAGCTACTAAACTAAGCTGACTACATTGCCAAAAAAAAAAAAAAAGAAAAGTGACCTCCATTATTACTACTGAGATTGTCTTTCAGTGCAAGTTGCGAAAGTTTATGTTTTGTCGAAACACTCAGAAAAGTGGGGTCCCTAAAATAATTTTCATGGCAATATTCAATTTATGGTACACTTTGCGGCTTGCAGTTATAGAATCTTTTCATTATTTCATTGAAAAAAAAATTGATGTAAAGCTTCAGTTTATCATTCACAAGGGTTCATAAAATCTATTGAACCCTTTGTGCTTACAAAGATATTGAAATAATTTTCTATATATCAAATAAAAGCTTTAAAAATCAATTCAAGGTTCCTGCACATTAGATATTAACTTTTTATAACCATAGAACAGAAAATTACATACCATGCTTTTTTTTTTCTTTTTGAACTTAATGTGATTAAAATGTCCATTTTCCACATATAAAGCTGCATCTTACATTTATTGAAACATATTACAACATTTACAGACATAAGATGAAGAAAGATGCAACAACCAATTACAATGTCTGCTGATAAGCACTTAGCAAAGGCAAAACAAAATGATACTTTAAAATAACTTTAAAAAGCTCGCTGAAAAAAAAGTCAAAACACCTTTTAAAATAGACAAGCTTGTTTGGTGTCAAATTTAAAAACATTATAAATATAAATTAATGCATTTCAAAACAGAATGTGTGGCTTGCTCCAGCTTTGAAATGTAAAAAAAAAAAAACCATAAGCTGCGCATATTTTCAATCAGGCAGAGAAAAGAACTGTACTAAACTTAATTGAAAAACTGTTTCATCGCTGAACAGAAATTGATATGATACATAAATGAGACCTACTTTTGTGTTGATTCCTCATCCAACCATGGCTTGGCTGTGTTATATTTGTCCTCCTGAAAATCATAATTTGAAAGCTAGGAACATTTCCTGTATGTTGTAGATTTGCATGGCCCAATAAAGACGAAAAGTAGGGAAGCCAAATTAAAAAAAAAAAAAAAAAGATGTAATGAAAAAATTGTATAAACTTGCCTTTTTAACTAACAACAAACTGATATGATTTCCTTTCTTCTGCAGATAATTGTAGTCCACCACAGATGTACAGACACATGAGAGACTTATGTCAATACATTAAAAGACAAAAATAAAGAACAAAAAAGATATCTTGCTAAACTTCATCATCGCCGATTTTCTATTCTAATTACTACATTTCTTGAGCTGTATGTGGCTTCAGCACAACTTTCAATAAACAAAATGATAGACCTATCCTTATAAAACAAAAATACTTAAAGTATTGAATCAAACGAGAAAAGCTTCCAGAAAGAGTTTTAAGAAAACATACTGAGACAGCCAGCAAGAGTACCTAGAAGATAGAAAAAGTTGTAATAAGACAAATGTAGGAAATATCCATGTAAGAATTATCTTTTATTGACAAAACGAAGGAAAGAATTGGGCCTTGGCATGAAAGGTGATTTATGCAGACTATCGATACAAATAGTGCACTGATTGTAAATGGCTAGTTCAGTACCTGTTCCTACATAACTTAGAATTAAAATCTGATTGATAACTGATGCTCTTCTTTCTTTTTTCAAAATCTGTCATTCAAATCAGCACATAAATTTAATTATCATAAAAAGGACAACAGAAAAGTTGTGAAAAGAGTATAAAAATGTAAAGATTCTTCACTCTTGTTTTAAACAGAAATGTTTTAAATGTTTGAAAAAAAGCTTGTGAAAATCAAACACAGTTTGGGAAACTTACTTCTCCTTGATCCATAACATTCACTGAAAATAAACAAAAATAGAGAAACATAAAACATAAATATAAAATAGCCAAGTAACAGATAAATCTATCATGTTGCTGTGGTTGCTTTTGTACAATAACCTTTGAAAAACTTTTATTGAATCTAAAAGGTTATAAAAGTAAATCTTCAAACACTATTTCCAGAAGAGAGATGGAGACATACGTTTTTTCCCACATATATAACAATTGTAAGCTAATACATCAAGTTCATAATTCAATATGTCTAAAATGTGAATGGTGACTGATTTATCAAAGTTGCCTCAGAAATTAATATAGATCAAAAATTGGGACAACTGCACTCTGCTGAAAATAGAAACCCCCCTAATTTTTCAAAAGACATTTGAAATGAATAATGTTTGAATTAAAAAATAACTTCTGTCTGCTAAAGGTTGGCAAATTTTCAAACAATGTCTAAATATTGAACAAACATCCTTTTTAAAAAAAAAACAAAAAAAACAAAAAAAAAAAAAAAGAGGAGATATTCAAATTTTGCAGTTCCATTGGTCAGATGTCCAATTTAAAGGAACAGATACTAAATTAAGAACTATACTGTCTCCACACACTTTCTAAACTTCAGGACATGAGATTTTAAATAAGATTTAAATCATTGGAGTATGTTGTCTTGGCAGATCTAACCTAGAAATCAAATTCTTGTTAAGCTTTTCCTCGAGATGAATGCCAGTTTTGATCATCAACATAGTCTATTGTATTTCCTTACAAAATTTTGTCTTCATTGTCGTTCTGTAAATGACTATGTAAGCCAAGGGGGGAAAAAATTTTGAACAACTTTCGTTTACAGGAAACATGTTAAGGTGGTAATCAATGGTAACTTCTTGTTCAGAAAACTATGTTTTAGCACTTAAAACTGTGCCAGTGTGTTCTATGTAATATCATAGATGTTTTATTTAAAAAAAAGAAGATATTTGTAGATCTTTGAAATTTCAAAAAGTTTAAGATTATTTAACAGTTCTAGTGCTACACTTCTTTTCTTTCAACTGAATATTTACCTGCAAGTTCTATACTATTTGTATCAGCCATCTGGCGAGCTGTTTTATTGGAGGGTATCCTTCTTGGTGCATCTTTCAAACAGGGTTCCTATAAACACAAAAATACAAATATGCTAAAACAATAACAAAAGATACAAATGAAAACTATCTTTTTTAACTAAGAGAACCACTACTGAAAAACTTTTCAAGCTGCCAAGATGAAAATTTTTGCTGCAGTTAACTCTGGCTTTAATTTTGGTGTTTATTAGACTACAAGCACCCTGATCATTTTATATAAAAAAAAAAAACAAACAATAAAATATCAATAAAAGAGAAAAACAAACCTAATAATTCTGGGAATCACCATTACTAGAAATTGTCCTAATGGACAAAAAAAGTATATATTATAACTTATGTGACTCTCCTTGCATCTTATTGTGTAGGCTCTGATAAAGACAATGAAAGCAATTCTACACAATTTAAGCAAATATGATTATACACCAAGGAAAGTTATTTTTAAACACTAAAAGCCATCTAAGAACTTTAACTCGAGTAAACTCCAAATACAAAAATAGTTGAGAATAACTCTTCCATGATTTTTATCTCTTTTCAATATTTCATTTACTTAGAACTTATTTCAAAAAAACATGCCACAAACAATAGTGAGTTGCAGTTCTTATATTCTAAAAGTCATGAAAAAGCTGAAAAGTTTTTTTTCTACAAATCATGTCAACATAATGTACAAACATTTCTGAAATTCTTTCCTTCCCTCAACTTCATTTCTAAACAGGACTGCCCATTTCATAAGTTTTCAAATAGAAGATGATTAGGATTTGTGTGGACAAAAATGTCATTGGACTTACATAATCTTCTGTTTGATCACAGGAAAAGCAATCTTTCAAATTATTTTAAGGAAAAGGGCTGCTTATGAAGAAAAGAGTGAAGAAAAAAATACATTAAAAGAAAATTTTGTACTTTTGTACTTGACCATCCTTGTAGATTATCTATTACTTTACACATTGTTTGTCATGTGCTGTTTTAGGTATATATTTTGAAATAGTGAAAGAAAAAGAAAAAAATATTCCTAGATTATTCAATCTTATTCTCTTGTCAAGTCTAACACTACTATGGTGATGATGCTGCTGTTAATACGAGCACTAAAGTGACACCACCACCACTACTCTTCCACTGTTGCTATTAATGCCTTATTTCAGCTACGGTACTGCTACGCTACTGCTACAATTTCTGCTACCATTACAATTACCTCTAACACTATTGCTACTTCTATCACTATCTCTACTGCTGACACTTCTATAGCTATGACTTCTGCTACACTATTGTTACTTTCTTTGTTACCTCTACTGCCACCATCACTATCCCTCCATGTATGACTTCAACTATCGCGACCGATACCATTGCACTACAACTATTGCTTCCACTACTAGCATGGCTAAAGCCAATACAACTATCAGTGTTGCTATTACCACCTGTAGAGCCACAACTACTACTGATACAAATATTGCTCTCACTAATTATATCTTCATGCTAGTAATTTTGCTGCTCCCACCACTACTGCTACTACTGCCATCACCACCACTATTACAAATGCAGACCCACCTACCTATTTACCAGTTTTGGGGGATCAAAATGTAAAAAATGGGGGGTTCTCAATGAATCTGCCCCCTCTCCAAAACGAGGAAGAAAAAATGAACCACAGCTAATGCATTGCCACAGTGTTGAAATAAATATTAAGAAATCATATCCTCAGAGAATGAAATAGGATGGACCAAGCCTAAAAACAATAAGAACAGATTAAAAGAGTGCAAAAATATACACTGTGATACCAATCCCACAAGTAATCCAGATTCTGCCATTTTTAGGCTAGATTTGTTGCAAGTTAGGCCTACACCAAGAAAAAAGCTCATTTCCATAAATTCAAACTACTATTCTCTAAGGATTATTGCAAGGCATAAACCCTTGGTTATTGGTGCAACTATTTGTTTCTTGAATTTAAAAAGATCAGGCTTTCTAATTAGTGTCCTGTTTACAATGGATGATCAGAGTGACACATTTGTAACAGTGCTCTAGCAGTAAGAAAATGAATACGGGAAGCGATGAAATTTCAGGGCGTATTCATTTAGTTTGGTTTTTACTGAGAAAAAATAGTTAAAATATTTTGTTCTGCGTTATTTTTATAGGATTTTTAACTAAACATGTGGATTGCGGGACAGGGACGAAAAATGCGGGATTTTTTTTAAAATGTGAGGTTGTAGGCAGGTCTGCAAATACTACTAAAGCTGCTATTACCCTCGCTATTTCTACCATTAGCACTACAACTACCACTACTGCTACTTCTACTACTACTCCATACTTGTGCAAATACTGTTGCTACTATTACGCAACAACTAGCATTTGCTATACCACCAGATCTAGGCATAGATAAAAACATTATTATATGCTACAAATATATACTTAGCCTTGACGTAGAGATAAATTAGCACCTTGCCATTTCCACATGATGTACATGGAATGATATCAATTTTGAAACCAAATTTTGTTATTTTCACCACCAAGAATGCACTATTTTGAAAAAAATTTATTTTTGGAGAGCCAGTGTGCACCTTCTGGTATAGGAGGAACAGCAAGGTTAATGAATGTGGATGTCAAACAGGTATTAATCCCTAACCACACATACATAATACAAACCCAGAAAAAAAAAAAGCTTTCAAAGTCTCATTAGTATCTCTTTTTTTTTTCTCAGATCTATCTTATGTATTATATTATGTATTATACCAAGTACATTGATACTACTACAAGAGAAGAATATTCTTTAACTTTATTTCTCTGTGTTGAAAAATGGCTGAATATCTTACCCCATCTTCATCTTCTGCAAATTCAAATGTGTGTGTAGGGTTTCGAGATTTCTCTAGCATTTCTTTAGTCAACCTTCTACTCAAATCCCCTTGCAGAAAAGGATGCTGGAGGATGAATCGTTTCAAGGTTGTTAATTATTATGAGAGTGGTGTACAACTCATAGAATTTCAACAATCAAAATGAAAAATAAAGAAAAGTACAAAACAACCCCCCCAAAAAAATTGCTGCCTTAAAACACTTCAATTTTCAAATCATACACAAAGGGTTGTTAAAATGAAATCAACAATAATTCATAACTTTCTTTTGACTCAAAAAGAATGTTTACTTTCAAGATCATAATAATCTAAATGTATATGATACCAACAGGTTATGAAAAATACAGGTTCTTGGATTTTTTTTAGAACTATGCCATTTTACATACAAATTAACAAATAAGAGCTTAATCTAAATAAGATGAAACCAAGAAGATGTTTTGATTTATTTTATTTTATTGTAAAATAACAGATACCCTAAGAGATCTTTCTCTTTGTGGCCTGTTAAACTGGATAAACATGTGAAGGATCTTGTATGACAAATTCCTGTGACCATATAGGATGACATGGGATTTCTTACACAAGATTCATAGTACAGTACACCTCGGACTCAACGAACTAGCTCCGTCATTTTTAAAAAGTTTGTTAGATGCAAGGTTCATTCGAGCAAAGGTCATAATAATACTCTAGCCTACAATCTCGACACTCAAGCAGAGTTTCTCAGCTCTACACAAAGCCGATCCCATCTAATCACAACCCTCCTTTTGCCTCTTCTTCTCTACCACCCCACTTTTTTCGTTCTCATTTGATTCAGACAGCCTATGTAGTGTGAATCACAAGATAAATGTGACTCGCAAAATTGAGTTTGCCCAGCAACCTGCATGAAATCTATGTGTTTGTTTAGAAATAGGAGAGGTGGTAGGCAAAGGTGGTCAGAAATGTGTGACTGTCTGATTAAATTCAGTACCAGACAGATTGTCTACATCTACAGTCACTCTTTATCCTTCATAACCATGTTTTGGCAGCTTTGGCTCCTTGATCCTGTATCATACTCTCCCATGCGTCAGATACTTGTCGGCTGCCACTCCCTCCTCCTTTCCCCCTTCTCTATTCATCATTTTCACCTTGTATGTCAAATCTTTGCTCCACTCCACCCTTATAATATAGCCTACAGCATGCTTATCAATGTATTACTTGTCAGGCGACAGTGAACTTTGTTATCAAATTTCAACTAGATTTATGCACAAACATGTAGAAAAGCGTTTTATAGCAGGTTTGCCCACATTTGTGGTTCATTGAACCCAAGGATGGTTCTGAGATTAATTTGTTAGATAAGAGATATTTTAAGAAATTCAAAGAAGGAAAATAATCATGGATTTTCCCCTGTCCGTTGAATGCATGGTGTTCTTCGAGTCCAAGTTCATTGGATTCTAGATGCACTGTATAAAAGAAAACGGTTTTTTCCCCTAAAAAACATTTTTTATATTCAATTGTTGTTAGCATCTTGTACATAAATGTTTAGGAGTTTCTAAATCTGCCCTGGAGGAAGGAAAAGATTTTGTGTCTATTTTCTCATCTAGACTCAATAGTCAACGGAATGCGACTACAAATATTCAAAGCAGCCATGATTCTGTTATGTTAGCCTATTTATGGGAAATCTAGAGAACAGAATTTTGGGTCCTCACTTACAAAATCTATTTCTGGCTCAGATTCATTTGGATCAATGACTAATCTGATCTTGAAACTTACATCATACTTGTCAACACACCTGCAGGCAAAACAGCTTATTGTATAAATTGTTTTGTACCGCTTTCTCTGAAAAAGTTTAAATTGGTACTTGTATCCTTTTACTATATTCATTACATAAACAGATTTTATAAAGGTCAAAAAGTTCTTTAGATATCCTTCGTAAACAAACTTGCTTTAATTGTAAATGAAACTGATAAAGCATAATTTTACAGCGCGTACATAAAAATTACTTTGTGTGATAAATAAGAAATAAACAACAAAATCCACACTTACCTCTATCAATTTATCAGCTGATGGCCTCTTTTTGGGATTTTTTGTTAAGGCCACTTTAATAAAATGTTGAAAAACTGGTGACCTAGTTTAAGAAATAAAAGGTAGTAAAAAAATTTTTTTAACGTGACAACAATTAACAAAGAAAATTTTCATTTGTCAACGTGAAATTTTTTTTTTTTTTAGGAAAATACACTATTTATAATATGCAGTTAGAAGTTCTATAAATTATGGACAGACCAAATTATGCTTCAGAGAAATCTTCCCCTCCTTTCAGAACAATTTAGAATGTAGGAATATATGTTAGCTTGCAAATAAATGTGCAAAAAAAAAATGTCCTTTCATACATGATAATTATTGTAATCAGTCTGTAAAATCAACAATTTACTAATTATAAACAAAAAAAAATAGAAAGGCACAAAAAAAAGAGGTATAATGTTACAAAGTCAATTTTTTTTTACCTACAAACTAATTAATTTTAACAAAGCTTTCTTTTTGTTAGAAATTTTCTAACATAAAAAAATTTACACGGTAAATCAGAATCAAAAAGACTTACCATTTATTTTTGTCTTTCAGTTGAGGAGGCTTGAAACCACTCTTTGACATTAAGAGTAGGGCCCTTAAGATGATAAAGATGATAAATTAATGTTTACAGACAGCTATTAAACCATCTAAACTTGGCAAATAAAAATTAAATTTTTGTTTCGTTTTTTTCTTGCTATGCCCCACATTTGATAAACACAGGAAAAATTGCAGGGCAACTTAAAAAAAATGTTAAGTTCTTTAAGATGTGTGATATTATCAAATGCAGGAAAAAAGAGCACATAAATTCTTGCAACTGGTAGAATGAGTACCATGCCCTGTATTACACATATGTAAGTTCTTCTATCAACCTCTATGATGAACTTTCAATGGACAAAGTTTCATCACTTAGCTCCTCTCTCTGCAATTCTTCTATCAACCTCTATGATGAACTTTCAATGGACAAAGTTTCATCACTTAGCTCCTCTCTCTGCAAAAACGAGATACCATAAAATTTTCAAGGCGCTGAAAATTACTGTAACTCAAAGGTCCCTATCCTCAACACTACTTTTCAGGGATCATAAAGACAAAAATCACAGACTTTTTAATTGTGCAAGACAAAAAAAAATGCAAAACAAAACAAAAAAAAACATAAAATAGGGCAACACTTTGACATGGTAACTTACAAAAATAATAGATATATAAAAAGATGAGAATAGTTAAGACTCAAAAAAATAAATCCAACGAATAGGGAAAAGACAAAAGAGAATGATTGCAAGGAAAAGACAGAAAAAAAAGACTATTGAGAAAAGGAATTATGATGGCCTTTTTTGAGACCCTGAGATAGAGAAGAGGTGGGGTACACCAGACACATAGGCATAGATTAACAAAGGGGTTTGGCAAAAATAAAAAAAAGAAGCATTAAATAAGGAGGAGACAAGTTATAAAGGATAAAGGGGAGGGGGGGGGGAAGAAAGAGAAGGAAGAGGTAAAGAGTGAGATAGAGGAAGGGGGAAAAAGGGGCAGGGGAGAAAAGAAAAAAATGAAGAGAAAAGAGGATGAAAGAGAAGAAGTAGAGAGATGGAGAGAGGCAAAAGGAAAGAAAAAAAAAAGGAGAGTGAAAGAGCAAGAATGGACGGATGGACAGAGGAGAGATGGAGGAGAGAAAGATGGAGAATACACAAAAATTTAAGTGAATAGAGTTTTAATATGGATTGACAAGGATGACCACTACAAGAAAAGAAAGAGAAAAAGAAGGGCAGTATGCATGCAGAAAGAATTTGCATGTGTTCATCTCTTTGATGTAACAAGGACACAATAGCAGTTAGTGTAACCAAAACGAACAGAGCCCTCCTTCTCTTATAGAAGCAAGATTCAAAGATCTATCAGAGAAAGGCTTGAAGTCAATCCAATTAAAAATTAAGAAAATCAGGGATTTAGCTTGTGAAAACTGGTTTCCAAGGTGAGAAAAGATCACGGGAAATCTTATATTTTTTGGAATAGTAGTCAGCTTTATTAACCACTTTTTTCCACAATCTGTTTCTAGTAGCATCTGGCCATTAAGGATGATCTGGTACAATAATTTTAAAATAATTTAAAAGCAATTTTGAACTTAGGAGTGAAGTTCCTTCCTTTTCACTAAAAAAAAAAGGCAAAAATAAACATGTTTCGGTTGAAAAATTATAAGCAGCTGTTATCTATTTTCAGCTGAAATAAGTTTTGAGTGTGTGTGTGTGTGTGTGTATATATATGCATACACACACACACACATATATGTCCTACATTGCATAATGCATAACAGGAAGTCAGCAATTCTAATTTTTCTTGAAATCCAGAAACAGTCTTATTTTCTCTTTGGAAACACTTCAAACTTTTTTTTTAAGTCCTCAAACCTTATACTATATCCAAATTCATATATTGAAAAAACTTACCTATGTTTTTTTAAGTAATATATAAAATGGAAATGTAAAGCATGTTCTGAATCAAATCATTCGAGTTTACCTCATTGGATGTAAATCAAACATTGGTGGCTGTAGCTCTGCGAACTCAATGGCAGTGATACCAACAGCCCAAATATCACATTGCTGGTTGTAGCCCCCTTTCCTTTCCACAGCCGCTACTTCTGGTGCCATCCTAAACATGGAAAAATTGATCATTTACAACACCAATAAGAATATGAAACTTGGAATGTTTTGCTATTTTGTAAAGATTTGTTTTGAGTTAAATTCTCTTAAAAATTTTTTTTTTCATAAAGTTTTAAATCAGCAGACTCTACACAGGTTCTTTGGGAAATGGTCAGCTGTTTGCAAAGCCTTTTCAATTCATGAGGTTTTTCATCCTCTCCTCTCCTTCTTTAGATACCTAATCTATAACAGACATGGGCGATCTTTTCCTCCATTCAAACCTGTTGCTAGTTAACGTTATCAAGTTTTTGTTATGATTACCTAATGCCCATGAGATAAGACTTTCTGTACATTCTTTATCTTTCCAGTGATGGCCAAGTTTCTAATCTCTGTGTCAGCAAAAGTGTCCCAAAAATTGTGGTTGTCTCTGTCATACGGTTTAAAAAATGATTGCTAAAGATTAGTCTTTTTTCAGTATTGATTCATCAGACTATTTTTACGTTCACCATATCCTCATCATTCTTCATGAAAACCACATCTTACTGCTTCCATTTTTTTTTCTTTTTCTTTGTTGATTGTCCAACACTCACTACCAAATAACAGCACTGACCACACATGTTTCATTACCCTTGCTTTGGTATATACTTATGTTTCTGTTTGTCAGTATTGGTTTCATATCTTGGAATGTATCTTTGGCCATAACAATTCTTTTATCTATTTCGATTGCGCATTTACAATTTGATTTTTACATCTTTGCTAGCAAGATTGCATTTGGAGTTTGAGGATTTCTTTGAGATGATCATACATTTCATTTTTTTCAAATTCAAAGACAGGCCCATTCTTTTGCTCTTTGAATTGGCATGTTGTTCACCAGATTCTGCTATTAAAACTATATCATCTGCATACCTGAGATTTTCTCTATTTACTTTAAAGCCTAATACATCCTCTAGATTCCTTAAAAATATTTCACACAAGGGACATAACACATCCATGCCTCACACCTCTTTTAATGGATCTGGAATCACTTTATCTCCCTCAATTCCTACAGATGCAGTTAGATCCAATAAATTTCTAATTACTCTCAGATCTTTACCATCAATGTCTAATTTTTCTAGCACATGAAAAAGCTCTTCATGTTTTACTTTGTCAAAGGCCTTATAATAATATTGGAGGTCTTTTTGCATTTCTATATACTTTTCCATGAGCACAGACGAAAGTGAATATTGTGTTTCTAGTCCCTTTATTAGGCACAACCTAATCTGTTTTGCAGATATTTTTGTTCTTAAACTCTCGCATATTCCATTAATCAAAATACACAACATGATTTTTGTAAAATAGCTAATTAAACCAATTGTTCTGCTAAGTTTACATTCTTTTGTTCCCATCTTAAAGGAAGTGCTATAAAAAGCCGATTCACAAAGATCTTCTGGCATCATATCACTCTTATCCTTTAAAAGAATTACAATACAAAAAGAATATGACAAGAACAGTGCAGGAAAGAATTATTTTTCACCGCCTTGATGGAATTTATTACCAGTAAGGGGTTCCAATGAAAGACTTCCGTTTACACATTGTGGCAGTTATTTGTGCCGATACTCCAAAGTCAGCTGAATAAAAAAAAAGTACAGGTAAAAGCTGCAATAATATTAGAAATAATAATGAAATAAAAAAAATGTGACTTAAAAATGGAAAGAACAAAAAATTGAAAATAATCTTTCATAAAAAGGATAAATATGCATCTTTATTTGTAGTAGAAGTGAGATTAATGTAATAAACAAGATTAAGGATGCTCCAATGATTGAAGAAGAAAATGCATGCACTATATTGTTCTACTTTATTGATAGATAGTAATATTCTTTAGCTATATCTTTTAATCTTTATTTTTTCAAAGCTTATATTTTGTTGGGGAGATAAATTTAATAACTGTCCCTTCAAAAAATCATTTATGTCATAAACCATGCCTGGAAACCATTTCAAATGAGTTAAAAGTTACATATGTGAGGCTTTAGAGAAAAACCTCTATGATGTTGATGATTCAAAAAGTTGAAATATTTCTGAGCATTTTTCTGTTTCTTTGAAGCCTTTGTCTTCATCAGGACAAAGGTTATGCCGATTTTTTTTTCAGCTGTGAAGTTTTACATTTACTTTAATGTTTAAGGTACCATTCTTCGCTACAACCCCAGTAATTCTGCCTGTGACCACAAATAATGCTAACAAATTACATAATCTATTTTTTAAAAAGCATTTCAAATAAAAGTAAGACTTTCTTTTACTTAAATTTATCTTCTCTTTGTCTATTAGACTAGAATCTAGATTCTAAAATAAAGAGTTACATTCCCTTTTTTTAACTTTCTGTCAAAGGTAATGGGAAAAATAACTACCACTGTAGATTACTTTTCTCATAACCGTTGCATTTTTGTCACTTTAGAATTCCCCCCCACATGAATAACACAACAATGGCAATAAAAGTTACAGCACATAAAACCCAAGGTATTTATTTTCCTTTCAATTCACTTACACCAAGTTAGATTATGATGAGTAGATCAATGGCCCACTGCTTTTTAGCATTCTTTAAAATACTGACAAGATTTTAAACTTCCTTGTTTGATAAAAATTCTTGAGCACTTCATATTCAACCAATTCTACATATGCGCAGAATGAGCAACTTCTAATATCAAGGATCGTTAGAGGATTTTCTGCATTTTCTTCACTGATACTTCAAAAGATTAGTACTTACCTAATTTTATATCACCTTCATCCGTCACCAATATGTTTGCACCCTAGAATAAAAAAGAAGAGAAATACAGGACTGCAACTTTGACAAAATTTGTTAAAGATCTTTAAAAGTATGGTGGTATTTAACATTATTTGAAATTATTACTATATTGAAAATCATTGAGATTCTAAAAATTTAACAGCACTATTTCATTTTTTAAAAAATTATTTATCTAATTTATATGTTTTGCTTAATAGACTTTAATGACCCTAAAGCATGTACATTCTCGTAATGAGATCTATGGCTGTTTAGATATTGTTTCATTAAAGACATTTGTAAAAAAAAAAATTATATAAATCAAGTAAATGTGACTTATCTTATAGAGCTGTCCATCTTTATTTGATAGATTGTCAGCTAAAAATTTTTATTTTTGAGGGATTCCAAATGGTTGATGAGCACAGCAATGGGTGGAGAATGACAATCTAACTGCTTCTCTGATAGTCATAATGTTGTGAGAGAAGATCATTCTCTTATCCAACATAGCAGTGTTAGCGGTTATTTAAAACAAAATCGCAACATTATTGGCACAATCCAAACCTTTATATCCCTGTGCATTTTTCCACGCCGATGAAGGTAATTAAGGCCTTTCAAGGTCTCTCTACAGACAAATGCAATTGTTGGCTCTGGCAAAGGGCCTGTAACTGTTTAAAGCAAAAAAAAAATTTGGATGAAATCAAAGTAGACCATTTTCTGTGGATAAATAGCAGAGACAACAATGGAACATTTCACAAAACAATTTGGTGAAACATTGGAATGCCTTGACAAGGAGACCACGCATTAACTTATTTTTTTTTAATTTGGACATTGTAAAGATGAAAAAGGTCAGGATTATTGCGCTACAAGATTACACATTTCATTTCTTAACTTGCGTAGCACTAAATAGGTCATGAGAAGAGACCATTCTTCATGTAGTCGTAACTAATTCATGAGAAGTAATTATCCCCAGTGAAGCATTGTCGCTTACAAAAATGTGGGTATGGCAGAGACACAAGCGCAAATTATAAACGGTGTCAGAATTTACATATAAATTACATGCAGGGTAGAGAGAAACGATTAGTGGAACCATACATTTTTGGAAAGCTGAGACTTGGTACCACATTAAAGACATTGTTTCTCCATCCATTCTGTGTAACCTATTAAATACAGAAAATGGCAAAGCGCAACATTGGTTGTCCTGAAACTTTACTTTCAGTCATCTACTTGTGCCTCTCATGTTCACTGCAAATTATGCGCTCTGAAAAACTGTTTCAAACAAGCCTCAACTTAATACTATAACAAAGAAGATATATGCAAACACATTTACAGTTATCATCTGGCTTAAGTCTTAGACCCAGAGACACTTAGATTAAACACAGGAGACAATACAACAAAAAGAAATACTAGAGGGGGAGAGGGGGGAAATTATATTGTATTAAAATATAGATTAAGTGACAGAATCCAGCTAAAGAATCAAACACCTAATTATATATGATAGCATCTACCGTAGTACTAAAATAGTAAAATATTTGTAACAGTTCAGTAGGCCTAGGCCAAAGAGGAGTAGACAATCAAGAAGAGAAAGGGTGACATCACTGCACTCCTTAGGGTTTGCACTACGCTGTCGCAACTAGCGAGGAAGCGCGGTAAACAAGAAGCACACGACTAGTTTTAACACTCTCCATGCTTGGTGGAGGAATTTTTGGTATATATTCTAGCCACTAAACCTTGAGGTACTCAGTCTATTCGTAAAAAAAAAAAAAAAAGGACTCTTACAAGTACAACTCTGGGTCTTTGGAAAAGCGGTGGCAAGATAAATCTGGTCGACTGTACCTAATATTTTTTCAATTTATTGCTTCATAAGAACTCTTACAAGTACAACTCTGGGTCTTTGGAAAAGCGGTGGAAAGATAAATCTGGTCGACTGTACCTAATATTTTTTCAATTTATTGCTTCATACCACTGACAATGAGGATTTCGTGATTTATTTGAACTAATGCTGAAAAGTGCAGGATAAAGAAAGTAGTAAAATTATCAAATCCTAGCAGGCAATATGGTTTATTTACTGTGCTTGGTAGCTGGTTGCAAAAAGCAGCTTGTTTCAAGTCTTGTTTTCTCAGTCTTCGACCTAGGCCCTATCACTAATATCTGTCAATTACAGGCCACACTCCAATCCTCTGGTTCATGATGCAAGCAACCCACACACACAGTGCCTCTTTCATTCACAAAGCTAAGTAGCAACATAAAATACACAAATATGCTGCCAGTTCATTAGATATTATATGCACTCAAACAAATTTTAATATTATGGACAAGACAAGATGGAATATTCCAGACAAAGGGTACCTAGACTCATTGGTTTATAAATCGTCCCAATCCCTTGTCTTACTAAGCAGGGAAAAGTACATAGGTCTATTCAGCAAAGTTCATGCACACATTAAAGGATGCCATTTGGTTTAAGGGGCCCATGCTGCGGTATCTGAGTTAAGGAAAAAAGTGTTACGGATTAAAAATAGCGATATAAGCTTTAACAGTGATGAGTAAATATGTTCCTACCATGATATATATCTTGCATAGATCCACCGCCACAGTATTCCATGGCAATCCATAGCTTTTCTCTCCTGACAAATACGAAGAAAAGAAACTGTTGTTTTATTGGGTTTTTTTTTTTTCAGAAACTCACTTTTCATTAATATTCATAATTATTAATAAATATAACAAAAATTCAAAAACGCATTGCAATCTAGAAAATTACTCTCATTACATTCCTTACATTGAATAAACATTCTGGTAAATTATATGCATATACTTTTAAAAACATCACATTATGTCAAACAAGCAATACAGTAATAAAACAATATTACTATTAATTTTGACAAAAGATTTTCTTTCAATCATTGAAGACCAGAAATGTGCTCATCATATTTTCCTTTTTTCTAAATCTTGGTTCTTCTGAACTGGATTCTTCATCCAGCTCATAGCCACATTTTAACTTTTAAATTTATATCACATGAAATTCTGATTTTTACGACTTTAATGCTTTGGGCTCTTTCTTTTCATTTTTTTTGGGGGGGAGGGGGGCAGAGGGTATTACCAGACTTAGCACATATCAGATCTTTTTTTTTCTAAGGTTTCTTTTTTGGGTCCTAAAGTTCAAATTCTACATGTGACTGTGTGGGGTGACCATGCTATACTATCTAGTATATCATTTCGCAATTTCAATAAGTGTTTTCATTCCATTAAGATTTGTCATCATATGTGATCTTTCAACCAATTCCTCCTTTTAATGGCACCAAAAAAGGTAAAATTAGTTTTATGACATTGAAATTTCTTGACCTCACAACCTCTTTTTCCCCTAAGACAGGTTTTGATTTATGTGATGATATTGCTTATAATAGACTAGAAGCACTTTGAAAATAAAAACATCCCAAAAGAGTATGACATGTTGTTTTCCCTTATGATTATAAAACATTTATACCTGAGGTAACTTCCAAAATAAGCCACAATATTTGGATGCTTGCAGCCTTTCATCATAATAATCTCTTGTTGTATAACAGCAAAGTCATCTCCTTAAGGCAATGAGAAAAAAAAATCATTATAGTTTTTTCATTCAAAGACTTAATTATCATTTTTTTAAGTGCTACTGTGCTACTCTCTAATACAAAAAAATATTGTAAAGAAATGTGGAAGGAATACAGTTTTAAAACTATGTTTTTCGACAATTTTTTTATTGATCTCAGTCTCACTGTTTTCTCTTCTCTTTCTCCTAATTATTAATGTCACAATATCCTAGACAATGCAATGCGCAAGGTAGACCATTATATGAGCCATATTAATCAAACATTTTAAGTTTATAAAATTAAAAAAAAAATGTAAGAGGCAATTTCTTTTTCAATGTCTACCACGGAAATTTTCTTTGATATATATCTGAGTTTTTGAAAATCTCTAAGAATGTATTCACTTGAACAAAAAGGTGTTCAAACAAAGACATTTTTAGAAGAGCAACACAGGTTTTATATTAATGAATAGCATTTTTTATTCCTGTTACAAGGTTAAGGAAACAAAACTTTTAAGTTCTGTTTCAGGCCTTGTAATGCACGATAATTTTAATCTTAAAAAACTAATCAATACCTGGTTCAAGCTTGATGACCTTGATACCTGCAAGTTCACCTGTATTAAGATCTCTAGCCTAAAACAAAATGAAAAAATATTAAATAATATTAATTTTTCAAATAATGCTGACTCACGATATATAGTGTTAATAGATATAAGTACTACAATTTTTTTTTTCACAGGTGTTTGGCATACAAATGAGTCGCAGCACAAGAAAACAAAAAAATTTATTTCAGGTTGGTTTTATTCACAATTTTGCTATGAAGCTCTTACAATTTTAGACCATAGTTCAGCCTATAGCATTTTGTCATATGCTGAATCTGCAAAATTTGATTTTCAACAATCATTTTTAAAGTGAAGAGTTTATAGAACATTTAGACGTTGATGTATAATAAAAGGACCTATTAAGAACAAAGAAATACAACTTTTTTAAAAGGAAGATAAATGCATATATATTGACTTAAAACACCAAAAAAACCTACAATTTTTTTCAACCATGACTATGATTTTTTAAAAAGTCAAACACAAAACAAAGTTTGGCTGCTTATTCTGGACCTTCTCTTACCATTTCTCAAATTCTACCAATCATAGCCTGACAAAAAAAAATTAAGATATTTGGGTAACATCTATAAGATATCAAAATTATTGTTGACACAATAAATTGATTATCAGCAGCTGTAGGGTTGGGAGTCCAAGAACTTTCTTTGAAGGCCCTCTTTTATCTTGCTTTTTAAGTGGCATTAATATCGTTTTTAAATTTTATTTTAAGGTGTCCTAATATAAAAGCCAATAAAAAATTGGAGAAACGTTAACTTTTTTAAAAATCCTCTCTTTAGAGCTTCTAACTTCTAAGAACACTGCCACTTTTTGAAACCACAACTGATTTTTTTCTTTTTAATTCACTTTTTTTTCAATTGACCTAGTGAAAAAGTTTATCTTTGGACTTAGGAACTGGAATAACAGAATTGGACTTTTTACAAATTAGAACTGTGAATGGGCCATATGCATCAAATTGTGGGAATCACTCTGCATTGTTCTTTAATATAATGTGAAACCAAAAGAGAGCCACCTGTTTGCAAAATTTAGCTTAGAACATACTTAATTTTTGGCCACATGTGTGTAATACTCACAAAGCATTTTACTAGTAATAGAAAAAAAATCCATAAAAATTGCCTTTAGTTACATGTTTGCACTAGTGCTAGCAAATAAATTTTGAAATACTATTATTCTCCACAAACAGAAAGACAAAATAATGTTAAAGAGATTGTGCGCAGATGGAAAGACAAAAGAATTGATCTAGTCTTCTAGATAGTAGATGATCTAGATTTATATAATAACCTTATATAGAATCCGGCCTTATTTTACCAAATGCTTTATTTTATAGAGAAAAAAAGAGGGATAGTTCAGTAAACTAGCATACTCAAGATTCATACTCAGCTGATGAAGCTAGATCTAGAGGTTGTAAAAGCACGGGTCTCATTTAAGTGCCACTGCTTTCATGAAAATAATGGTTATTTTCCAAGTGTTCAGAAAAATAGGTCTAGTCACTTCGTAAAATATAAGTAATCATTTTCCGATTAAAAAGTTTCTGGTAACACCTCCCTAATTAACTTATAAGGCATTTATAATGCCATTAAATTTCAGCAAAGATCTCCACTTAGATCAACTAAGTTTGTGCCACTGTATAATTTGTTATCATTGAATAATTATTCATTGAAAGAAACCAAGTTCTAGTTAAATAATTGTACACATTGTAAGTCATTCCAATTCTTTTTTGTGTGCATATTCGTAAGTTTTGCCAATTCTCTTAGATCAAGATCTAGTGATCCCTGTAGATATTGTTTGTGACGTTAAAGGCCTCTTTTTAACAAAAGGCCTAAACAAAACAATTCTTTTGACAAAATAAAGTTGATTCTAAAAGCTCATCAAAATTACAATATTTAGGCTAGATCTGGATCTAGCTGCTCGGCATTGATAAAATAGATCTAAATCTAATCATTTTCTGTACAACCTTGTATACGTCTCCATATGTGCCACTTCCAACTCTCTGAATGAGTTCAAAGTCATCTTGAGGATCTCTTCGAGATATATCATCTGCAGACATATTTAGATCTTTTCAGATCTAGATCTAGAATTATACCTTCCAGAAACCTACATTTATATTATTTCGAATATGTTTTATCTAATACAGATACAGGGTTACAGATATCTCAATAAAAGAATCAATTCCAGATTAGTGTTTCTTGGTTCCGATCTGATGTTCAAAAGTTTGCTCCAGAATGCCTGATGAATCTTCAATGAATTGAAGGTGCGATTAAACACGGAACTAATCCATATTCGGAAAGATGCGCGGTACCAGATGCGGAACCCACTCTTTTCATTAATTTCTAAGGTATCTAAATTTCAATAAGTTAAAACTGCTTCCCATAAGCTTAGCCTAATTTTAATTGGTTCTAATTGCTGCTTTATCCGTGTCAGACGTTAGGCTCAAACTCTATTGTAGAGACTCGCTCTACTAAAGTATTATTTACTTCCGTACTTGCGCACGGAATCGTTACGTTTCTTCGTATTATACTTGTATAGCTTTGTTATTATGCCCTTTATCCCTCTGGAAAAAACTGGCGGTTACGCGCAATATTATAGTAGACCCTGTGCTAAATATTTTTTTCATCACGTCTTTTTCTCTAAATCGTTTTAACGCCCAATGCAAACCTGATTTTTTTTTCGTAAACTATGTTTTGTATAGGAATGAAGTGGGTGAGTTCTGAATGAGATCAATTTTTTGCAGCCATCAGTGAGTAAAGAATAATTAATTTATAAACACAGTATCCACAACAGTGAATAAACTCGAGTAAGTCGAAAGATTAAAAGCAATAAGTAATCAACAGGGTAAAAAAGCTCAGTAGTGCAGGATATGAAAGCTTAGCAGGACCTAAGAGACGAAAGACAAGATCGCCAGTCGCTATAGCCACTCATCTCTCAGTTAATTTATTCTCTTCATCGAAGTGAAAATCGATGAAATATATGTCTTTCTGGATAAAAATATCTTGGCTGTGCACTAGGTAAATTTCTATGTCTTGAAAATGTTTTTGGCGATTTTCTACAGAAGATTTGAGCTTTTCCTGATCGGAAAGCAAATAGGTGCCCTGTGTGGAACAGACATTGACGATCATGTCCTCCACTCATCATTATCTATTGCCCATGGGTTAACACTTGCAATAAATCCTCTGTCTGCGTGTTCATGTACTGCATTTGCGGTCAATCGTTCCAGTGATTGCTAAATGTTCTCGACACCCTTGTGTCGGCAAATGTGTCCTAGAGATTGCCACCGCCTTATGGCTTTAATGAAAGATCGCTCATGCTTAGTTCTTTCAGTACCGATTCCTCAGACTTTTTTCCGTCCAGGATATCCTCATCATTCTTCTGACAAACCCCTCTCTCTCTCTGTTTCCTTGTTTATTGTCCAACACTCACTTCCATATATTACAGTGCATAATATGTTTTCATTCTCTTACATTGGTACCCATACTTATTTCATTACTCTTATTTTGCTGTCAATACAAATTTCACATTAGTTAAGCTTAACTTAGATTATTTGTGCTAAACAATTTACTATAGGCCTACGTGACTTTCTTTTTTCCCACAAGCCTACATATTATGTGCGTGCCTCCGTGCTTGAAATGTATGCAATCCCTTTCTTGAACGGAGATTTGTATGGTGCACATCGTGCTTCTATATTCAAAACGCGTAATTCCTTTTTGGATCGGAGAATCACATAATACACGTGTTTCCAATGTTGTACACTTAATTCCTTTCTTGAACAGAGGCTTTTTTTTTT
>BLXT01003735.1:490587-513854 GCA_019648995.1 Plakobranchus ocellatus | reverse complement strand
GGGGTTTACAAGGCATGTATTGTATTACATCTTATGATTTATATAATAATGTTTTCATAGTGCAATTTTCATTTCCCTCAGAGATCAACAAATACATCAAGCAGAAACTGTTGGGTGACTCAGAGACTGATACAGAGATTGAAAACAAGCCAGGTGTGTAACTTGATGAATATATAATAAGTATATACATTTTTCCTGACTCACTTTTCTTTTTTGAAATCTCTTGATTCTGTACATGGATAATATTTGCTGATTTTCAAAATTCTATTCTTGAACTAGATTAGATCTATGTGGAGAATTGTAGCTATGATCTTATATTAATTAGAAAATTATTTTATTTGGTGTTTTAGTCAGCATTATAAATATACGTTAGGTATGTGAAAACATACTTTTACTGTGTAATAGCTTTCAGTTTCCCTTGTCATACTTTTACTGTCGCTTATATGTGTCTTTGGACTCTGAAATATCATATTTTTAGTTGGAATTAAGATATCAAGTGAAGTTAAAAGTATGGTGCACAAAGATTGATTAATAGTATTGGGAGCTATATTGATTAATAGTATTGGGAGCTAAAAATATAATGTTCTTGTATAAAAAAAATATTCAATGTCACTTGGTAAAGAAAAATTCCAATTTCATTTCTGTTTATTATTTTGTTTTTCTTTTTCTCGCATGCGAAGTCTTCAATTATTATTTTTTGAATTGCTCATTTCAAATTAATTTTTATAAAATTGAACGTTCTATTTTTAAAAATTTTTTATTCAGAGGATACAGAGTCACAACCAGCCACTGATGCTGATGAGCAATCAGGAATCAATGCTGATGAGAACAAAGAGCAAGTTCCATCACATGCTGGGCCAGATGAAAGGAACAATCAAGAGTTAAAAGAAAGTGTGTTAGAGGCTGAAGTTGAGGTTGATCTTAAGAAGTCCGTTGCTCCAGATCTAATAGATAAACCATCATCTATATCTGACCCTCAGACAGAAAATGATGCTGCTTTGAGATTTGAAGAGAACAATGAGAAAGAGAAGGAAACAGTTTCTGATGATGATATACCTGTATTTGATGCTTCCTCTGATATACCAAACATGGATGCAAAAGAAGGTAGTGAAGATGGGGTGTCGGCTTCTGGAAAAAACGTAGAAGCAAACCAAGAGCAAGAAAATGCCCAACCACCTCAAGAGTCAAACAAGCAGGGTGAAGATTCAAGTGCCGAGAATGGTTTGCAAGAGAACAGTTCAGAGATAGATAAGACAGTTGCTGTTGCTGAACAAGACAGTAATGACACTTCTGTTGTTAAAGATCACAATTTAGGTGTCACAAGTCCTGATGACACAAGGAATATAACAAGCACAGGAGAAAATGATCAACAATCTAAATCAGATATGGGAGATGATAAGCCGCTCAATTTCGAATCAGAGAAAAAGGACAGTGAAAATGTTTTAGAGGACAATCAAAAGACTCTTCAAATTCCAGAGGATAGGGGGTTAGAAATAGGAGCTGATTCTGAAATGGATAAGCCTTTAAAGGGTGAGATATCAGAAGAAGTGCTGCAAGCTGATGTGAAATTCAACGCAGAATCTGATTTGACACTCAATCACAAGGCAGATCCTGGGGTTGAATCTACTGAACAGGAATCAGTATCAAATGTTGAGGATTCAAGTCAAAATGAAGATATGGGTAATAGTTTGGAGAACCTAAATGCTGAAACAGATTCAGAGCCTTCTGACTCACCTGAAAACATCTCTGAAGCATATGATACTACTGAAGATGATCAGCTCCAGTTCATACCAGAATCAGATTTATCATCTTTGTTGGAACAATCAAATACAACCCCCGAAAATGTGAAGCAAAATCAAAAGCCAGTAGGAGAAACCTTAACTCAAACAGATGGAGAGCAAGCAAAAACCATAAATACAATATCGGATCAATTTGATAGCGAGGACCAGGAACAAAAGATGGACTCCGTGCCTAGTGTGAGTAGCAGCGAAAAGAATGAGCATCAATCTGGTGAAATAAAAGAAATACCACACATAATAAATTTTGCAGAGTCTTCAGACCCTATTCATGTGAAACTAGAAGATGTTGATCTTTCCCATCTTTTGCATGGAAGTGATAATGAAAATGATGATGAAAGCCAAAAGGTAGCAGATAAGTCAGATATAACTGCAACTCCCACTGCAGAGGAAGATCTGTCAGCAAGAGAAGAAGCCTCTACAGCAGCTGTTATAGGAAACACACTATCAGAAGCTGTTATTGCTAGCCAATCAGAGAATTTGTTGCAAGGAAGTATTGAGAGCACCCCAACTGTATCAGCAGGCCTGGAAACGATTGTAGAATCAGGCACTACAATGGTTCTTGATGGGAATGGCAATTTGATGACTATAATCAACCCTGAAGACACACATACTCCAGCTGAAAGGGAAGCTGAACATATAGAAACTGTTGCAGTCTCAATTGACCCTGTAGCCACAGAGGATCTTTTGGAAAGTAAAGCTGCTGCAAGTGGAGAAGCCTACAAAACACAAAATACTGAACTCTTCTCTGCAGTTCCACCACTGAATCATGCTAAAGAAGAATCAGGAACTGTTCACCCCAGATCTCAGGAATCTTCAGAATTTCCCAAATCACCTCTACTTCAGACTTCTGAGAGTTATCTCATGGAAAGTAAAGCTGCTGCTACTGGTCAGGAATACGACACAAAAAATACAGAACTTTTATCTGCTTTCCCACCGTTTCAAGAATCTATAGAATCTCTCAAACCATCTCTACAGCTTCAGGCATCTGCAAACGAAATGGAAACTGCAATAAACAATGTTGAAGTGATTGCTCTGTCGTCTCTGGTTTTACCTACACCAACAGAATCTGCATCCTTATTGTCAGCCTCCATGTCCGATGAAACTTGGCCTGCCTCAGGTATTCCCCTTTACAGTTCACTGGTGGAAAATGTCACAGATACTTTGAGAACTGATGGTGGCCCAGCGGATGTAAAGGATGATCTAGTTAGAGATTTAAATCCTGCAGAAGCGTCTTATGAAAGCGTGGATTTTAACAGCCGTAAAGTTCTCTCTGTTAGTTCCTCCCAGCAGCTGCAGAAGCCAATTCTAAATCACCAAGAGACTGGTGGTGGATCTGGTTTTGATGCTGGAGCACAACAGAAAGAACCAGATGTAAGGTCCGTCCCAGTAGCATCAGTGCAACCGACACATGTCACTGATAAGTCTTTGAGCTCTGAGGATTTGGCAACACTGCCTATTGATGTTAACGATATGTCAGAACCATCAGATGCAGACAGAGCAAATAAGGATTCAATGGTAAGAAACTAATTATAATTTCAAACTAATGTGTTGGAAATTAATTGCTTTAATCCATTTTGCTGTAAAGTTAATTTTTATTAATTATTTTATGTCCTGTGAAAAGTATGCAAGGCTGGAAAAAATGGTTTTTAATGTAAATAATAGTGGTGTGCTTGAAGCAGGCCAAAACGATTTTTTTATTTATTAATTTGATATTCAAACACCAGATTTCTTCAAGCACAGAGAGCCCTGCAGATATGGGTGCAGTTCCTGTTCCACCTGTTGAGAGAGAAGCTCCAGAGGGTTCAGAACCTGTGGGTGGTGGAGAATATGAGTTTGGATCTGTGCATCAGACAAGGAAGATCAACGATGGAGATCTGTACAAGAAAGAAAATGAAGAACAGGCTCAGGACTCTCCAGGTCTTGCTAAAACTCTTCTCCTTGCTATGGAAGAGCATGCAAAGACTGTGATTGAAAGGGTATGATGTGATTTTAATGAACTAAGCTTGGGCATAACTATTGATGTGTTTTATTTATTTGTACACAGTACAGAAATCTTTTTGTACAGAAAAATCAAATGACTTTTTCTCTTGACTGTTCAAAATATTAGTCACATTATTTTCTGTTTCATACTAAAATGCTTAGTGTTACTGCAAAATGAGACAATTTGTGGCAAAAAACAGTCTTGAAAAGTTGTATTCAGTACATCTTCGAGGACACTCACCATTGATATCCATGTCTGCAAAACTCTCCCAAATAGAGTAAGAGAGTTTAAGATAAAATATTGAAAATAAGGACCTATTAAATTTGATTTAATTTTTTCTGATTTAAATTCTCTCATTTTGTGGTTACACCCCACATATTCTCCTTTATAAAATATAAAAATAAACAAAAGACTCAGAAAAGAGAGGATAACTTAAATTAACAAGCTTCATTCCCTTCGTCTCTTTGATTTTATTTAAGTGTTAAAACTGCCTTTAGTTTGGTGTGGTTTGCATTATGAAAATGAAAAAAGACTTAAAAATTTTTTTTTCACTTCTATTCTTCTTCTTGATTTAGCTGCCTTCATCCATCCAATCTATGCTTGAGCAGGAACTACTGGGTCTGTCTCCTACGATGACGATCATAGCTAGCTCTGTGACCATGGCAATGCTTGTGCTCATCACTATCACTTCCTGTTGTTTTTCAGTGAGTGATCCCATGCTTTTCAGGGGATAAAGAATACAATTGGGGGGGCAGTAGCAAAACTATATTCTAAAAGTACAATCCATGGTCTATATATTCCATCTTTATGTGTAGATTTTATTTCACTAGGAAATTGGTATTACAGTGTAAACCTATCAGCATCTGTTTATAATAAAAGGTTTATAACTGTTGCATCAAGTCAATCTCAAGTAGTAAAGGTCAGTCTCAAGGTTAAAAATTTGTGTTTTAGAAACATACTGACCTTGGTTCCAAGTTGAATTAAAAAACAAAACCAAAAGACCATGTATACACATTTTGTCACTGAAGACAAATAAAAAAGAAATCATAAGGTTTTGCCTTAAGATTTTTTAATTTCAAGGAAGAAATCATTTGTTTTTGGTGAGACCCACGTAGGCCAAAGCATTAATTAGATCTAATTTGATCTGATTTTAGCTTTGAAACTTAAATTAAAAAACCAATGACAATCAATAAATGAACTGCTTTTCTTTAAAAAAAAAAAATTATTTTGACTTATTGCATCTCTACATTTCAGGGTGGTAACAAGATGAAAAAGAGGCTCAGAGCATCAGTAGGTAGGTTTCACCGCAATAAAGATGTTTGTAGTTAAACAATCATTATTGATATTATGTGAATGTAGACTTAAGTTTATAGTGAAGGGAAAAAATGCTTTTTCGGTTCATTATATTTTTTAAAAAATTTATGGAAAATACTTTAAAAGTTGATGGCGTATTGCTTTTGGTAAAGTGTTATCAGAACCAGCTTTGTCCTTTGTTAATTCTTTTTTTTATTTAATTTCATGTTTACTTTCAAATCTAGATATCATTCAAGAGTTAGAAGCAAAACTATTGCTAGCTACAAAGGAAAGGGAAAACATTGAAGACATGATTCAAGACACTAAAGCTGAGGTATGTATCTTTCTATCATCATGATCAGGTCATAATAGTTGAATAATGCTAAAGTGGTTAAACACAAAAGAAAAATATGTAATCTGTCTATTTCGTTTGCAGCCGCTGACAGGGCTGCATCACATTATAAATTCCAGTCATTATTGACTACATAAAAAGATTTATGCCTTGCAATTTATACAAACTTACAAGCGGTAATCAGGGGAAAACTTATTTTCATGTACAAGAAAAACACTTACATTTTTGGTCAATACAGATTATATACAAAGAAAATAATTCATTTTTCACAACTGTCTAACTAAGATATGAATTAAAGCAGCTGAACATAGATTGAGATGTCATAAGTTTTATGAAGGAGAAGAATAGAGTAAACTTCTTAAACATGCAAAAATTAAGATTCTGTATCAAATTCAGTTACATTCCTTTAAATCCCTGATGGGTAACTGACTATAAATGGATCATTTCTTATGCATGGGTCACATTGTAATGTATATCCATTATAGACTGTTTTTTTTTTTTTAATGTTATTCGGTAAAATTTAATACAACAGATTAACAACAAGGTATTCACAGGAATAAGACGGGATGTTGAAGCACAATTGAATGATGAGGCCATCTGAAGGGTTCACTCAACAATGATGCTACTTTGTATAAGAAAATTAACAATGTTAGCGAGGTCACACACTTTGACTCTTTGGCCATGATTTCAGTGAATCGGTTCAACTTGATCTAGAAGCTAGTTTAGATTTTGCTTAGTTAAGTATGTTATATTTGTTGCAATATTAATGAATACAGAGCAAGCATCTAAAAGAGGAAGCTACAAGGTGCAAGAAAGAAGCCAGCAAGCATGAGGCTGAACTCCATACCATTAAGGTTAGAACAGTCAAATGTAATTCTAAAAAGGAAACTCAAACAAAAACAAAGAACAATGAAAATGAATCATAATCCCTCTGTAAAGTGTAAAGTAAGTTTGTTATCACTATTTTTTATTTTGAGCCTGCCCTAGAACTACCAGTGTCGGTTTTTAGAACTTTATTACTAGACAAGCATGTTTACCCGTTCAAATGAACCAGAAAGGAAAGGCTTAAAATGCTGAAAAATGTCTTATGGCAGTTTTTATATATTGCTAGACCTTATAGATTGCCTAAATTGAGATATCCACAAAAATCAAATCTGTCAACGTTTGCATGTCAGTGAAAGTATTGAAATGGCGGAGAGAGCATCACTTTCGCTCTTTTTTTCCTGGTTACTTTTGCTTCCTAGCGTTGGCCAAATAATTTTTTTTCTCAAACTCACTCCATTAGGCGAAAGATTATCAGTTTCTTTACTTGCTTTATGAGAAATAGATGAAATGTTGCTTTGATATGGTATTTTATTGAAGCTTTAAATCTGTTTGTCCTAGCCAAGAATAAAAATAGAAATAAGCTTATTCTTCAAATGTTACCATATATTTGTTTTTCTTTACCGGAAAGGTATTATTTGGTTTTGGTTTTGGTTTGTGATTGCGGAAAATAGGTTTTTGAAATAAAAAATATAATTTTTTAAAATCAGTAAGTATTCCTTGGTTTTTTATTTACTAGATGTGACACTAAATTAGGTAGGTTATCTTCCACAAAAAATTAAAGGTAGATTTTTTTCCACAAAAAGTTAAGGCTGTGCATAGAGCAGTTCAGGAGGAGATGTGGTAGAAAAGTCAAGCCTAGATGTTTTAATGCCTTTTATAATATAGATGAAAGTCAACCCTTACTGTTAGTTTTGGAAAATTTTATAGCATTCAATTGAATTGCACATTTCAGTTGAGTTAGGACTATCAACAAAATACAGACTTATTGGTATGAACTCAGATAGACTAAATAACATAGATTTTTTGAGTGTGTATGTGAGAGACAGAGGGAGAGAATAATGTGTTTTTATGTTGCTGATCGAAAAATCGTGAGAAATTTATCTTGGTTGAACTGTTGTCCTTCAGAATTGTATAGAGGGCATACATTAGAAGTTATTTAATAACTTTTTTGCAGGTTAATAGTTTAGAATAAAATATATAACATCAAAAGACAAAACTCAATAGACAAACATAATCTTTATTTCCCTAAATTAGCTATTTCATGTTTGTTATTATGTTATGTGTCTGTCAAAGTTTTTTGAATTTTTCTTAATAGCTGCACAATGAAACCCTAAAGAGTCAAGTACTGACACTGCAGGAGGAACTTGATGAAGTGAGAAATAATGCCAATACAAGTCAGGGAGAAGTCAAGCAACACAGCAAGAGGGTAACCAACAATCTGTGTAACATTTCACAAAAATAAAGCTGCATAGTCTGCTTACTTTTATTCCTGTTGAATCAAATTTTCTGAGTATCAAACACTAATCTGTTTCATTAAGTCGAATAATAAGCGAAATTTTTCCCAAGAAAATGTTATTGAAAGCCAAGTGGCAATTCATTTCTTTAAATTTCAGCTGTACATTCATTTGCTTCTATGCTGATATTCCTGATATGACATTTATATATTCTTTAATGTGACATACAAACTTTTTTTTTTTACGAATAAGCAATGTTTTAATTTCAGCAAGAAAACAAACTGGGCATTTTAATTGTATAACTGTATTGACAAAATCAGATGAAATCAAACCTTCTTAACAAGCATTTAATTTTATGGTTTTTTTTTATTTCATTCAAAATTGTATCTAATGCAGTGGAAATCAACTATTTTTCAGACTAAAGACTTAGAAAAGCAAATAAAGAAGCTTGATGAAAGCAATAAAAAATTGGAGCAGGAATCTCAAAAGGTAATTCTGTGGATAGTTAAAAATTCTTTGTCTTCCTTGAATGCATAAGGTCTGAATTTTTTTTTCTCCTTTATTTATTTCTTTCTTGCTCAAGGTTTGGCGCTCTTTGATGTAGTTTTTTCCCAGGAAAGGATTTGAAGATTTAGAGTGAGGATATTTCCCTTTCAACTACGTAGTTCCTTTCATATTATCCTGAAATAAAGTTTTACTATTGGCAACTTTTTAAAGTAAAAATTGTTAATGAAATGTATCTTTTTGCCTGACCTTGATATGTCATAGTCTTTACTTAGTTTCAAAAAAGATATTCTTTTTATGTTTTTCCAGTTTTGCGCAGAACTGAAGGACAGGAATGAAGCTGTAGAAACATTGAGATTTGAAATCAATGGGCTCACAGAACAAGTTGAACAGCTCCAGACCAGCAAAGATCAGGTGGATGTTTCATAATTATTCTTCAGAGATCATTCTTATTTGACTGCACTTAATTTAATAATAGGTCAGCTCTAATGTGGCCCAATGATTTGACAAAAAACTGTGTCATTCTGCCTTCAGTTATTTTTGTACTTAAAACTACTGTCAATTCTTTGAATTTCATCATTTGCACTCTTGATTGTACAATGAAAGCTATTGCTCTTTTTTTTTTTTTTTTTTTAACATAATCTGTATCAGTTTTATAGCAAATTAATGTGAATTCAAACAAGGGTCAAATAATATTTTTATCATTTATATATATTTTTTTAACTCTTTCCTGCAACTGTTTACATAGCTGAAAACCAGATTTTAATCTGAACAAAAAATGTATTCGAATTATGCCTAAAAGGTGTAAAATTGTTTTTAAATGCCTATTTTTCTCAAAATTGTTAAATGTATTGTCTGACATGCAGGATTAGTCTTAATTTTTTGTGTCCGGATTTTTTTTTCCCACATCTGGACAGAGTTTTTTCCCTCTGCTACTTTCTTTCTTAGTGTTAGTGGCCGTCGGTCATTCGTATTATTCCGTCGGCCGCTCAGTGTTATTGAGTTAAGACATGCATGAAAATTTTTTAGATTCTTATGAGCTTGTGTGTTGTAGCTCGTGACAAGCTGAAGAATGGTATCATTTATGTAAACGTTTCACATTTAGTGATGTCTATTTTTCTTCTAATCTGTTACATTTTTAGAATTATAGTAATACTATATTTTAATGAACCCTTCCCTTTTCTCTTTTTTTTTTTCTGCAGTTATTACAAGAGGCTGAGGACTGGAAAGAGAAGTAAATTTTATATTCTTATTATGATATGAGAGATATATTAGCAAATTATCTTGATCAAAAGTTATAAAGAAAAATAACATTCAAAAGTGAATATTTAAGTCATTAATATAATAAAGCAATGAAATGTGTGTGTGGATACATCAGGCTCTGGTAAATCTATTTGAATGTGGAGAACTCAGCAGCAGGGGTTAAAATTGTAAAATGAGAATCAGTGGACAAACAATTTTTCATTTTTCTTCTCAATGCAATATGATGTACTAATTATGTAAAATGGATAAAAAAGAAATCAAACAAACAAGAAAACAGGTAAGTAAATCAGGATTTCAATCAAGTAGGTATTTAAAGTTATGAAAAGACTGAAGAAGTTTAAACATTTATGTTTATAAGTAAAACACAGCCATTTTAATGGGTTTTTTTTTCTTTCTTACAGATTATCAAACTCTAATGAGAGGCTTGAGCTGAGAGAGGAAGAATTCAAACAGATGCAAGAGTCCATTTTATTCAAAGAAAATGAATTGGAGGTAGGCATTGTTTAAGCTACAATGAATAAATTCAACAAAGTAAACACCAGCTATTTTGCATAAAATTTCATGTGAAAATTACAGATTGTATCTAAAAACCATGTCTAAAATAATATTTTCATTTTTTACAATCTTGATATTGAACAGTGATATATCTTTACACAGAATCAATCTAGTTGTCGCCACTAAAAAGTTTACACAAGAGATTCACAATCAAATACAGTTCAAATGCATACAATGCTTCTTGTGGTTCATTTTGACTGATTTTGAGAATATATTACTGCCTATTTTGCTCACAACATCTGTAAAACGGTTGCTCCAAGTGTATAAAGGGACAGAGTATCAAGACGTCTATAGTTTCATGAACAAATTCAATTAATTTGAAAAGCAATCATGGATCCACTACAAACTGTGTCTATTGCTTTTCATGTCAATAAGATTCAGAGGTTCCTCTGTACTTAAAAAATCTAGTGAAGCCTTGAGCTCCAACAAGGAATTTGAGATTTCATGTTTAAATATGCTGTTAAAGCTCAGGGTATGTTTAAATAACTACACCCAACAAGCCTTTTCCTATCAAATTGCTAAGGTATGGTATAGCCCTCCATCAAATGTCTGGAATTCGGATTCAATGTTATGTTCATTCCCTTGTTGAATGATGAATGTGAATCCATGTGTACAGCACATAGTATCTCAAGCTCGATAGAGAGAAGGCCCTATATAAATAAACTTATTATTATTATTATTTATTATTAATTTCTTGTTATATGTCTTTTGATTGTAAAAGATTTCATTACTTAATAAATATTGTAAAAACCTAGCTATTCTAAAAATTTGAGAAACACAAAGGCATATGTGTAGCGGTCCCACAAAATGAGTTGAGTTTCACTTTTGCATGATTGAGTTTAAATCAAAACCACTAACTAGAGGGGTGAAAACAACTCACCTCTCTATAAGGAGAACTTTCTTTAGACATGCAATAGAGTTTGTGTACATAAAAGCATTGTGAATTTTTACTTCTTTACTTTAATATTTTGAGTTGAACCCAGAGATGCAGACCCACATCTCGACTCATTTTGTGAGACTACTACACATATTTCTTTCAAGTGAACTGTGGTGCATTGAAAATTAAAAGCAATTACATCCATGAATACAGATTATTCTTAAACTACAAAAACTTAACAAATACTTGAAGAGTAATTTCATTTTTTTAACCCTTCCTGTTAAAAAAAACAACTTGAAAAGTCATTGAAAGAAAATTGTGGCTGTTTTGTGTCTCACAATCATAGGTTCTCAAAGACTGTTTCCTTCAGCTCAAATCCTTTGAAGAAACTGGAATCAATGAGGATGATCTTGGTGAGTATTACAAAGAATTAACAGTAAAAAATTTAATGCTGATTGACCTTAAAATGTTCATCACTGAGTGCATTGCTTAAACGATTTTCTCAACATTTGCTCCTATTTAACTTCATAATTTAAAAACTCTTTACAAATAAGACCTAAAAATGTTATATGTGTTATTTAAGAGGCCAACTGTTAATTAAGTTGAATAGTTTGTATCCAATGGACTCAACTTTATATATTTTATCTGTGGTAAATACATTTTTTTTCATTAAATGGGTTTTGATTTTTTTATAAAAGAATGGATCAATGCTATTCAGTGCCTTTCCCTTGTTGTTCTTTTCATATTTAGAAACTTCAAACACACAAGTGCAGGAGAAGCTTCAGGCAATGATGGATGTCACAAAGGTTGGTGTTAAAATACATAAAGAGTGGACAAGTTGACCCTCTTACAAAAAGAGGCTAAAAAAATACAAATTTAAATGGTAAAGAGCATTTTTTTGTTCATAGTTTTGTTGTGGTTGTTTAAAAAAAAACCAACTTATTATTCACACCATCTAGGGCTTCATGATTCTGTGTTGGTTGCTTTTGAGTAAAGGGTATCAATGGCTTTGGCTGAATTTCTGAATAGTTTTTTTTTTTCAAAGATTTTTGCTTTATAAATAGCAAAATTAGAGCCTTTCGAAGACCTTTAAAACTTGAAATAAAGTTCTAACTTAGAGATACTTTGTACTTCTGTAATGGTAGGTTTAATTGTTTGTATGGGTGAAGGGTACAAAATATGGATCGTGGAAAGTGTTTATTTTAATCAGGGTTTTTTTTGTTTTGTTTTTTTCATTAACGAAACTGGTTTAAATATAATCAGTATTTTTTGTGCCTTCGTTCACTTCAGATCAATGGATCTTTGCGAGCCATAGAAGAGGAAAAGAAAATCCTAGAAAATAAACTTACCATTGAAAGAGATGCAAGAAAGGAATTAGAGGGTAATTTTTGTTGTTGTTTTGTTGTTAGTTTTTTTTTTTGAGTCTCTGTAAATAGTGTAATGAATTAAATTTTTTTTATTGAAGCCACCTTTTTTTGAGGCTTTTATTTTATACAGTGGCTAAAGATGTATTTTGAATTCAATAACAGGTAATATTTTTTGGTTATTTTCTTTTATAATAATTTGATTTCTTTTCTCAAACACAGTTTATGTGTGAATCAATCAAAGTGTTAAATATCTAATATGATGATTGATTTAGTTATTTTAGTGTTCCGCACATGGAATGGAAATTTAGTTACACAGCTAAAACTTTGTGGGATTTCTATGCATATTTCTTTTCAAGTTGAGTGTATAAAAAAAAAAGGCCATAATTAAAACAACTCTTTCAAAGGTTATTGGAATGCGTTCCATGAGTGTACAGAAGCTGTTGTATCATTAATTACAGTGAAAAATTTTTTGTGCCAGGAATTACCAGAGTAGACTAGTTGTTTTTTTTTACAAGAGTTTCGCAGTACTTGGGTTCAGGCTGTCTAAATAACACATCTATCAGACTGTATTTTAAAATTCCATTTTCACTATGGAATGGCAAATCTTAGATATGATATCCTGTAAAAATTGCAGCTTAAAATTGCTAAGTCACCATAATGATCACAATAAACTTGTTATTTATAAAGCAATAATTAAAGTAAAATAGTACAAAAGAAAATATTGATAAGAGGAGAAAAACAATGTTAATAATTAATGTAACATGACTGATATTCTGATGGGATTTTTGTGAGGCAATCGAGTTGATTACCTTATAAAATCATGGAACCATATTATTGCAGAGCAACTTGCGAATGCCCAGCGAAGCATGGAAAGCAGTGTGGCAGATAAGATGAAAGCTGAGCGTCAGTGTCAAGAGGCTCAAACTAAATTAAATGTTTTGTCCTCTTATTTTAAAGAGAAGGAGATGCAATTGCAAAGGTGAGTCGTTTTCTTTGTGTGCATACTTAGCAATCATTTATTTCATTGGTTGAAAATCTTTTTGAGGAGAAATTTGTTTTGATCATTACTGGAGCCTGTCTCTCAAAGAACATTTTAGGCTTTGGTGTAAGTAAATTTATGTTAATACTTGCACAATGTTTTTTTTTGGTGCCACACATGACTTTAAAAATTTAAAGAAAAACTGTTTGAAATGTTGTTATATTACATCATTAAAAAAAATATTGAACCAAATAACTTGACCAAAGAAGCTTGTGCTCCTTACGTAGCATTTTCCTTGTGTTACAAAATCTTGAAGTATTATCTCGTTTTAAGGAGCAATTTAGATTTAAAAAAAAAGACTTTCAGTGCATTAGGCTAGAGTTTTTAATATCTTCTATTAAATATTGAGAAAGGATCATTAAACTTGAACTACAGAAAAGTAATTGCCGGATATTTCAAATTATTTGCAGTCTCAGTGAGTTTTCTTCCATGTGACCCATATTGATAAATAAATGTCACTGATTATGCAAACATGGTGTTTTCCCATACAGACTTGAAGGCAATTCTGTTGCTATTTATATAATTTGTTACTTACAGAGAGCTTGGGGAACAGGAAGCACTCAAAAAACAAAACCAAAGTAAGCTAATGTCAGCTGATGAGACGACCCAGTCTATGCATCAAGAGCTTGAGCTGACCAGGTTAGTCTGTTGGAGACCAAGCTAGTAATTAAGGATGAAAGATAGGCAATACAGTTTTCCCCTGAGAAACTAAAGTTCAATAAATAAGTAACAAAAACTAATTTCAGAAACATCCACCAGTGTCTGTTTTGTGTCAAGATGAATCCAAACCAGAAATAAATGAATCAACTGCAAGACCTTCAAAGAGTCAAAGTGACTGAAAAGCGGCAAGCACCATCAACCAACTTGCTTTTTAAAAAATCCTAATTTGTTCAGATCAATTTTGTCTTATTTGGCCAAGCCAGTGGATTCTATTTTAGAGAAATCATCATGTTGTCATAGAATGTAAGTTTCCTTCAGAGAAGAAAAAGATTAGATACATCTAGGTTAGGAAGTCATGAGATTGCTAATTAAAAGTAACCTTTGATAATGAATTGCACTTTTTCTGCAGAGCTCAAAGTGAAAGTTTAAAACGTGAACTGGCAACTTCTGAGAGGGACTTCAGAGCTCAGGTATTACAGGCATAATGAACTGAATGTCATGAATAAGAGCCTTGATTTAACGAAAAAAAACTTTCAGAATCAGACTTCACATGTTCCCTGTTGAAAGTGTCCTGTTAAGTTGTTATTGGTCTCCCTCTGAATCTTTTATCAAAGTTGGTGAAATATGGCATTGCAGGCAGGGATATCTTTGGTTTCTCAGAATATGAAATCTTAGAATCTTTCTGTGTCAACATGTTCCATAAACAAAGGCTTCTTGTTTGAATCTATGAGGAAGAATAATATTTGAAACTTTAATGGATTTGTATCGACCAAATTTAGACTCCCTCTCTCTCTCTCTCTCTCTCTCGCTCTCACTCACTCACTCACTCACTCATTCACTCACTCACTCACTCACTCACTCACTCACTCACTCACTCACTCACTCACTCATATAAACACAAGGTTTGTCTCTTAAATGATATGTTGTTTTTTTCAAGAAAGATTCTTTGAGCCTAGCAGAAAATGACTGAAATTTAAAAATCTTTCTTTTCAGATTGCTGCAAATGAAAAGAAAGCACATGAAAACTGGGTATGTGTTTTGCTTTTTTTTTAATTTGGTATGAGATCATTGGCAGAATATAAACTAAAGAGTAAATTCTTTGTCTTTTGTTATTTATTGTAAAAAGAAAAAAATTTGTTTTTTGAAATAGTTATTTCTTTCATATCTTGTTTAAATCTTTTATAGATGGTGAGAATGAGATTGTGTTTAAAATTAAAGTATTGGTTACAATTAAATCATTGTTTTATTACATAAACTGATAGCTTCTTTCATACTTTTATAATTTGTGTAGAGTAAAAAAAAAATTGTTTTCCTTTTCTCTTTTACATTTTTTCTCAATAGCCTATGCACCTTTTGAATCTGTGTTTGATCGATCATACTGATTACTGAGTGTGATTCTCATTTTTCCAATTCATTTTTTGGTAGTTTATGACAAGTAGTTGTGCATTTTGTAAATATCAGAAATAAAAAGTGATATCTTTTCTCAAAGTTTTTGTTTTTTTTGTTTTTTTTGTTTTGTTTTGTTTTAAGTTGGCAGCTCGAGCAGCAGAGAGAGAGCTGAAAGAGGCAAGGCATGAAGCGGGGGTTTTAAGACAAAAGTGAGTTTTTTAGTGTTTTATTCATTGTAGCTGTAGATTTAATTTCTGGACCACCTTAACAAAATATTTTACCCTGTCATTCTGCAGGAGTGAAGGGACCTTCCATGGCAAGTTAAAGCCATCCACTGGCAGTATTGGTTGAAAAAATAGCCCATGACTACTTAACTATGAATGCACTATGACACAAAGTGATATCCATGGGTGCAAGTTCACGAGCATGCTGGCCAATCAGAATTTCTTATTAGTCACTGCTGGCCAATGCAGATTGGCAAAAAAGGCATCAATGAGAAAATTGGACTTTGGGTTTGCTTGACAGTGGAAGATGAGAAACAGGTGTTATTTTAACTTAAAAAAGCAGACCAGCCATCTTTCTGTTTTGCCAAGGAAAATATTTTGGTGAACAACCATGAAGTCCACTACTGGGCAACTATTGCTAAAATCCCATTCATATCATGGTCCCAGTGGATGAAGGAGAGAGAAATCCTCTCTCAAGTTATTTCTTGGGTCAATCAGATAGCAATAACACTTGTATGCTATTCACTGATCTAAATGGTATTGAACATTATCTTTCCTATGTTCATTACTGATGTTGCGTAATAATCTGTTAACATTCATAATTTTATTCAACTGCTGTACAAGGGAACAAGTAACGCTTTCTTTATCGATATGTCACGGAGCATCATATTCTTGTGGTTATGAACCCAACTCTATGCTATTAATGCTTATGGTCAGCTCATGGGGATGTGCATTTATTCATTTGCAAACAACATAATTTGACTTGAAAGGAGTGACCCCTCCTCAGATCAAGAGTGTGACCTTTATGCAATCCAATGTTAGCGATGCACAAGACACTGATCTTCATTTAAGGGTGCCATTCTTGTTATTTCATTCGAGTACTGTCTTTGGGGCCCAGGCCTGATGGAGAGCCTAAAAGCGTGAGACCACCACCTTGTAGAATTCCAAGAAAAAGATAAACATAGGTATTGTTCGAGGATTGACTTGCTGTAAGATTCATTTGTATCCCATAAAAACTGTTGTGTGCTTTACTGACATTAATTTGAAATAATATGAAATGGATGTACTACACACAGAAATGGATCACTGTGAAGTCTAGATCAACTTTGTAGGCTCTGTGGTCAACAATTACTGACCAAGGAACAAAACGGAGAGAATCGAAAAGCTTACAGTATGTGGATTTTGCCAGAGACATTCTCATAATATATAGAATTCCTCTATCTGGTGATGACGTTGAAAAATATTGGTATGAAGGAATGGACAAAGTAAAACTCATTGCCAATCTTCTGGGATATTCCTGAACTATTTTAAGAGCACAATGATTTCAGATCTGTAATAACTCACCACCACTATTTAATTGTCAGTGCCTTCCCTTATTGTAAAGACCAAGCCATCCTTTATTTCTTATTTCTCTTGCATGTAAATTTGTCAGTTCAACCTCTGCTACTGTGCAGCCTTGTATGAACTGTGGTATGGTATTTTAAAATAAAATAAATCCACTGGTTATATATAGGACCGGGTACAATTTAATGCTGTTTAGTGCAAAAACTAATCTGTATAACCCATCAAATCCACATAACTCTGGGTTTAAAAAGATCTCAAGGATGTGGCTGAATGAGTTGAAAACCTTAGTCTTTTCTCTAAATAATGGTCTTAGTTTCACTAAATTCACAGGGGGCAAACATTTTGTAATTTATGATTAAAAATTGTGATAAGGAGGAAAAAATTCATGACTGAGACCCAATTTGCAGTCACTATATCTCCCTTGCTATTATGAACCATTGTGTTGTAATCTTCATGATGATTCTGTCTCATGTTCTTCTTAATGTTAATGCAGAAATAATATTTGTCAATATAAAATTTGATATTTTTTTCAAGAATTAAAAACTTTAAAAAGTAGCATTTCTGTTACACGCCTCACTGCAGTTGCTTGCAGGTGTTTGACTCCATGACTTTACTGGGCCACAGGGAAAAAATTAGCCAGTGGGGGGTGACAGTACAGAAACTAAAATGCTACAGCTAAACAACTGTGCATATTTCACCAACTTGATTTAACCATTTATAGACTCTAGATTGAGACCCAATCATCTAGTTTTTATAGATTTGATCGAATTTAGATATTACATAAGACTAGCCCTAGCAGTCACTCTAAAATACAGTCATGTAGGTTGTATTGCTTTTGGATCACATAAAAAATGTGGTTCTTATAGTAGCGGTAAGCTTCCTTTCAAGCCAGTACAAAATTTTTATCACTTGTTGCGGGCCATTTGAACTTTTGCTTGTTTGCATCTAAGGATATCCAAATAACCCTGAGACAATTTAATGACAAATAGACTAATTTGGGTTTTGAGGCCTTATGGAATCAAGGCTCATTACAATCTAATGGAAATGAGTTAGGGAGTCTCATTGGCTCTAATATTAGTGTTGAAAACCCTTTACAGGTAGCATTTTATACAGGTTTTAGCCCTGCAGCCTGACAGGGTTTAAAGTCTGAGATACCAAAGCAGTGAAAAGATTGCAAAAACAATCTTTCTTCATCACTTTCATTGTCCATTTCTTTGATCATTCTTTTCTATATTCCACTTTCGTTTCTTTTTGTATTTCTCTCTAAATTTTGAGAACAAAATTGTGAGTAATTAAATTAAACTTTTTTTTTCATATTTACAGACTGACAGATATAGAGAGAAGGCAGTTTATTGGGGGTTTGATACGACCACTACCAACTAGAGGCATGCCTCCACCAGGTACAGTAGCAGGCAATATTAGATCATGTCATCTTTTATGTGTCTTACCAATTTAAAACAAAAGGGAATAGTTGTTGCTAGTGTCGATTCAATCACATAAAAATACATTATTGCAACTTTTTGCTTCTCATTCATTTCTTAATTTTTTTACTTTATGCTGAAAAGGAGAAGTAAAAAATAATACAAAAGTCAGAGACATAGGCAAATCATAGCTTAGAATTAAATACTGAAAGCCCTATTGAAGTGCATAAAAAGAAGGATCATTTAAGCATATTGAAAGTGTCTAAGAATATCAACAGGCAGCAAAAGATGATAATCAGTGTCTGCCTCAGATTTTACATTTAAAGATGAGGAAAAAGATCTTACATTTCTCTACCTCAGCTGGGCAAAAAAAAAAAATCAAGATACTATAGTTTACCTTCTGAGTGCTCATAATGATCATGTCTATAAAATATAATATATATTATTTTTTTCGAAACATGGTTTTACAGGTATGATAAATGGCCCATCCCCGCAAGGCATGGATAATTCACCATCTAGAGGTTCCTCAAACCATGTAAGGTGAGTGGATCTTTCAGGAAAAAGCCATTAACTGGTAGAGATACATAAATCAAAATGCTGTTAGGCAGTTTATGCACATACTCTCCCTACTTCGTAAGAACTTTTTTACATTTTTTTTTTCGTATTATAGAGACGAGGAGTTTCTAGCCTCTCCCAGGTCTGATAGAGGTGGCCCTCCCCCACCTCCATTCGACCCTAGACGAGGTCCTGGACCTTTGCCTCCTGGTATGAGGCCCCCTCCACCTCACGGGCCTCTGCTTGATCCTCGTGCTACACCACCTCACTTTGATGAGACACGCTCACCTCCTCCTCGCTTGCCACCACCTGGAATGTTAGATGGACGATCTCCTCCTCCTATGCCTCCTTTTGATCGGCGTCCCCCTCCTCCTCATCATATGATAGACAGAAGGAGTCCTCCTTTCCGTCTACCCCCAGACATGCTGCCCCCACCCCCAATGCGTGGTGGCCCAATGCCTCCGCATCTTGTAGGTAGAGGAGGGTCAATGTCACCACCATCAGGGCCAGACTCTCTTCGAACAGATCCACGGCCAGGTAAGTTCAATACCTTCTTCATTCTAAAGAATATATATGGCAGAGTTGACTCATGTCAAATTCCATTAAATAATTTTTTTTTGTAAAGTAGAATTACTTGCAGTCCAAGACTTTTTTTCTTCTTCATTGTAGTCCAACTTGAAATAATCACATTTACACAATACTTTTTTAATATTGGTTTGCAACTGATTGAGAAAACTATTTTCCAAATAGTGTTCAACCCTATTTTTGATAACTCTACAGATTTACTATTTGGATTAGAGTTGGAAGACATTGTGCTGAGTCTTGTTTCATCCAGTGTATTAGCCCTTCAGATCCAGGCTTTTTAGTTTAGGTGAAGGTTATTGGTGAAAATCGTCTGACTTGCATAAGGATCTTATAAAGGGATATCTCTCCTGTGTTTAAAAAAAGTAAAGTGAGTCCCATGCTTGATCTAAGCATCAAGGAATCAGGTGTTGAATCCTGACAGGTCTTGGCATAGGGCATTCTGAGGTAGTTTGCTATTGCTTTCTTTTGGGCCTTTACTTTTGCTGGATCTCAAGAGACCTAGCCACCCATTTAGTCCTGTGTGGGCACAGAGGAGCTATGAAAAATATTTGTGGCACAGTCTGGGATTTGAACTGTGTGCCTTTCACAAGGTAGCCAACTGCTTTACCGGATTTGCCATCACTCCTCAACTCTTGTGTATCTTAGAATAAAAGACATAGTATTGAATCACAAAGCTGGACTGTGATGACAATGCAAACTTATTTGCTTAAGCTAGCAATGGGATCAGATTCTGCATTGTTTGAAAATGTCTAAGTGATGCAGATGTGCTTTATATTTGTCAAAATAGTGTCATTCTACTCAGAAAAATTTGATTGCATGATCAAGATATGTAAACAAATAAGCAACGTTACTATTTAAAAGGTTTTGCTCCTTTTGTTAAAATTTAGCTCTAAAGTAAGACAAAGATTTAAAACCCTGAAAAAATGACTATGAGCCTTGTTCACACCTTGTTTGAATTGGGGTCTATGTTCTGTCTGGGCAAATCAGATTTGTAGTCCTTTTATATCACCATAACATAATAGAGACAAACTTTCCATAATTTGTTTACTTGAACAAAGAGTCAAGACCCCAAGCAACTTGTGTGAAGAAGGCTTATTGTAATGTTTTTGAGTATTTAGATTCCTGGAAAGGCCTTAAAATAAAACTTTTTTAAAATTTTGGCATACCTAGATGGGCGCTATCCTCCATATGGGAGACATCCTGGTCCCCCACCAGATATGCCATCACCAAGACAGAGTTCCCAACCTTCACCAAGACAGCAGCAAAGCCAAGTATGAACTGCCATCTGTGATGATGTTCCTGTTTTATTTATTACCGCTGTCTCGGGTGATCAAAATTTTAGCTTATTTCCAGTCAATATCATTGGTGTGCCTGTACCAGAGGTAAAAATTTAACTTGATGGTGAGGCAATTCTATTACTTGTATATTTCAGTTTGGGGTCACTCAGTATTGCTAGGCCTACATTTTTCCTTGGGCAAGTACTTTTTTTTTTATGATACTTGTTGTGTTCTTTGGAAGTACATGTGCAACTGAATGCCATGATGAGGTCATTTTGGTCAGTGATAGTTTTGCCTGGGTGATATTTGTGATTTTCCAGCCACAAATGTACAGTTATGCCAGTCCTAGTCACTTCAGTTGTTCATTTTGCTGGTGTAGTGGACAGTACTAAAATTTGGCATTTTTTTTTTAACTCTTTAAGATCTGGCAGCATGCCAAAACCCCCAATGTATAAATAGTAATATTGTGAGTGATACAGGTTTTTTTTATTATTTAAAAGTAATATGTAGGCAAAGTCAAATACACTATGTTGAGTTTTTAAGATTAAATACATTTTATTTAGATTTAGTGTGTTTAAGAAACTTTAAGTATTGTTTCATAGATTTTAAGTCCAGATTGGGATGCAAAAAATTTTATAGCTGTAAAATGATTATTCCTCTTTGTTTTTACAAAGGAAATTTAGCTGTATAGGTTTAGAGGTTTAAAGCGCTACAGTCTGCCTCTGAAAAGAAATAAATATTATTTCCAACTGTCTTATTGGTGTGACTTTACATTAGAATGAGGCTTCACATTTTATCTGTTTATTTCACTAAAAATGTGCAATTTTTTTTTTTAAGTAGTTACAAATAAGTTTGAAGTAAAATGTGTTTTTTACATGAAAAAAATGTTACATAAGACTTGTCGTTTTAATTTTTTTTTTATATTGATGCTGTTTGTTGATTATCAAGTCTAATATATTTGTAATTTATGTCAATAAATGTTTTTTTAATTCCAGTGGATATCATATCTATCATCTTTGAAAAATCTATAAGAGAGTAAAGATTGATAGAAATTTTTATATTTGTTACATACACACTTGCATGTTCCATTTATTGTTGAATGCTGTCATTCAAACCTCCATATATACTTAAGGCATAGCTTTTCCCAATTTAAGGGCTAAGAGTGTGATGAACATTTATTTTTGTTCTGTCTTAAGAGGGGGGAGGGCACGTCGGTTGCACAGTGGCTAGTGAGTCTATCCTGAGATCTGCAGGGACCCTTCTGTTGCAGGCTTGAGTCCGTCACTGACGCCCTGGCCTGACCGAGGGTCTGAAAGCCTGAGATCACTTTTGTTGTGGACTGGCTATACAAAAAAAAAACCTATCTTCAGAGAAATTCAACGAGACCTCAAAATGTATTTCATTTCATGAAATCTGAATTTATGTAACCTTATTACAGCAAACGCCACTTAGTCTGAATTGTTGGGAAAAGTTTTTTTAAAATGCAGATTGTTCAAAATTTAAATTGACTGTAAATTAGCCTTAGAATTTTAGATTATTTAGTTTAGTTTAGTAAACATTCCCCTGAGGGTTTTTATGGCCTGAGGATGACAACTGGTGTCATGAGAATGTTTTTTTTTTTTATTGGTTTGTTTTATTTTTTTTTTATCTTTCTTTTTTAAATCTTTAATTTCTTATTTCATTTTATTATTTGACTCATTTTTCCTTTCAGAAAAGAGTCAGATATTTTCTTCTTAAAGGTAATTACTTCTAGTTTTGTCATAGTCTCGGTCTTTGTCTGACATCTGTGCAACAAAAAAAAAAAATCAAAGTTTAAATAATTCAGGCTCTGATGGGCACAATCTGTGCAGGTCTCTGCAGATGTGGCTGACATTGCAAGGCTATTTTTTCATTCAAACCTTTTAATAAAGGCCTGCGACCCATCTCATCATCAGCTGTCTATGAATTTGAATGTGACTAAAGTACCTTGACTACTCCTCTAAATCTGGCCCTGCCCTCAATACTTAGTCATGTTTCTTGATCAAGGCAGGAACATGAGGCAGAAATTGAATTGAAACATCTTCATTTGAAAAACTTTTAATCTTTGTATTCTTGCACATTTAACTCATGCCAGGCATATGCCGATATATCGGCGTTAATGTTCACCCACATCCGGACATATGCCGATATATGGGCACCGATTGCTATTCTTGTTTCTTGTGCATAAATTGAATCTACATCCCCAAAAAAATCGGTCTTGAAAGAGTTAAGAACAAAGCTTCATGCTTTTTCTATTTTTGCTTGTTTTGAGAAAAATCAGAAAACCAATTTTTTTTCTTTTTTTTTGAATGAGAAGTTTTGACTTAAATAACTATGGTTTGTGTAAAAATATGGAATGCACCCATAGAACAAACAAATTTATCTGTGTAAATGGTGCTGAAGTGAAAACCTTTTTTGTTTCAATGGATAAAAAAGTCTCCAAAAAGGACCTTTGCAGTTATGGAATGAGCATGACAAAAAAAAA
>BLXT01003735.1:446093-476408 GCA_019648995.1 Plakobranchus ocellatus | reverse complement strand
CAAGATATCCAGAGATAAGCCTAGTAGAATCAAGCCCAAACATGAGCATTTGCATCTTTGCTTCACAATTTTCTTATATGTGCAAATTTAAAACAAAAAATGTGTTTTTTATACTGCTGTATTTTTTTTAATAAAGCTTACAAAATACATTTTTCAGCAAAGTAAAACAATTCAGAGGTAAAGTTTACTAAGACCAGTCTTCCATCATCAAGTCCTTTCTCCATTGAAGGCGCTTGCACACAAACATAAAAAAAAAGAAGAATTAACACTAGCCTCAGTTTGGATGGACGTTACAAAAGCACTGAAGAGAAAGACTTGGGAGCTGCTCTCTCGCTGCACAATGTAAGCAGAATCAACCTGAACTGGAGCACCTATAATCAGAAAGCCACACTTGCTTGCAATCATGCTTCAGGCTCTTGTAAGGCGGTAATACAATTCTTAAGTAACTGCACTTGAGCCTGGATTAAAAAAAACAACAAAAACAAAAAGTATATTCAATCAATATCTCAATGAGCCTTGTAATACAAAATATTTTTTTGCCTTTTTGCAATAGTCTGTCACAACCCCTTAAGTTAGATCATTGATGAAAAAGACCTCAACCTTCCCCTTCCCCCCCCCAAAAGAAAAAAAAAAAAAAATAGGATGTCCTCACAAAATATATAAAAATTGCATTTGTAAGTTGAATTAATCTTTGTAAGACATGAATAAAAAATATTTAACTGCCAACAAATTTATCATATTAGGCAATTAGGCACAAAGTAGATTTAAGTCAAAAGGAAGGCTACATAAATCTATTTCACATAAGACTTCAAAAGAATCTTATGCTTTCCTTACTTTTTGCATTATGATGCGCTATGTTGATGTACGCAGGGGGGAAAAATGGGCCTGATGGCATAGCTGAAAAGTTGGATAGTGGAAAGATAAATGGCTAGCACCACTTCCCCTTTTTTTTCTTCCTTTAATTGGAAAAATACATATTCTCATATCTGACATAGAGAGAAGGAAAAAAACCCAGCTCAGTTAGTTTTTTCAAGTCTTTAAGCCAGCTATTGATTCTAAAAAAATTCAAAGTTACATATTCCAGGATTTTCTAGTACTAAATACACATAATTTCAAGCCCAGACTTACATATACATGGTATACATAATGATAAAATATATAAACAAATTGCTAAAACTAAAACTTACTTTTGCATGTTTTATCTCCAATTCTACAAGTTCCACCAAATGTTTCCTAAAGTAGGCTATCCTCCTTGTTTTGAACTCTTGAATTTCTGTAAATGTGGACATAAAAAAAAAAAATTTATTCTTTTTTTTTTTGTATTATTATCAAAAGTTGGAAAATCATAATGCCAAAAATACAGCTATCTCAGCATTTAATATAAAGGGGTCCAAAATAAATACATTTATGAATTACAGAATTTTTTTTTTTAAATGCCCTTAACCCAAATCTTACAAAATAATGCAAGAAAATTTAACACCTGCCACAATAGATCTGTAGGTTTTTGTTTGTTTCTTTAAAAAATCATGGGGAATACTTTTTTTTTTTTATCTTTCTTTCCTCAGCATCTCACAGAGGCTGACACTCCTTATTTTATTAGGTACCCAAAACCAAACTTTGATTTGCATTATATCAATACAATGACCTCTGAAATGGATAGTTTTTTTTATTATAAGAATTTTGGAACCAAATTATTGTTATAAATCAATATTTGAAGATTTTATGAATTTTTTAAATAACTTTATTCGTGCGACACTTGGCAATGTTACACAATAGCATCTTTATGCCCCCATAACTTTTCTAAATACAAGGCCACAGCCTTAAACTTTCTAAGCACATTCTCATGTACATATATTTGATGTCCATTTTTTTTTAAAAATTATCAGACAATCTTGAGATATTTCTTTTCTCACATGAATATGGCTTTTCATACAAATTTGCATTTTGCCACGAGAGGAAAAAAATTCATTAATTTAAAAAATCACAAAATTTCAAAATTCAAGAAAAAAAATAATGGACAGAAAAAAGTAGAATTGGTATCAAATTACGACTGCTTTAAGGTCTTTATAGGCATAAAATTAAAAAAAATGATTAATTTATGATTGAAGCGTGAAAGTTGTGGAAATTTAAAACAAAAATTAAAATCATGAATTGCAAGCCAAGTGTAGTAATTAAAATAATTCCCCAGATTGTCTTAAATGGAAACAAAATCTTAACCTATAAGAGGATTAAACATTGCATTTCACATATTTACAAAACCATAAGTAGAGCAAGGAAAGTCAATCATACTTTTGTTACAAAAGTGTTTAAAAATGTTAGTACTTGAAAACACTCTTAACTCTTAGTGTCCGGCTCGCCACATGAGGTGGCGGGGAGCTGGTACCAAAAGGACGGCTCGACACATGAGGTGGCGGGAGAGTTTTCTTTATTTAACACCGTATCTAATCCAATCCACTTTTATTTTCAACCATTTCTATTTATAAAACTCAAATTTATAACCATCAGAAAGCCCATTTATTACTCTTTATTTTGATAGGTAGTATGCTGTTATCAGATAATTAGTACAAAAGTTATTGTACATTATATTAGGTCTATGTAGACAACTGCCTCGGCTCTCCAAAACACCTCCGTCCAAACGTGGATTTAGGCCCTCGGACACTAAGAGTTAAGGGGACTCGCGAAGGCTCCTGCCCTATGTGCAGGTGGATTTTGGCTTAAAATATCGAATTTGAAATTTCGACCGTTCCTAGAGCTTCAACTATCTCATTCAAGATGTCTGAAATGATTTTGGACATACTTAATGTATATTTAGGCTAAATAATATCAAACGCATGCCATCATCCAATTTTACATAAAATATTACCAAAAAACCACTAAATACCTACTTTTCTAGACGTCATCTCATGCACTCCTAAAGGCCCATATTTTTTTGTTTGGTATCCTTGGAAAGCTTACGATCTTGCCCACCCTAATAAAATTAATTCAGACGTGACACTCTGACCTATACTTGACAATTTTCTATAGAATCAGTATACAACAGCATATGTAAAACTGGTTGGTTTCCATGTGTAAACAATCATAACATATTTCTCTATTGCGCATGCCCAATTAGAATGACCTAGTTATTTTCAACGCATTCTTGCCAGGCTGCTATTTCATGAGCCAAATATAACAATGCAAAAATAGTAATGTTTTTGTCAATTTATCATTACAATATGTTTTTTTTTTTTCATCAAACAAAAATGAAAACATTTTCCTTATTTTTCTCTAGTAAAAGTAAAGAATTACATTTTTCTTTTTATGAAATAAAATGATTTGGCTTTTTTTATTTTACCAAATTTTGCCATTTTTTCATGCCAATTTGGGTGCCTCGATCAGCTGTTGACTGTGGTTTACAATCAGTCGTTTCATTTTAGCTACTGATGTCAATGGTCAGTAAATGAGAAAAAGTTAACAAAATGCCGAAAACATTTGATTTTGGGCAAAAGAAGCGTTTCAAAAAACCACGCAGGCATCATGGTAAGAAGCAAGTTGATCAAAAGACACCAGAGCAGGCCCAAACTTTGGAATTAAATCTAGATCAAGAAGCTTTACATGTAATCTAGGCTAGCTGTGGAGGTATGCAAAAGCACAAACCGATCTGTCACACCCGAGAATGCAATACATTTAGATCTAGATCAAGATCTGCCAGTTGCAATGCAAATTAAAGATAAATATTGATACCAATCTAAATCTCGATTGATCTCATGGCTGCTAATCAGGATATATATTTGTCTTCGTCGGAATACAAGTCTAGATCTAGACTTTGACCAAGAATGTTGAGATTTGAGAAATTTAGTTTTACAGTGATGTTTGTTATTCATATCTGGATCAAGATCTTTGCATTACATAGACTTATTCAGCAACTTATCATCACAAAATGCTCAATAGGCATATGGAATAAAACGGCACAAAAGAAAAAGAGGGGGGTTGTAGGGAGAAAATCTATTATCAAGGAATATGTTTACAGTTGTTTTTTCTGATTTTCTGCCACCACACAACCCAACCTTCATCCCAGATATTGAACAATATGTCTTTTCTGTCATCATAAAACTAAGAGACACTGAATTGTTGAGACAATGTGCCAAAATGACTACACAAACCCTAAGGAGAGTTTCAATGCCACAGTTTGGCAGTGATGCCCAAAATCTAATTTGCCCACCTTCCCAACATCAAAACAGTTGTTGCTCTAGCAGTTTTGTCTAACAATATGGGACTAGCTGACTATATATTATTTTGATATGTGCAACACTTTTTTTTAACAATTTTATTTTGCATGCTCAAACCCAGAATGTTAGCGATAAAAATTTTTTTTTAACGTTTTCTGGAAAAATAAATATGATTAAATGCTTTACTAAATAGTTCATATAGGCAGCTGTTTGTAAGAACATGTCACTGTACAAATAAAAGTTTCAGAACTGCAAAAACTTACTTGCTTTTCAAATGGTTAAGAAAAAATAAAACAGCTGTAAATTTTGTTCATTTTCCAATATAACCACCTTTGCCATGGCAACCAATCAAGTTTTTTTTTTTGTTTCTACATGAGTTTTGCCACCTACACATTGGTCATATAGCAAAATTTAAGCCATTGGCTCAATATTAAAGAATTTCATTTTTTTTTGTGCCGAGCCCCCTTAAGAAAAAAAACTAGTAAAGATCTCATGTTTGCTTCACTTTGCAAAGATTCTTGCTGCAGTGTTTGCTTGTTTCATTTTATTCTTCTAGTTTTATTGCATGCTTCTATTGGTTAACTTTTTTTGAAGTTCTACATGTGTGTGTTTGTGTGTGCATGTGTCAGAGCTGCTTTGCAAATATGACAGGTTGAGAGAATTTAGAGAAGAAAAAAATAACAGTAGTTTTCATGATACTCAGCTAATTAGCCAATTAAAATTCATATCATAAAATAAAAGGCCCTTTGAATAAATGCATTGAGTCCCTTACATTTCTCTATATTACTAATATAATATTAAGAATTACATTTTGTATTTAGCTGCTACAAAAAAATAGAATTGAATTGCACAAAATTATATATATATATATCTTGATACCACAGCAGTGAAAAATAAGTGCCAAAAAATAGCACAGAGAGACCTATTTATTTATTTTAAAATTGATTTGACACTGCCCTAGAGCTACAAAATACTACATGAATAACTATAAGTGAAGGTAAGGTCAGATGGGAGAATGCTTACAGTTACAACTAGGCCTACTGAAAGTGACATTCAAGGGTGATGAGCTTTGATCAAAATAAATTCTCTGGCTAGAAAACAATCTTTATAGCTTTAGCAGTATAGTATAATACTTGCATGATTAACTACAGTAAAGTTCAATTTAAAAACCCTGCAAAAACGTTTTCGTAAAATCTTCTGAGTAACTATTTCTTTTGTAGCTTTTATTCCATGATCCTTGTTTACATAGAGCCAAAATGGACATGACCACCATTACCTCAAAGAGACCAAGTCAAACGCTAAAAAGACTTAGACGTTTAACAAAGTCACATGACTAATTTTTACTGCAAAATTAAAGCCCCCTAAACATTTAACTGTACACAAATAAAAAATGCTCAACAAAGATAAGTTTTTCAACTTTCGTTTGAACTATTCTCTTTCCCCCTAAAGCACATAAAAAAAAATAGACTGACTGTTTAAAAGACCTCCCTCTCTGCATCAGGTATTTAAATCTCTATCTAATCCAACATCGGTAAGGCAATACAAATACGTCAATTAAGACAAACTATTTACATATTAATTTCTACTTTCTCGTAAAATCTTAGATTATAAAAACGTATTGGCATTTCTGATCTATCCTTTTTCATTCTGCTAGTCAAAAATACTGATCCTTTAACAACTGTTTAGAGCCTTTGCAGTCCACTCCGACCGGGCTTAGGCCTAGCCTACTGAACCTGACGGGATTTTGCAAAAATAGACATAGAGGGGTCAACATGGTTGCAAATGAAGTTGGTGCCATTTGACGGATTAGTTTTGAACTTTGAGATGTTTTAAAAATATGGATGGGCTTTCTTATGATATAACTTCAATTATATTTTTTTAAACAAAATCCTCTGAAAAACAAAAGGAAAGGGAATTTTAATACCCTATAACCCAATGACCCAAATGAAAGATATAGAAAAATGAAGCTTTATCTCTTGAGCTTTCAACCCAGCCAGAAGTGGGTAATCACAAAGCATAGCAAAGAGGGGGGGAGATGTCGCCGTCTTATGCTCCTGGCCGCTGTATATCATGTAATGGGGGTCAATTTTAAAAACTTGAGAAAAAAAATAGTAATAATCCACAGATCGAAATAAAACAATGAATTATGTGTGCAGGAAGAATAGATCTTTATTTTCATGTGCAGTTTCTAAACATTGAAGACAAAACAAAAATGCATCCACGAGTTGAAAGTTAGGATTTTTTGTTGAATGTAAGCTTCAGCCTGCTGACGGTCAGTTCTAAGTAGCTAATTTCATGCAATATAAATTTAATGGCAGGACTAAAGAGTTGAGGAATGTGGCAAAAAGTTTACCGATGAGGTAAAAAAAATGAACATACCTTTTTTTGCTACTTCGGAGATTTTTTCAAATTTTTTGCAACAAGATTCCTGGTGCCTTTCAGCCTGAAAATAGATATAAACATGTTTGATCCTACTTGTATATTATGTTTTGCTATAATGTATCTGAACATTAGTGGTGTCAGCATTCCCCACTTCAAATAGTAAAATAAAGTGCCTAATTGTACACTGGAGGTGTCAGTAAGCCCTAATTTTTTTCAAGAATAAAACACCACTGTAATCCAGACATGCCTACTCTTGAAAAAATTTTTAGGAACAGCATATACAAAAATGAGGAACAAACTTAAGATGATGGTAACTGATACTGGCTGAGCAAAAATATGCATTTGAGAAAATTACTAAATTAATTCACTCAACTTGAAATATGTAATACAATATACTATGTACATGTAAGGTGATGGCTCACTAAAAAGGCTATACTGAAGGGACCTAATGTAAGCACTCTTTAGATCCTCTAGCTCTGAGTTAATTTAGTGCCTGCTTTCAGCTTCCTCGCTCTTGGTTGTCATGAGAGCTTTTAGTTTTGTTGTTAAGGCACTCTTGATTTTTGTCTGGTTTTTACGGACACCTGAAAAGATTATCTTGCACTGTGCAGAAGAGTGGGTTATGATATTATCAGGTACAAGAGCTGGGAACTGTTTTACGAAGTATTCCAGTGATGCCAATTTAGCTTCCAAGTTGCTGTCTTGGTCCAGAATTGTGGCATGCAGGAGCAGCTTATCACCATAGGCAAGTTTCTCTAAAATATATTTCATGGCTTTGGTTTAGAATAGAGCCTTTCTTTCCCCAAACAAAACCCCCTTTTTTCTAGATATGGAGTCAATGGCAATCTGGCCCTAAACCAGCTCTCACCCCTCATATTTGTTTGTGTCTGAAATTCTATTTCTGTCAGCAGCTTGCCCTGAATGGTTTTTAGTTTAACAAATCGCAACTGAAGATGTCAACAGCTTCTACAGACGCCTGTGGAGAATTTGTATTTTTGGGGCCTCACTCTGTAATTCACTGTTGATTCCATCAAAAGACTGCAGTGCATCAACAAGAAACATACAGATGAGGCAGTTGATTGGAGAGCTGAAAATCTTTCTTAGTTTGATGACCTATTCTCTCTCAAAAGAGGAGCCGGCACTCTTTTCCTGAGCTTTGAAAAAATCCAACTGAGGGGCTTCAAGTTCTAAAGCAGCTTTGACCTCCTGATGTTGAGCTAATTGTGTACTGACATTTTTTAAACGTCAACGAATGCAAAATTTCCAGAACAGTAGGCATGTCTGGTACCCCTATGGTGGGTTTTGGTGTTGCTTTTAAATAAATCATATTCACACATTAAAATCAATTTTTTGAGGAATATTGACAATTTAAACTAAAAAATCAAATTAAAGCATATGAAATAGAAAAAAAAATAAAACAAACAACCTTGGAATGAAAAATATGCGGTCATAGCAATAGAGTTAGAAGAAAAATTATAATCTTTCCGTTTTGAATGATTATATATTTTGTATTCTTCCTTAAGTAATCATGATTTCAGGCACTCATTTAACTCTTGTATTAAGCCATTACTTTGCAATCCCACGATTAAATGTATCGATATTTAATTGTATTGACTGGAAGTATATTAAAAAATAGAAACCACTTTCACTTCCGGTAAAAAAAAGCAAACTACAAAGAAGCAAAAGTGAAAGTCCAGTGCAAACAAAAGTAAGTTAGTCTAAATTCATAATCTTCCGCCAAGTAAGAAAAATTGTCATTTTGACCTCAAAAAGGTGATGCATAATTTTGGCTTGAAAAGCATAATTTATTACGATTTCTATGAATGGTTGGCAGCTCTGAAGAAAATTATGAAAAACAAACACTTAAAAACATTTGTATACATCACATCAAGTTTCAAAATTATGAACACTTACAGCAGCAACCTCTTTGTTCTTTGATCTGGCTTTCTCTAAAGCTTTGTTTGCATTTTCATAGTCAACTAGTGACCTGAGCCTTCTGTACAGAAGATCTTTGGCAGCCGTCGAGTCACGCATGTAGTAGCGCAGGGTATCACTCAATTTCAAATCTTCATCAGATGCAACTCGACCCTCAAGTTTCTACATAGTTATAAAGCATTTGGAGATGAATGACCTTCACATAATTCCATGATATCTAAAGAAGTCTTTCATGGTTATTGTTGTTTTTTTTTCTTATGAAGTTGTCTAAAATAGCTGTGATTGCTTTTACAACAAAAAGCTCCATCTGATATGAATAGGAATGGGTGTATAAATAAATAATTGGACACTATAACTGTTTGTTTAAGTTTGAAACATCAGTGTGTTGAAATTTGTGTGCATAAAAAGAAATAAAATGCATGTCACATAGTAAAATATCATTTTATTTTTATTGACCTGTTAACAACTTAAAAAATATTGCTACTGAAAAGAAGAAATATATTTAGTAGTTGCACATTTCATTGGAGCTTCATATTTATGATGGTGATAATAAAAAGAAACCAATTAGCAAAAAGCAAATAAAAAAAAACAAGAAAATATATTCTTTGTCCCATGTTTTCACTCTTTCTTCCACCAAGTCCATAATGATGGCTTATAGGTCTTCCATTTCAAAACAAATAAAAATCTATTAGCTAACTTGAAGAGTTAAAACCTACCCTTGCTTTTTCCAAAGCCTCAGCAACACGACTGAAGACCCTGAATGAGAAAAAAATTAAATAAAATCAATGGCAGCAATAGGGTTATACCTTATACATCAAAAGAACCTAAGACATTGTGTTGATCTTGGCATAAAAACTATTACTTGTCTTACTTCTTAATCCTTCTCCTCTCACTTTACAGAAATGAAATAACGAGTAAAACACCTACAAATTAGCTGATTAGCAAACTCTCACTACTCAATGGAAGATCAAGAACCGAACACTAGTGAAATTGGACATACAAAAATTTGAATTTCAGTACAATTAAATCAATGCCATTTAGTCATATTTGGAGGAATCAGTCATGAGTTGGAAGCAAAGAGTAAAAGCCACTCTGAGGCAATAAGACATTTAATTCAGTGGCAAAATTTTCTTTTTGATATTTACAGTATTTCAATTTTCATTTTTGCTGTATTTAACAGAGTTTAATGTGTCTGAACTCAAATTATTTAGAAGTGAATAAGATTTTTTCTTTGCCCCAAATTTATTCACTTACACCTTAAACAATTCTTTGTGTGTTCCAGTTAATCTAATAGAGGATAACAAAAATAAGAAGCCAAGGGTTATTCTGAAATTGCTTTAAAAGCATCATCGTTTTACTTAAAACAATAAGCCATTCAATTCAATGCAGTTCTCCTTTAGACATAGTACTAATCTATGCTTTGATAACACATATAGTCTTTCAGTTTACTGATGTTTTGTCCTTTATTTTAATTGTGGCTTTGCTCATTGCTCACATTCAGACAGATCACATTCAATTTTCAAAGACAGGTTGCAAGCTCTACTGAAAAAGAGCTGCTGGTCCAGTTGGGATAATAAGGTATACTTGAGTAATATGTAAAACAAAACAACACTAAAATTGACAAAATTGTATTCAAACCTGTCTAATTCAGTATTCTCAATCGTTGCCAAAATAACCAGGCCTGTTGAGATTTGGATATACGAGTCGGCTACGTCTGTGAAATACAACAAATAGGCATGCTCAAAAGTTTTGAAAAGGACTCCAAGAGAAAACAATAATAGCTTTTGAAAGTAAAGAATAATCCGGCAAAAAGAAAAATAAAGCATGTGGTAGATCACGCATTTCTCAATGATTCATAGCATTGTGAAAATAGACAGGCTTGATAAAAAAAAATTATACAAATTAACCTATTTAAGGCAAGTTACTCCTTATGCAATTGTCAAATTTCTATCATTTCAAGGATTCACTTCGGCCTCACATAAACAATAAATTACAAAATTTGGTATCAAAACTTAGATTTCTAGTTTTTGTTATGAACTAAAAAAAATTCTTTAAAATTGTAGACCCCACAATTAATGAGCTATATGTGTTTGTTTGAAAGTTTAGGTCTCCCTAAGATGTCACTTCTATGGTAGTTTATTTGTATATTAGTCATTTTTTTTCTGATAAAGCCTTTTAGGGCGTAACGTTTTTACATATACTCTGTGCTGTTTCATTTGTTTTTATAAGTTTGACTTGGTGGTTGTTTACTTTTACAATATTTAAGATGAAAGAAAAAGCCAAAAGTTTTATGTTTGAGCAATACTCTTCCCTTTAGGGAAGAAAAAAAGATTTAATTTAGAAAATGTGCAAATCTTTTAATTTCATGAGCTACTAATTTAGATGAAGGTGATAAGCTTCCACAAAGCTCTCCAATATCAGATGGCACCTCTACTTTCAATAACCTCCAGGCCGATTCCATAAACTTGTCCAAACAGCATGCTTTGATTTGGACATCTAATATATTGTAAGTAAAACATAATTCATACTTTTTATGTGATACACATTGTTAATGTGAAGAAACTGCAAAAGCAAGATTATGCTTTTTTGTGGATTTATAAATTTTATTTGCATCGTTTTATTTTCCGGTCGTCATAAAATGCAACACACACTCTTTCCTGTTTTTGTGATGTTGTTTGAAGGGCTAAAGAGCTCATTAAATATCAATTGTGACCTATCTAACCACCCTAAAAACATTCTTTGAACATTTTTTTTCTGGGTTTTTAGCATCAACAATAGTTTTTAAATGCTCTTTCATCTCTCATTTGCGGGATGCAAAAACCCTGCTACTGACTACACGTATGTGTCGCTGCAATGTTTAATAGACTGTGGTCATAAAATTATAAAATCTCGGCTTCTCCTTTAAGAAAACAATTCAGTATCGTAAAAAGGAGAGTAAACATTGTTAGTAAACCAAAGTTAGCGATTTTAATGCAGTTTCCTTTTTTATCTCTAGACATAGAAAATCGCATGCGCTTTATGTTGCCTCATTCTGATGTCTGGAATTTCACTTCCAGTTTCAATTCTGCTTCGCGGAGCAGAGGTTCTGGTTATTTTTGTGTGTGTGCGAAACAAAATCCGCCAACACCACTCAGTGAACAAGCGTTTGCACCTCTTCAATTTTGAAAAATAAGTGTAGTGTTCGATTGTTTGCTGTGTGTTGCCTTTAAGACTGCTGTCTATGACCGAAACAGTCCTTGAGATCCATAATTTCGGAGATAGAAAAATTACAACCGCAAAAGCCTTTGGACGCTTTCTGGGCTTTATAGAACACATTAGACATTATATTGACATACGGTACATTCAAAATCATAGGTGCAGATGCAAGGAATCGGAGACACACTTTTCCAAAGTGTATTCTTTCAACCAATCACTCTTTATAAATTGCTTTACTGACCATATTATTATTCTATGTAATACTATGAACTGTTGTCTGTGATATTTATTCAAAAGAAAATAGCACAGTGAAATTAGGAAGGATCTTTTTTGAATGAAACTTTCAGTGGCTGAAACTTGTCTTTATTGATCATATGATTTTATTCTTTTTGTTATAACTTTAAGAGAAATGATGTCTAGGTCGGGAGAGTCTTAAATTTCAATTCAGCATTGAATTATCTTTCTTTTGATATATAACACGTGTATATTTGTAACTGTGGAAAAATTGATACTTTTGGGACAATCTCAAATCATATTTGTGGAATCTGCCTGTAGTTAAACCTATAAGTTATTTCTAAAAACCACTTATAAATTTGACAAGAGAAATATACTTAGAGTCAGTAAGTGAAAGCAAATTTGCTTGTTAAAAACTTTCTGTAGTTCTTCTGTTAAAAATAGACCTATTCAATTCATTTAAAAGCATATTAAAAGCACTCAGAATAAAATCACATTGACCTTGTTTATTCAACTACACCTTAAAAGACAAAAACACTGCACGGTTTGAATGTAAAAAAAAATTACATTACATTTGCCTCCAGAGTTACACAAAATTGTTCGAAATGTACAAACAAGAACAGAAATAAACAAGGAGTAATTATGGAGGTGGAATCCACTTAAATAATACATTACAAGGTGTTCAGTCATAGGTGGAAGTATTTTATCTACCTCGATCATACACACTGTATAGCTTTTCACTTAAATAATATAGGATTGGGGTGTAATTTGAGTGGATAGATGCTCCACCTCAATAACACAAGGGATGGAGGTTTTCTTATTAGGTAAAGGCTTCTAGAAACTGACATATTATATATAGATCTACATCTGCACTGGTTCTAGTTTCATCATTTTTAATGGGGATCTAACATTCAGAAATGGAGTGTGAACGGGTAGAAGAGGTGGGAGGGCAGGTCACTGGCTGTCCATGTGTCTCACAAGTGCCAGGGGCATGAGGTGAGCGAAGTGAGCTATGCTCAGCCTGGCAATGACAATGAAGTGGTTATAATTTTTCTCGCTTTATCTTTCCATTCAAATAATGCAGGGCATAAGAGTTTGTATTATTTGGGTGGATTCCACCTCAATAATGGCTGCCAAATAAATAATACATGCAAATAAGCAGAGACTTACTCTTATGTGTTTTTGTCATCCTGTCTGCCTTGCTAGTAGCATCTTTGATTTTATTATGGTACTCAATTAAAAACACCTTCTCTGACTCAAAAAATTCATCCACATCCTATGCAGAGAGAAAAAAAATCTTTGTTTTAATTTTCCCACAAAAGCACTAAAACAAACAAACAACAATAAGTAAATTTAAATATGTTTCACTTGTAATGATCAAAAGTAGAGGGCTCATCAACATGTTTTTTTTTTTAAACTATAATTTGAAAAAAAAACCATGTCATCGTTATTGGTTATTCTGTATTCATGTTCAACGTGAAATGTCATTTGTGGAGCAATCCTACAAAATGAGTTGAGTTGCATAAGAGTTGTGAATACTACTAACTTCTCTACAAGGAAAATTTTCTATAGAAATTCTCTAGTAAGTAAAAATGCACTGGAAATTTTTACTTCATTTTAAAATGATCTAAATGGTGTAGACCTCCAACTAGACTCGTTTTGTGGAATTGCTACATATTTCATTTTGAATGGAAATATTCAATATATTGCCCTAATACCATCTATGCCCCCCAGTTTTCATAAGGTATTAAACAGCTCCTCTCCCTATTGGATTAGGAATGGGACATTAACATACGATCTTTTGACTTGGGTAATTCTAATGCTATTATTATGGGAAGTTCACCATACATTGATGCTTCTAAAATTAATATCCAAAATTGTAAATTTATCATGAACATTAAAGAGAGCACTCCCTAATCTTTCAATCTTAGAGGCAATTGGGATAATGCACAATTTAGATATTTTTACAAAAATGCACTGAATGTTGCTTTTATTTTGACATTCTTGGCATAATGAGATTCTGATAATGGACAACAAATTGATTTGAATGTTCTTTTTCTGAAATAAGAAAAATTCAAGAGCTTAACTCACTCGGGGGTTTTTCCCGCAACATTTGCAGGAAGCCCTAAAAGTTTCCTGCAAGGGATGAGGGTAGCATCAAAATGATTTTTTTCCCACAAGGTAAATCCCGCAAATGCTGTGAGACCGGCTCTAGATGCTAGTTTCACATCTTAACTAGTTTTTTTTTTTTTTCAGCTTTGGTGGAAGTTCCTGAAAATTTTTTTTTTTACGATTGTTTTTAGAGAGCTCTTTCAGAGTGTAAACGAAACTTCATTTCCATTTATTTTCCCTGTCATAAATTGCCAAAAAACACACAAAGACACCAAATTTTCATTCTTGTACTTTATTAACCTTATAAGTAGCTTTCCAAAAAAAATTCCGCTCACCAAAATTTACACATATTTTGAAAATTCATTAAAAAAAAAAGTATTCATGCAATTTTCTCAAAATTTATTTCATTGCAAAGACCTGTTTTTGTTTGATTGCATGCAAAAATTTCATAGATAATGGTTCCTAAATGTTGATGAAACAATTTTTTGAAAAACACTTAAAAACACTAGAAGACCTAAAAATAGCTGGCGCTGAGTGAGTTAAGATAAATATTTGTTAGAATTTGTGAAATAGGTTGTAATACTCTTCTTACATTTTAGTAAAATTTTCTATTTTACTCTATTCAAGTGTATGGCTTACTGAGCTACTCATAATGAATGTATGTCTAAAAAAATTCATTTGTCAAACAGTGTGAGATCCACTAATTGGTCAGTGATTTAGGCATTTATTATTTTTTTTCAAACAACTTGTGCACTACTTAAGATATTTCAGCACTATCAACCAACCTTTTGGCCTGAGATGAGAACTTCATCTGCGGATTTTGTAATACTTTTGAAGAAACCACCAAGGCGTTCTTTTTTGTTCTTTCCCCTTACACTCATCTGTGGACTCATAATGAAGTCATTACATGCGCAGTAACACAAATGTGTTAAAACTTAAAAACAGAACAGTCAACATTCAATACATAAAAACCTTTTCCAGGAAGGGAACTTAATAATATAATATACCAAGTGTTCTGAATGAAAAAGTAATACTCACATCTCCAGAAAACTCTAGGAAGACTTCAAAGTTTACATCATTTCGTAATAGAGGATGAGATGCTGTTCTCTGAAGGAATACTTCATGCATGGCAACTGTCTTTTTGAATGTGGCAAGATATTCACTATAATAGAGAAACAGAGGAACACCTGAATTAATTTTTTTTTTAACAGCAGCCATAAATGAAAAATTGATCAGGGCATAAAAGGTTTCAATAGTCTGAAATGAACTCTTTGGTTAAACTGTGGTACAGGCTTATCTTAGAGGGATATTAAGTTTTTCTTAGCCAGAGTATCAGGTTACATTTTTTCCAGCCTATTGAGGCAGCCCTCAGCCCTAATGGGTTTTCATCACACTTGAGTGCACACAGGTGACTGTTAGCAGTTAAATTTTGAAATTTTAAGGATTTTACCTATTTTTGAATTTTAATATCTAGAGAGCTGGTCATCCAATTCAAAAACTTGACATTTTGAAACAAAGTTTTCATTTTCTATTTTGCTTTGGTAGCACATATTGATAAATAATATTGTCACAAAATACGAATATCTTGATGAAAAACAAAGCCCGTAAATTGAGAAAAAAAATTTAAAATGCAACTAAAAAATTATTATTCAACAATCTGCAACAATTAAGTTGAATTTAAACAAACAGACACATAATCATGAGATCATGCAATCTTTGGCATAGTTTTTGCAATTAATTTCTCATGAATTAGATGTTATGAGACCATGAATATAGGCATACGTCAAGACTGAATTATCTCTCTCGCGCGGGCGCCATCTGTGTGAGAATGTACGTACAAATATGTATTTGCATGTGAATGTGTGTGCGAGTTGTGGGTGTGCATGTATATGGCTTGGTATCTATTTCTATTGGTTTGTGAAATACTTGCAAGTACTTAAAGTAACATCAGTTTTGCAGCTTATTATAATAATATAGATTCTATACATTATACTGATTAATCATTTATAAGCACATTCAAAATCACATGCCCCTTTTAGTCTGTCCAGTTTACTGGGTTTTTTTTTTTAATTTGCTAGTCAATTTACCTCTGGTATGGCCAGTATATTGAGCTGTAGCTGGGTCAGAATTTTCTTTCTATTTTTCTCATATTGCTGTGAAATTTGTACGGTCTTGTGAGGCTGCTCTCCAGATAGCTCACTTGAAAATTCTTCACATAGATAGATCAACCTATAAAGTACTCCTCAGGTTTTTTTTTCATTTATCCATTTCTGCTTCCTTCAGCTTAACATCTTTCAGTTTCTAGAGCTGAGGGTGAATGTGGCTTTCTTTGAAAGTTTTCAGTTTTGCTATGACTTACAAGTTTTTGCACATAAGAGAGCTAAAATTATGCAGTGCCTTTGATACATCCACATAAATAAAGACATAAATATCAAGAAAAAAAAAAAAACAGATAGAATTTTTATATTCTTAAACTTTTTCAGTGTGTTAGCACTTTCGTTCCTGCCGCATAGAGCACACAGTTTTTTTCAACTGCTTTCATCATTATGTTCTTCAAATTCGTGGTGTAACCCGCCTGGTGCCCTGTAATACTAAACATAATTGTCTAATTTTTAATATTTTTACCTCCACAAAAATTATTAATTACATCTGTTGGGGTTTTCGATTTCAACTACACTTTTTTTTCTAATGCACTGACATCTTTGCCTTTTGTAATGCTCACACATTTGTTTTGGAAACGATTTTCAAAACAAAACAAAACTATTAAAAAGTGAAAAAAAAATTATATAAAAACCCATTCTAATGAGAAATAGCAAAGACTTTCACAGTCATATAGATTAAAATGTTAGAAAAATAATGATACTAACCCCTACACTATATTAATTGATATGATTAAGCTATGGGTTTTGATTAAGACTTGAGCCCAAAATTTGTATTAAAATAATCAAAGGGTAGGGATATTAGAAAATAAAAATAAAATACTTGCATTGGCAATTTGGATGTAAATTTAATACCAATTCCTACAAAATAATGCCTTACAGTGTTAAACTCAATGACAAAACAAAAAAGATTCAAGTTAAATTCAGTGTATAGTCAATGTTGGTGACCTCAGGTAATCAACTGCACCCCTGGCTTGCCAAAGGTTGAGTTTGAGTTTTTGAGTTTTTTGTATATAGCCAGTCCACAACAAGGTGATCTCAGGCTTTCAGGCCCTCCGTCAGGCCAGGGCGCCGGTAGCGGGGCTCGAACCCGCGACAGAAGGGTTCCTGCAGATCTCAGGGCGGACTCGCAAGCCACTGTGCTACCGACGCCCCCCCCCAAGGGTTGAGCTTGGTTGTATGAATAGGGTATCAGATTATAAGAGGTGATAGAAGCCACAGTCACCCTGGTTCAACCAGCCAAACTAAATATTTCTCAGTAAAGAAGGTGGAAACACCTGTGGTAAATGCAATGCAACTAAGCCTTAAAGCAAGTTTGTCAAAATAAAAGAATGCACATTAAAAATTATATTTTGAATTTTTGCATTACTGTCTACTTGTTTCCTGTAATGTTCTTTCTCAATTATCTTTTTCTAAACAAGGCAACCTCATGAATGTATATTTGCTGATACTTCCCTTGACATTTTATATTTCATTCTTTTTTTTTTTTGGCTGTAATTGATCATTTTAAAGCACTAGTTTATCTTAAAGTTTAAAGTGATAAATTTTTGCATACGCTTCTAGTTCTTGTTTCATTTTGGTGAACTCTTCCTTTGTCATGGTTCCCTCCCCTTCCCCCAGTCTCTGCAATTTCTCTCTGGATGCATCAAAATCAGGTTTGGGTGGTGCAGGTGGGATCTGATGATCAATGAAAAAAAAAAAAGTGGTAAACAAAATCACCATGACAGGAAACAATACCCCAAAAGCTAGATAGTAACAGTCAAGATAGCGATAAAAGCCATGTGGATAGAAATATATAAGCCAGGAGTTAACAAATTGTCTGGAGCAGCAGTGGCATCATGCTGATAAGTTTACACCCACTTTGTCTTCATAGGGCTAACATCAACTCACAATTAAATTAGAGTATTATTTAAAGATATCAATGAAAATCTACATTTCTCTTCTCTTTAGGATACCAATTTCCATTAGATTGATGTATTTTTCAGAAAATTATACCAGCAGATTTCTGTAAAATGAATGTTATCTGACAGCTTAAAACTGAAATAATTCTTGGAACATGCACGTTGTTACAAAGTTTGAGTTATGAGATATTTATGTTAGCCCAACAATCATTGTTTGTTTTGTTCTTCAAAGCTGTAAATCACTGCACCGTTTTAATCAATAGAATCCAGACATATGGTTTTTCTTCAGTCAGCCATTTTCATTTTGTCAACATGATAATAACCACAAATGCAAATTAACTTTTTTACTTGAGAAAATAATTCTTCCAGGGCTCATGAACACATAGAGACACCCTACATTGCATAATCTATCGAGAATCACGTCCTGTGTAATTATTTAAAAACTCACAAAAACTATGGCCTCAAGGAGTTATAGACTTTAAATGAGGATAAAAAAGCAAAGCTATCCACATTTTGAAAAATTTAATGGAAACTTTAGATTCACATATCTAAAAGAATTCAAAATCTATCTTTAAGTATTAAAATAAAGTTTTTTTCCTTGAAATAACAACTTTTCAACATCTAGCTTTCCTTTTCTAAGCATGCTTGGAACCAGTTATGATGCGTTTTATGTAAAACATTTGAAATCTGGAATATATCCTTTTTGTGATATATAGAATGATGAAAGCTACAAAAAAAATGCATGTCTATATGGTTCTTCACCCTTTTAAATAAACATATTAGCCTATTTATTGACAAAATCATTTCTTCAAAAACCTGGAATCAAAGGCTGGTTCTCATTTACTAACTTTCATCAGCTTTGTATACAAAGAAATTTATAGCTCATTTGGTCTTGGAATTTGCAAAGGATGACAATCTCATTTTGTAATAATATTGGAAAAGAATCTTGAAATATATGAGTTTTTCAACAAGTTCTTATTGACAGAGCACTTTTTTTTTTCAAAATAATGTACACTTATTTGATAAATAAGTAAACCAAATATTCTTGTGACCAGTCTGAGTTTTCGTTTTTCTCTAATTTTTGCCAACCATGCACACCAGGACAAAATTGCCAAGAGTCCTCTGTTTAATCTTTTGACGCAGCCTAATTCATTATTTAAGTATAGCATAATACTAAAACATCATACTCAACATAAGAGCAACAAAAGCACCCAAATGAAATAAGGGCAGATTCACAGGGATGCCAGTTTTATGATTTAAATTGGATTTACAACTTTTCTGATTTCTTAATATTTTTTTTTTTTAATTACTTATTGGTTTTCTAAGTTTTATGATTGTCTAATACCATGTTCACTTAAAAAACATCTTTTCAATGCAGAAAGGGCAAGCCTGAAAATTGCTTAAAAAAAAAAAAAAAAAAAAAATTTAGTCAGGGGTGTTCTATCCTTCCGCTTCTATGCCCCCAGGTCCTGGACCAAGGCCAAACGATAAGTTTCCTGCTTTTTTTCCAGAGGCCACTAACATCCCTGTATTAACTTACAATTATTCCTGCATATTCATCATTCTCCACAAATCTGTCATGTAGCCAGATGAATTCTTCATGCTGACGAACTACAGACATCTCTGTGTTTTTGAAGTGCTGCAGAGTGGTCTGTAAATCATAACAAGAAATAATCATTGATCAGGATTTATTCAATAAAATTTGTAAAAACCTTTTGACTGTTTTTTTTTTTTTTTATTAAATGTCCTCTCTTTTATTAAAAAAAAATATTATATAAAAGGTGACATATAAAGCAGATGACAAAGTATGGAATTTCTATCTTAGAAAATTTGAAATGTTCTTTTTCAACTTAAGTAAATAAAATGAGGTCTTTTAAGTTGGAGCTCTATCTTGTATAACTTATTTCAGAAAAAAAAAACAAAGCAATATATATTGTTCAGAATAGTCAATCAAATAATAAACGATTAAAATATGTTCCTCAATATACATAAGTATGCTCAACAGATTTTTATTTTGCTTCTCTTTTTCATAAATCACAAATCAATTTAGTTTCATCACTAATGGTACTGCACTCTGGTAGCATTTCAATAAATCATTCCTGAATTTTTATTTTGATTCAGTTTTATCTATGTAAATAACTTTCAAACCAGTTATCTCCAAAAGATTATAGAAGTTTTTAAAACATAGCAAAACTGACCAGGCCATGGAAAAAAGAGAATATTACTCTCTAAAGTACTACTTTTTCCATAAAACTAAAAAAGAAATACAATTTAAAATGAAAGATAATTTTTTTTAAACCCTTATCATGGCTGATTTTACAATGAAGCTTAGTTTTTGTCTTCATCATAATTCTCATAAAAAATGGTATTTCCTGACAATAACTAAATGGTATAATCCATCTAAAATTGAGTAAATAAATGATGCCCATAGTTGATATTGAATTTACTTTGCAGAAAAAAATGTCTAGCCTTGAATAACACAATCTCCTTTGACATATGAAAACTGCCAATCAGGTTAAATTGCCTAAAAGTCTGACTTGAAAAAAAAAAAAAACTCCATGACCTGATATGATTAATTGTGTTGATGGACATAATGTTTTAAATGTCAGTTTTATTACTTGCTCTTTATTCGAGATGATATTCCAAAAAAAAAAAAAAAAAAAAAGGCTTGAAGAAATATTTTGAATGATTCAATGAAATTACTCCTCAGGACTGACAATTTCTTTTAATTTTTATTCCAGAGCAACAAACTCTATACATAACCTTTAGATTTGGAACACAATCTTTCAAAATCAAAACCATTTTACCTATTTTCAGCTCCATATATTATTTAAAACCCTTGTGATCTCCCTTTGCCCACAAATTGCACATGACTGGCTAAATACAAAATGAGTTGGTGGGGGTATTTGGAAACAATACCAAATATTTTGCTTTGATTTTGAACAAATGCTGAAGACTATTTTGTGTAGGCAGGTTACATCACTATGGGGAAAAAAGTGCCTGAACATAAAACATGGTAATGTAATAATATCTTGTCTGTAACTTTTATTCAAAATAAAGATCAAAAGAATTTTATGTCTTATCTTAGAAGAAAAAAAAAGGGGGTGAATTTGAAGCTGTAGATCTGATTTATATTTCAATATTTTAAACTTTCACAAGCCCTGACAATTTAAAGCTCGATATAATTAATGTTGAAATACCTTTGTGTGCACTGTGAATTTAACCTTTTCCCTTTCACTAAGCGCATCTGAGATGTCCACCATCAAGGAGGTATCAGTAAGGTCAACAGTATCTGAGCGAGACTTTAGAGATAAAAAAGGTAAAAAATATTAAAATGACTGCTTCACATTTAGGCCTACTTTTTTCTAAATCATAGAAAAAAGAACATATTCCTTTCATAGTAAGGAAAAGATACAATTAACCACTGGAAGGTCACACCAGTTTAGGCATCTTGGAGGGGCAAACTTATGTGATAAAAATGAAGTGATGCTTTGAAGTTCCTCATAGTAACTTGTGTCCCCCTCATATGGTCTAGACAAGTTTTAATACTGACAGCATTAATTAAAATATTTCATACCATTTACCAAAGCTAATCATTCAGAAGAAGTGATTTAAAACAAAAGCATATCTTTAAATCTAGATCTAGGTCTAACAAAGATCTCATTATTGGCTAAACTAAATTTCTTTTTTCAAAAGTCCTCCTCTCACAACATAACCAACCCTATTTCCGAACCTGTCTTTTCATCTATTAGGTTGAAGTTTGATTTTTTAGGCCAGTTCTTTAGCTCAAATATTGATTTCAGTAATTTGACAAGCAAACAGGATAATCTATTGAAGCATTCCATAATATAAGCCTAATGTTAGTGACCAGATTCACAACCTTCTTATAGAAGGTATACATACTTTTTTAAAGTGTGGCCGAAACTCTTACATAGGTAAGAAATGCACCCTTTGGCCAAAAGGCCTAGAGAGGCCCAGAATAAGAATACATTAAAATAAGAAATAAAAGTCATGAAACATTGAATGCTAATCAGACAAATATTTTACATGAGTAATTGTGTCTGTGACTGTGACTGTCTGGCTTATACAGTGTATCAAGATCAACGCAATAAGTGTAAGTAGCATGTTGTTTTTAAATACATTTTTAAGGAAGGATTTCTGCACTGAAAAACCAAAACCAGCATGAATGAAAATAAAACTGAAACAGTCTCTATTGCTTTCCCTATCTTTTCTCATGTGTTACTTTTTATATATATATATATATATATATATATATATATATATATATATATATATATATATATATATATATATATATATATATATCCATTTCTTGAATTTCGCTTTTGGAAGAGAAAGCATGTAATTGGAACATTATGAAAGGAATACAATAGAAGATGCAGAGAGCAGGTATGGTATTGAACCTTAAACTGGCATGTAGGTTTACTCATATCCCAAAGGTCACATCAACTGAGCAAATGTGTCACTTGATGCTAGGAGGCCAGAAAACATTAGAATTTTATGATTAAGTGGGTCTAAACCTATCCCTGAAAGTGATATATATGCCAACCAAAAATTTCTTGATTTGTGAAATTTGCTTATTTTTGGGGGGTTGTAAAAAAACAGTTCTGAGTCAGGCGACAATCAAACATATTGTATCATTCCAGATGCAACTCTACTTAACAAAATGGAAGCTGTAGACTTCTTTGACTTGATGTGACTAACACTGTGTGATTAAAGGTTGGCCACCATATCTTGAAGAAATCCATAGGATAACAAAATGGAAATATTTCTGATTTTTTCTAAAATGTCAATGTCACTTTGGTTCTGTGAGACAAAGAAAAGGAAGATTGGGGAGGAGACCCATGTTGTGCAGTCAGCAAATCTGAATGTTAATTAAGTACCTACTACCTTACTACGACTGCATGTATCGAAATGGCAGACTCCACAAACATGATTTGAGATTGTCCCAAAAAACATCAATTTTTCAACATATACAAATATAACACATACACATAGGCCTACCAGAACACGTCAAAAGAAAGGTAATTTAATGCTGAATTCAAATTTAAGCTCTCAACCTAGAGATCATTTCTTCTAAATTTACAGCAAATAGAATAAAGGCATACCATCAGTAAAGATAAGTTTCAGCCACTGAAAGTTCACCAGAAAAAGATCCTTCCTAAAATTTACTGCACTATTTTCTTTTAAATAAATATGATGTATAAGAGCACAGAGAATAACAATGTGGTCAAAAAAGAAAGAAGACACATCAGAAAAATGTGTGTCGCCGATTCCTCAATATGAGCTTCCTGTGTACGAGCCGTTCTGACACCCGCAATAACCATGAAGCCTACAGAAAGACAACAAAAATTCAGCTAAAACATGTACATTGTGTTAATACAAAGTCTAATGCGCTGTGTGAAGCCCGGAAGGCATCCAAATGCTTATGCTGTTACAATTTTTCTATCTCCGAACCTATAGATCTAAGAACCATTATGGCTATAGACAGCCGTATTTCAGGTGACACACAGCAAACAATCAAACGCTAAACCTATTTTTCAAAATTGAAGAGGTGCAAACACTTGCTCACTGAACGAAGTTGATGGTTTTTGTTTCGCTTGCACACAAAAAAGTCCTGAACTTAGGCTCCGCAAAGCGGAATTGAAACTGAAAGCAAACCTGCCAACATAAAAATGTGTGTTCAGGGACACACGCACGTATACACGCAAAAAAACAGACAGCATTTTAGTGCTTAACAAAGATCTTCAAGTTTAAAGATTCGACTGTGACCAGATTATACAGCATTTATACGACAAACCTCCTATAAAATAGATAATCAAATGTAAATCATCGAATCACTGCAAGAATAAGGAACTGACATAGCTAAGTGGTTTGATGTCATGACAGTTGGAAAGATCAGAATCGGTTTTTTGTAAGCAGCCAACTAGTGATAGTGTTTCAAGAAGAAACTAGTATTATGATGAGAGAGTCACTATGCCTGATGCTCGGGCTAGCAGGATACAAAACTTTGTGTATGTAGCTAGACAGTTTGAAGCTATACTAGTGCAAGTAAAAACTGGTTTGATGCACTTGGATGGTTGAAATGTGTCAAACTTTTTGACTGTGATCATAATCCATGAGTTGATCTATCCAGCAATGTGCCTCTCTTTTTTTATTTCCTCTATCGTGAGTATGACTCACATCCTTAATATATGGACAAGTTCTATTCACTATTAACAATAACACTGACATGTTCTTTATCTTTACAGATTTTTTAATTTAAATAATTACAATTTTGATCAGGCTAATCCTTCAAAATATTTTTATAATCCTTTGGCTGTCCTAAGTGATGTATACACTTGGTTAAGTGTCTTTATGTTAAATCAGTGAAATGAGTGACTAATGAAGTATACATCTGCCTTGTTTTATATTCAAACCTATTAATGAGGACAAGACAATATTTTTTTAAGCTGAAAATAGATTAAAATAAATTTTTAGATTTTAGATCTATAGTAAATATCAGGATTTTCTCATTAAGTAAGAAGAATAGTGGGAAGGCTAATAATAAATACGACATCCTTTGGATAATCTTGAAAAGCATCATTGTATTTGGTATGACTGTTTGAAACTTGATGAAATAAAGGCCAATCCAAGGATTATATTTTAATCCAGGCCTAATATTTAAGGAAAAATAAAAAGGCCTCCCTCTATCCCCTCTACTGTTCTAACCCTAAATATTTTTACAAATTCGCCAAGATTTCACAGAGTCAAAAACTTCATTCATGATATTTATGTAGACCGAGGTGCACCCGATCTTTATTAAGCTTATCTATCAGTATCACAAAAATGAAATTTTGAGCATCACAGGTCTCCAGATAAATCAAAATCTAGCACGAGAATAAGGATCAAGACTACTCACATTATCACAACAGCAAAGTTTAACAGAACTTGATCTTTAGAAGATATCCATCATGATCTAGACCTAATGCGCAATTCTAGAAATTATCCAACTTCATGAAGAAAAAAAAAAGCACAAAGTATCGAATTCAATATTAACTCTAGACTAATCACAAAGAAATTCTAGAGATCTAGCTCTTCTTCAGCTTTGTTATACCCAACAAGCATGAAACATGTTGATGCAACTCACAGAAATAATTAATGGTAACAAAAGACCAAGTACATAGTAATGACACTAGGGAAATACCTGAAAGAAAGAACTGTAAACAGAAATAACAGACTGGTGCATGATGCTTTATTTTCAAAAGTTTATGTCAATAAAAAGAGAGAACTATAGTGAAGCAGTATCATTATTAGATATATTGAATGATATAGATACCAAATACCCAAAAACAAAAACAGAAAATTTAAAAAAAATACCTTATTTGCAGAAGAGCTGTATAAATGAGCAATACCAAAAACATTGGCATAATTTTTTTTTCCAGAAACAAAGCTGAATTCTGGGACATTTCTATCAAATATAGGACTGCGGGACAGACAATTATATTTTCCAGGATTGTCCCTTAATTTGCGGGACAGTTGGCAGGTCTGTGAAAGTGAAATTCTGTATCAGAATGAGGTGATACATAGCAGATGCCCAGACATCTTCTATGCTTAGAGGTTAAAAAAACTGCACTAACATCGCTAACTTTGGTTTACTACAAGTTTTTACATTCCTTTTAAAGATACCTCCAGCAAGGGGGAGCCGATATTTATATCTTCACATGACCAAGGTCTATCAGACATCGGAGCAACACATAACATGTAGTTGGCAGTAAGGTTTCTGCAGCCCGCTAATGAGAGTTGAAAGTGCATTTAAAAACTACTGTTGATGTCAAAAACGTAGAAAAATGTTCAAAGAATGTTTTAGAGTAGTTAGATAGGTCATGATATTTTATAAGCTCTTTAGCCCTTCAAACAGCAACATCACAAAAATGGAAAAGAGTGTGTGTCCCATTTTACAGCAACAGGGAAACAAAACAATTCAAATAAAATATTTAAACTCACAAAAAGGCATAATCTTGCTTTTGCAGCTTATTCACATCATTAACAATGCATAACACATAATTACAAGCATCAATCATGTTTCATTTATATAAATATCATTAGGTGAAAATGAAAGCATGCTATACAGGGCAAGTTTGTGGAATCGGCCAAATCTAGAACTAGTTCTAGAACCTTCATAGATTTTAAAATACTAAAATTCATATCGAGATCGAGTTTGGACATTGGACACACCTTGTGTGAATAGCCTGTATCATCATTAGGGACCGTTCACAATTGACGTCAACCAAAATTTGGCAAAAATTGACACTCCCCCCCCCCTACCCCCCAGTTGATGTCAACTTGGAAATTCTTATACACATCGTGTTAACCACTTGAATGTAACATGCAATTATGTGCAAAGTGCATAAACAATGTTTATATTCAATTTAGAGAAGTTAAATTACTTTTATAGCCCTGTCCCAACAACAATTTGAACACTTTTTTCTTATATTTTATTTAATCAAACAAAAAAAGGACCCAGATTTGAGCTTAGCAGCTTTCAATTTTAATGCATTCATTTGATCATTAAAGTTATTGAAACTGCCGTTTCTTCAATTGTCCACTGAGGATTCACTTTTTCTTGAATTTTAGTCAAACCTTTTTTTTGCAAGAGAAAAATGAGCTACTTTGAAAGCTTTATAAAAATCTTGATAACATTTAGAAGCATCCATCCGATCTTCTTTGTTTGCTTTGTGAAAACAACAGTAACACCAGGGTTGCCAGACAGTTTGTGATCGAAGAAATTACTTTTGTTGCGTTTGGAGGGAAATTTCTGGAATAAAAAGCAGTCTTTCTAAGATGTCCTGAATCTAAAAATTTAAGTATCATGGTTGACATTTACTTTTTAAGACTTTTGACAGACCCCTCCCCCTATCTCGGTTATGATTGACGTCAACTGAGAAAAAGACCTTATTTTGCTATCCCTACTTTGAAGGCACAGTTTTTCAAAGATTTTACAATGCTAAATGAAAAAAATAGCCAAACACATGTGAATTTAAAATAAATTACAGTTCATCACTTTTCAAGATGCAAATTAGAAAAAAAGCAAAGCAATGCACATCGTTTTAAACGATGAGAATTGATGCATCCTTATGGTAGTTTCTGAAGTGAAAATCCTATTTCAAATCAATGAGCTGGCCACAAATGGCATTTTGCATGCTTTGCAATAGTGCTAACAGGAAAGAGATGTTAAAAAATAATTTTAACTCTTGAGAAAACAGTGAGAAAAGAACTTAGGCCCTACACTTTAAAAAAAAATTTATGGCAAAATAAATGTGCTATTTATGCCGAAGAATAAGGCTTACGTAGATCTTAGTACTCAATAATATCATGCTAGAATTTATTTCTACTTCACACAAACTGTAGAAGAAAAGGCCTTATATTTGAATACCTCTATCACAATCTCTCTAGATCTAGATCTAGACAGACATCGTTTAAAAATTTCAAACTTGACCTAGATCTAGTAAATATCCACTCTGGGAATTCTACTTTACAACAGATCTAGATCTAAATCGAAGCCGTTTGGCATCATAGGTTTAGATATGTCAAAATCTTGATTCATCTCAACTTACTTTGCTCTCCTGATCCTCTGCGAGGAGGTCAGGGCTGTCGTCAATTCCATCCTAGCGAAGAAAAAAAAAGACTAAATTAGGAAAAGATTGCCAAGCACAGATGCCCAAATGAGACATCAAAAAGTTTTTTAAAACAAAAAGAAACATTACGAGTAATTAAAATAAAATGGAAAATAAAACGGCCTCAAATAGACACGGCAAAGAGTCCACCCACCATCATGGCTGCAGTTATGACAAGTCACGTGATTAAAAGGGGGTGTTACTACCAAATTGCCTTGTTGCACCAGATGATTTTTGTTTTGTTCTTTTTTTTTTTTTTTTCTAAACTGACGTTAGGTACTCTAGCCACTTCGAACTATTGCCCGTTGAAAGCTACTTAGTGTTATTGCTATATATATTTATATATATATATATATATATATATATATATAAAATTCAGAACAAATAGAAAATTAAAAACAATACCATTTCGAACTTCAATTGTACATGTCGATTCGTTTATGTGGATTGCCTATTCATTCGAAAGTTTCTCCATAATGTCTGATCAAATTTCAAAGTTTTTAGGCTAGATCTACGGTTGTTTATGAGGCCGACTGATTCGATCTTTGATTATTCTGTTTCAAAGCACCAAATAAAGCAAAAAAATAGACCCCCCACCATTCTAAAGCGCTATTCTAGATACAGTTTAGGATATCTCAGGGTGAATCACAATAAACTCCCGTTTTTTACAAAGCTGCTTGCGAAAAGAAAAGCTTAATCGATGACGCGCTGAACTAATGTTAAAAGCAAGGAAACGCACATTCGTCTTCGCGGCTCAATGCCCGGAAACCGGATGATGACCAGAGGTGACTTTGCATTGAAACATGGCAATATGGAATTTCACGATAGCTCGGCAACACCAAAATTTATTTTTTAAAAGGCGGACAAACAAAAACGTGTATAAAAGCCCACCTAAATCTGATTCCATTCAAATTTCATCGATTTTCTATACAACCAAACTAACCCCATTTTAAAAAAGCCTATTCCAAACTAGTATATTATGCTTTGGAAAGTCTGAACCTTTTTTTTTTTCTGAAATTTTGATTTCCCAAGATGTCTAGCTAGTCCGCGCTTGCTAGGTGTTTTGCGGGGGCTAAAAATAGATTATGTATCTTCACTTTATTTAAAAAAAATATATTTATTTCGATTTTTTCCCTTTCTCTGCCTCTTTTGTCTCCGCAACAGTTTCATGTAAAACCAGTAATATTATTAAACTGTTACAATTAATATAAGGCTACAAAATGAAAAGGAAATGTATTGTCCTTGGCATGCCGAGAATCTGTATGTGCGCCTACATTTTGGACCTGTCGAGAGCATCATTATAATGTGCGAGACGAGTGGACACGGTCTTTGTCGATCTGGAGAACGCCTGCGATCGATAGTGTTGTACTGGGATGCTAATGAAGCTGCAGGAACATAGTCATCGGCCGTATTTTAATGATGGTTGAAAGGGTTCATCACAGAACGCTTCATCTGTAGCAAGAATTTCGTTCCTGCTCTTCTTGAATAACATTGACAACACAGTCCATACACCAATTTGGCAATGTGGTAGCAGGTAACAGATTTGGTAAGACCGCAGACGCATCAATAGATATATCCTCTGCAAGAACTCGAAAAGGCATAGCACATCAAGTAGAACTCGTTACACCACCTTCTCACTTAGCAACTTGATGCTAAAGTAGGATCTTGATATTCACATTGAAAAGTATCGCTTGAAAGGCATAACCTTCCAAAGTACCTTGCTGTAGTGCAGGACCCAAGACCTGTGAGTGCGAGAGCGTACCGCGATCTTGGCTGGAACAAACGGGGCTGCTAAATCCCAGTCCCCAAGAACTATTCATAACGGTTTCATAGGTTTTTGATTGATTATTGGTAGGCTATACCCAGACCACCGTAAACGGTCATCTCAGAGTTTATATTCATTCATTTTCTCCCACAGGCCATCATTTGCTTAAGCAAATTAAAACAAAAGTAAAAATCCATTAAAAATGAAACTGATTATATGAGGGAAAAGCAAGGACTACTGTACAGTAGTACTTGGGAAAAACTTTAAAAAGAATCTGTTAAAAGCGTCAGATATTTCTATTGACACCCGATTTCCTTTAAAGTAATCCATTATGCGAGAAGGGCTGACCTCTGGGAAAAGTCTGTACATCTCATTTACATTGTAGTGTTTACTCCTGATAACTGGTAGTTTGGGCACTAAATTAAAATAATCCGGTTAGTGTAGAGGCTGTCGCAAGCAAAGCAAAAAAGGCCCTTCCCTATTTTTTAAAATATAGCTCTGGGTGAGCCATGTATGGCCCACCCGAAGCCTATACATTACCGTCTCCCGTTTTCTACCAGGTCCTTCACTTCTTTTGCTGAGGACTTCTCCCAAGTTGGGGAGTGCTTCGTGGAGCTTGTTTGCCCCTTCAGCATCCCAATTTTCTTGCCAAATAGTGTGTATGTGTAAAGGGGGGTTGTGGCCCAAATGAGCGGCTGGCTTATTACTATACCCCTATCTTTACATACAACACGTCACACGAGCACA
>BLXT01003735.1:388158-398530 GCA_019648995.1 Plakobranchus ocellatus | reverse complement strand
CACCATTCCATACCTAGAGAAGAGAGGAGAAAATATAATAATTTTATGATTTCATGGTGATTGTCTGTGTGGGTGTGTGTGTGTATTTGAGAGAGAGAGAGAGAGAGAGAGAGAGAGAGAGAGAGAGAGAGAAAGAGAGAAACCTCGGAATGCTTTGTTTGGTTATATTCAGGCTTGGTATGATTGAAGCGTTTGTTTGATGACCTCGAGATTCCTTCCCTCGCTCCTTCTAATTCCATTCCAAACGAGACATGGGACCCAGTAGCGGGACTCAAATTGATTAAATCGGAGGATTTTCAAGGCGACCATCGATCTGTGATTTGAGTTTAAAATCACAACTTTCTTTTGAAAAGTTCTAACCTTTTCAACCTTATCATTTGACAGATAGATAGTCAGCAAGAAACTTGCTGCTCTTTGCCATTTTTGTCTAAGTGAAGTGCATATTCTGAGCATGTCTCTAGTGATACAATTGACCGCCGAGTTCTTCAGAATTTTTGCAAACTCTTGAGGATGATGACGAACGCGATGATGATGATGATAATAAAATTACAAGATAATGATGACAATATTACTTAAATAATGGGGAACTTTAATAACGTTGCCAACGTGCACAATAAATTGTCGTTCGCAAAAAGCAGTGTCAAGAGGCAGAAAATATTAACTAAAAAAATGTATTCTCATGTGCCTCCACGTGTTCTAAATACAGAGAATCCATTCATTAACTTTGTTTGGTTGGACTTATATTTACTTCTTGCAAACAGAGATGATTAATTCATTTTGTCTTCAAATCATTTTCAGTTTTCTTTGCTAGCGTCGGATTTGCATTGTTTGGATCGAAAGACAATGAAGAGAATCACAAAGCATTGCGTGACATTGGCTGGTCGATGGGCATTGCCATTGCAGGCACTATTCTCTATGGTATTGCTGGGCTGTGTCTTATCTTGCAGCTTGTGCGATAGGCTTAGGAGACATGATGATACTGTTTGATGTTCTTCCTATTTTTCTGAATGATAAGCATTCAGGAAAAATTGTTCTGTCGAAAGGGAGAAAAATCCACAAGGCACAAAAAAGTTATCCTTAAAACTTGAAACATAATCTTTTTTTTTCAATTTCAAAGACATTATATCTATCGCATTCATCTCGTGTAGTTCATGTCGAGTAATCTAAATTCAACAAGTTAAATAAATTCTTTTCAGTGGTGTTGAATATAAAATTGGAAGAACATTGATTATTCCGCTGATGTATAATATTTCTTAGCAGCTTTGTTAATTTAATCTGTAATTAATATTTCCACTAGTGTGGAAGTCCATATAGTAAACATAGTAAATTTTCATTTCATGATAGTGTGATGAATTTTAAATTTGCAATGAATAAAACTAAAAGTCTCTCGTTTGAAACTTTCTCTCCATTTTGCAATATAAAGCAACAAAATCATTTTTCTTAATAAATTAAATTTCCTTGACTAAAATGTTATTTGTTCATCAGGTTGCAACAAGGACATAATCTCATCATATCGATTTAGCTTTCCAGCTATTATAAGCTTTAAATGCATTTTTTTTTAAAATTTTTATTTTTGCACATGGTCCATCCACAACAAGGTGATCCCAGGCTTTCAAACTCTTGTCAGGCCAGGATGTTAGTAGTGGGCTCAAACTCGTACCTTTGACAGAGCACTCCCTGCATGTCAAGACGGGTTTGGTAGCCACTGTGCTGCCAAGATCCTCTTTAGACATGAGGCTAAGAAATAGCTCTGTATATTATACTACGACTGAAAGCACTGCTTGATTTTTCTTCTTTTTTTATCTGCATGAGGTTGATCGAATTTTTACATAAGCAATTTTTTATCAATAAACATTTTATATACGATGAAACCTTTACAGGTAGCCAGGCACAATCTGCTGTTCTTCCATATTATTTTTCAATGAATATAATTTTTATTAAAAGTGCCTCTTCAAATAATGGCTGGTGTATATTTCCTCATGAAATGAAAGATAAATTTATTTGTAAATTTAGTTTGCTATCTTGTGATTTACTTCATACAGATTGAAAAAATAAAGAAGCTATGCCATATTTACCTCAAGAAAGTTTAAAACACTTTACAAACATATTCAAAGAAGAGTGGCCTGACTTATTACAAGATCCTATGCAAAAAAGCACTATTGGTTGCCAATTTGTCTCAGTGGCTTAAAAAAATTATGGCTTGATTCACTATTACTTTGATGAGCTTTAAATTTTGACGCAATATGTATGATAATATATTTTTTTAGTTGTTTCATTTTTTGAAAAAAAACTCATTTTACACATTTTTGCATGCATTCAAGAACAGTAGTCATATTTCTTTACTTCTCATTTTTCTTTTTTTTCAAAAGTATTTGATGTGATTTCAATTCTAATATTCTGTATATTATTTTCTTAAAAATGTACACACTTTTTAGGCTTTACTCTTGTTTTTTTTTTTTTTTAAATCTATATTTCATGTATACCTCACTTCCCATATATACTTTGGTATCTAAACACAATTCAACCTTTGTTTTCTATCATACTGCTGAAAAATACAAATATGATTGAAGTCATTCTATCTAAACTTTCTATTGTATTGTTGTAAATGTACTACTTCTATGTTTTTACTTTATTTTAAATATAAAAAAAAAGAAAATTTGTTTTAATTTTTTTCTAAACAGAGTAAAAATTAAAACAAATTGTTATTTCCTATTTCCTTAGAGTATTTTTATTTACCCTAAATTAGAATTTTCCATATATGCAAAAACAGTGTTTAACTTGATGGTGCTTTTATCCTAAACTCTTTCATACTTTTCTTTCACTCCTTGTTTGTGTTGGAATTTACTTCTCTTTTTCAAATATACAAACTTTATATTGTTAACATTTGACCGTGTCCATATTACAAAAAAAAAATACTTCCTTCATTTTGTATTCATTTTCCTTTTATAATCTGAGTATTGTAACGGTTAATAAACATCTGACATCTATCATGAAGGACTTGAAAATTTTGTTGTCTTAGAACTAAAAAGCCTGTGAGTAAAGAGTTATGAAATATTTCAGGGTTGGAAGTTGTCCATATGCCCTAAATTTTGCTAGAGCTTGTTTTTTCATCTTATCTCAAGTCATGGAAAAAAAAAAAAAAGAAATTAGCAGTATATTTTTTTCAATATTAAACTTTTTAGATACAACAGTTGATTCAATTTTTTTTGCTTTGCATGACAACATATAAGTGCAGAGCAACACAAAAAGTGCAAAAATCAAGCATTGATTTGGGAGGAAAAAGGTGCACAAGCAAAAGGAGGCTTCCTCACATTTAGAGAGAATACCCTGCATCTATCTAAATCTTCATCAGATCCAGAGTCCAGCTGAAATAGCTTCATGCAAAAATCATTTTTAGGGCCCAAAACTAAAAAAATGTTGGTGAAGATTGAAGCCTAGGGTGGAGAATTATCCTGCATTATAAACGAATTTTTCTCTCTCTCTCTCTCTGTGGGTGTGTGTGTTGTGTTTGTGTAAAGGGAGGGGAAAAAAGGGAAAGGGTAAAAAGGAACTAAAATTTAACAAAATTAGGTGATCGACCTGATTTACATTTAAAGATATAAAGTCTATCCTCAAACACTGGACTTGGTCTTGCATATATATTATTAGTGTTATAAAATCATTTGCAGATGCCGAAAAGCTAAGAATAAAAAAAACATATGTATGTAATTATTTATTTTTTTACAATCAGAGTCTACTTTCTTTAATAGGCTTTCCAGTGTAATATTATAATTATCTATACAAAATAATCAAGTGTTAGTGGGTTTTTTTTCTCTTTCAAATAAAGGACACCATAAATAATTATTCATTCATCATAGAATCTAGGTTTATTACAAAACTTTCTTCAATGAGCCTCCTGGGAAGACTTGCTTTTCTGCACAGACCAGGACTTAAAAGTTCCAAGTATCATTTTTAGCAAGTTGAAAATCCAGCAATAAAAATGATAAAATTAAAGACTGCACCCTCTCAAAACACTTATATGACAATAAATCCCAAAAACCAACATTTTGCTCACACATATCACTTACAGTAAACACTTAGGCTTGAGAAATATAAAATAAAAGCAATTTATTCATATCCATACACTGTTGTTTTCTCATAAGCAAATCATCTCAGATCAGCAATCAAATTGCACTTCTCTTTAATGCTGTAGAGACTGGAAAAAATAGTACAATCTTGCTCTCATAAATTGAAAGTGCTGGATGTTTTATGGGGTAAAACTCTCTTCTGTCCATTCACTTCTTGGACATTGGTGATCTCACTACTCAGATTTTCACTGGTCTCTACCAGGCAATGGTGGCAAATTCAAATACAGTTCCTGAAGAGTTTCAGGCCAAGTAAAGTTACTATATCATCAATGCATTTTCCAGAGTTCTTTTTTTCTACCTCAATATTGCTTGCTTAGAGCAGTCATCAGGACCGGTATGTTTTTCCTAGTTGGTTTAAAAAATATACATATTCAAAATCAACCATATTGATAATATTATAAATCAGCTTATCAGTATGGAAATTGGAAGCATAAAAAATGCTTATGCAATGCTGTGTTTCTCTCTTTGTGGAGTAAAAACAAAAAAATCTTATTCCCAGTTCTTAATAATAATCAAAAAATCCCCCTCCCCCCCAACATACACACACAAACGCACCTCTCTCTTCTTCCTTATAACAAATGAAGAGAGTCTTTAGCCAGCAAGGCTTATTTAATCAGTGCCTTTGAATTACTGTCCATTATTAATAGCTTGCATTGCATTATGTCTTTACTTATTCTGACAAAATATTGTTCACCACAAGTAAATGATCACTACAAGTCATTTCATCTGAAAGGCTAACAATTTATCTTCAAATTCTGCAAGCAAAAATCTTATATGATACAACCATACCAACATCTTACTTGTAATTTTTTTTTTTTAGACTAAAAGCATTTGTGCTGCAACTATTTCTCAAATGTGCAACAAGAGATTGACAAAAATTACCTACACAGCTTTATGAAACTGCTTACGACGATAGCAAGGAACATAAACTATGAATTCAGAGTTTGATACATCTTCAGGGTAAAAATGTAGCATTAAAGCAGAGATGGTCGAGAAGTCACAAGAAAAGTGCTGATTTGACAATTGATCAGAGAGCGACCTTAGACACATATCTTGCAGCAATAAAGTGATGAGTCAGGCTCAGCCTAATCTAATTACTGATGCAATCCTACTGTTTTAGTCTAACATTGTGCTTGGTGCGGTAAAAGGTGCAGTGTTCATTTTATGAATTGCAATAAATCAAAGAGTAAATGGCCTGATTTGGCATTTTTCAAAATTCCTCTTAATACTGTAATCCCATCCCTCTCTCTCTCTCTAAAGCACACTTTCAGTTAATCTAGCAGGAAACGTAATTTGCTGAAAAAAGGGAATTTTTTTTTTTTTTTCTAAAAGCCAACATTGTACTCTTAGCTGTTGCAAGTCATAAAGAGGTCAGCATATAGTCCATTATGCCTCAATAAGAAATGTTCTGAAGCACAGGCAAATTTCCTGGCTCTCCTTGACCATCACCAATAGAATAAATTACGATAAAAAGTATTTGCTGCCACCGGAAATGTGTGTACATGTATAAACTCCTTTCAATGTGCTAAAAAGAAAATCCTGGAAAGAATAGAAATGGGCTTCAGGCCCCACCAAATTTCTTTTATAGTGAAAAGAGTGCCAGAAAATGTAATATCACACGGTTTGAAAGATTAGAGGCATGGAAAGAAAAGAGAAGAAAAAGATCACATTTTAAACATTTCTGGTACCTTGATCCTTTTAAAATTCTTGTGTTCCTTTTAATAAATGCATCATTATCACATAATATTTCTGAAGATGGTCAAAATGAACTGTAGATCAATGAGGGTAATATAATTTAAAACACAGCCTTTACAAAGTATCACTGTCAATAAAATGGTTATAAAAAAATCTTAACATCAATCACATATAGTAAAATACTTCATGGAAACCTCTACAGCCATCTGTCGTATAATCTTGCAAATTTTGTCATAGTACAAAAGATGCACAAATAGCAAAAGAGGTTACATTCAAAAACAAAGATAAAAAACCAGATAAACATAGCTTGAAAAAAAGTATCCAAGGGCAGAAACTCTGAGTGGAAAAACATTATTGCCATATCAGGCACTTAAAAAAAAAATGAAAGCACTCAATTACCCAAGACATTTGGGTGGTATCATGTCTCTTAGTAATTACACTCAATTATACAAAACAAGTTCCTCAGTCCAAGCTCATTGCAAGAATCTTTTTGTTGTTTCACTTCATTTCAACCTGACAATGTTTTGCATCTTTCTCATAGAGATCGCTTATTTGGTGAGTTTTTGCTTTCTTTTACTGGTGAAACTGTTCCTTTTTGTTTAGGTGATGGTATACTTGATGCTCCTTTTTTTGCTGTAGTTGAGGAAGAACTTGTTGCCTTTGATGTTTTAGATGAGGCAACAGTTTTTGACTTGGGAGGTCCTGAAGAAGTTTTAGAATCAGAGCCTTTAGTGGATTTTTGTGATTGTGCATAACCAGTAGAAGTGTTAGCCTTGGCATTAGATCCACTAGATGGTTTTGACAAGTTTTCTTTATCAATTCTTGCATGCTCTCTTTGCACTGTTGCCTTCAATTCATCCTGGAAGGAAATAAAATGATATATATAAATTGATACCTATAGTAGTCGCCACTTCATTAGACTAAAAAAAAAATTAAATTTTTTTGACACATATAGTGTCCACCAGTAAACATATTTACTTAATGTTTGTTTGTTAGAAGAAAAAAAAATATTGTAGGCTGAAATATTCCCCCAAGATCCGTATGATTCCATGTTAACTTTTTTGAAAAAACAATGAAACTTTGAAAGTCAGATGGAAGAAAACAATGTAAAAACACTTTTCCCATGAAAGTTTAACATTCACCATTTGGCTTATTAAGACTGGTCTTAAGACATAAAGAATTGTAACTTAGGACTGGTCTTAAGACATAAAGAATTGTAACTGATTTGCACCTTTGTTCTTTTCTCAACTTCATGGCTCATTAATATCTATGCATTTTCTGCCAAATTACCTGCCTCACAGCTCTACTATTAATTTCTGCCTTTTCAATTAAGATATTTTCTTTTGCATTTAAAACATTTTTTATTATTGTTTACTTCTTAGCAAAAATACAACTTTATTTAATGCTGTTTAGCCTGTAATTAAAAATAGAATCAATCAATTTTTATAATCGGCCTTGGTCGAAACAATGAAAGAAATGGTGACTGGATAAATTCACACCTACTCTACAATTTCAGGGGGAAAGCATTGATTGAAGCAGAAGCATAAAGCAAAAGCCAAGTAGGAAATCTTTCATAAAACCTAAGTTACATAACTTGACAAAATAATAATCCTCAAAGTAGCAACATAAACATTCAAACTAAGAGGTTTTTTTTAAAAAGTGCACAATTATGGTCAAAATGCTTTCAATATAAAAAAACACAGCATCATCACTATTTTCCTAAATAATCTATTAGCCACTCAATCCCTTCTTTTTATCTGACTTGAACAAGTTGATATTCGATGCAGTTATCTTCATCATGTGAATTGTTTGAAAGCACTTGGATGCAGTGGAAAACATCTTTAATAACAGCTTGAATGAAAAAAAACTATTGCTACATTCAGAGATTTGAAGAGCCTATTTTCTCTTTATTTAAGCCACATACTTTATCTTCCAATAACAAATATTGAAATAGCTTCCCTAGTGAAGACATCTGGGGGTAAAAAAAAAAATGCAAAAAAGCATCCAAAAACCCTTGCTCAATAATCTCAAGCCTGAAACTTAATTTGCAATGAATCAGGCCTGGATCTAAGTTCATTGTTTAGTATTGCAATCAAAGTTAACAATACTGAGTATTGTGCCGTGTCCCTTTCCTCCATAGCCCCCTTACACTACACCATGCTACATGTAACCAGATCAATTGCATTGGTCCAGATCATCCCAACCCCTCAAGCCTAGCCTATGATCACATAGCACCAAGGCCAGAGAGCTCTTTGCAATATATGCTTTGAGTCACACTAGGCATTACAATCAAAAAGCCGAGATCTTTGTAAATCCATCTTGTCTCCTGACCTTGTGAAAAGGCCTGGCCAATTGCGAGTGGGGATAGGGGTGGGGGGAAAGCTATCGAACACTCATTGAAGTAAGGATGTGCAGTCGATGTGTTCCGCAGGTGAGGAAAGTTAAATAAAGAGATGATGGTGAATTACTACGCCTACATCTATGGGATATGGAGAGCATCATACCAGTGCTTAGATGACAAGCCAAGTACAGGACTTAGCCAATGTTACTGACAAAGTGTATCTATTACTCTCCTCCCCTACCATAACTGCATATAAACAAATAAAAGGGGGAAATTATTACTATAATTATTATTATGCTCATGCTCTGGTCTCGTTAGATCTCACTTCTGCTGGGGAAGTAACCATGAAAATGATTGTTGTTGTCAGTATTTACCTATCATTCGGTAGAATAATAAATGCTTCTCTGATCCATTTTGTGGGAACAGCGACAACAGTTGCTATAATGATACTTTATGATGAGAACAAAAGTTGTCACTTTAATTAAAAATGAGGAAAACCTAAAGCAAGAACCTATAGTTCAAACAAAATACTTGAAAATGCAATACAATGCAATCAAAATATAGTGGCATGGAAGGGACTATGGTGACAGTAAATGTGTGTCTTTGTAAGAAAAAGTGGACAAGCTATATCAAAAGATAAATCCTAAAAGTGAAAAACATTCCTTTGTTAAAGTTATCACCCTCACCTTTCTTCTGGTCTCCCTAATATGTTTCATAGGTATTATGCCTTTTCTACATACTTAAAATACTAACCCAAAATTTCCTTTTCCTTCCACGCAAGGAAAAGAAAAAAAGATGAGGAAAATTTAAAAGGAAATTAATTCTAGAACACAAGAGCTCAGCAAACATACAAAAGTGCTTTAAAAAATTGATGCAAAGAATAATTTTAGAGACAAAATGAAGGGGAAGAGTTGGGGCTTGGTATACAAGTCACTACAAGCAGAATAATAAATTAAACGATGTCCATATAAGTCCAGTGCACTGAATTTAAGAATTTCAATCAAACAGATTCTACTGTATTATATCAATGAGCCAAACAAAACAAAGCTACAAGTACAAGAGAAAGGCATGTATGAGGCAAAGCTATTATCATCTGCACACAGGCTTACAACATGATTTTGACTGACAACAGCTTTTTGAGTGTGATCTAGTGTAAAATCATTATCATACTCTCATTTCCACACCCTATAACCACAAAAAATAAGTATGAATCCTGCATTAAGCCATTAGACTTCATATTGAACACTCACTCCCCATCCCAATAGATCAGCAAGTTCTTGGCATCCTTCATCGCAGGTGGAACCTTTGAAAACATCCCTGAAAAGTAATTAGTTTTAAGTGATTTAAAAAACAAAACAAAAAACTCCCCCCCCCCCCAAAAAAAAAAAAAAAAATAAATAAATAAATAAAAACAAACCACCAAATAAACAACTTAATTAGCACAATATTGGAACATAGCCATTTCAATGTACAATAATCTCATCTGAGTTTGTGCTTCGCGACAGATAAAAGTAAAAATGAGGGGAAATTTTTAATCTGAAAAGAACTGAAGATCTTAAGATCGTAGTCAGCCGAGCAAAAACACAAAACAAAAAAAAAACTTTTTTGAAGTCCAAAATCAATCTGATGCTCATAGTCTTCACAAATAAAAGTTTATTAAAAAAATTAATTAAATGGTAAAGGTTCCACTCATAAAAGTCATGTAACTCTTATAAATTTGAAGTCAAGCAGTATTTTTCATAGTCTACTATTATGATAAAAATTGAGAGGAATCATGCAAAAAAATTTGGAGAGTACATGACAAGAGGTTCAATTTTCAAAATCTGCATATACTTTCTCTACCTTTATTTTTTACAATCACAAAACATACAACTTCATGTATCTGTGGAGGTAATAGACCTGTGACTGTGTTGACTTAAGTAGTGGCCATCTTTCAATATCTACAGTTCTCAATTTCAACTTTTACCTCCAACTTAAACTTGCAAACAGGATGAATATTAAAATCATGATGTGGCTCTGTAGTGCAAAAGTGTTTTTGCAAAAAAAAAAAAATGACCAAGTCTGAAGCATATTTGAAAGATAGAAATGAAACTATGTTGATTTCTTAATCGTAACATTTCTACTTCTCCAAATATTTTCTAAACCTCTCTTGGTGGGCAGAAAGCAATATATCAACATAATTAACTTTATAAAAGACTGCTGATAAATG
>BLXT01003735.1:365079-381555 GCA_019648995.1 Plakobranchus ocellatus | reverse complement strand
TTTTTTTTTTTTTTTTAAATAAAAGATTACCTGACTAAATGTTTGCTGTCAGTCAAAAAAACTCTCACCTGTATTTCAATTCGTGAATTATATGATTAGAACTCTGTCAAACTAGCTCTGTCTCAACAACTTGTTACAGGTAGGCCTATGAAATTTTTAGGCTTGTTCCTTGTTTAAAAGGCAGGTAGAATAATTTCAATTTCAAAGTTGTTTTTTTTCCAATGCAATTTTGATTGCAGTTTTGATGAAAGATATATCACAACTATCAATATGCAACCCAGCATTTTTATATTCAATGCTAATGATATGAAATGAATTTTGTTGACAGGAATGAACACTACAGAACAGGTCCAGTTTGTGGAGGAACCTGCTGGAGAAATGAAAGCTGCTGTGGTGGAGCAGAATCAACGGTATGTGTCTGTGTTGTTTTAATGTTGTAAAAATTCTGTGCGAGAGAAATTGAACGCCTTGCTTTTTCTTTTTCTTTTTTTTGTAGATCAAGCAATTTGAATTTTAAAGAGATTCAAAGATTATCAGATTAAATGTTGGCTGACAGTCCAAAATCTCTCACCTGTATTTCAATTTGTGATTGATATGATTAGATCTTTTTTTAAAACTAGCTCTGTCTTGACGCCTTGTTATAGGTAGGCCTATGAAATTTTCAAGCATCTTCCTTGTTTAAAAGACATGTAGAATCATTTAAATGAATGATATGATTAGATCTTTTTTTTAACTGGCCCTGTCTCGACACCTTGTCATAGGTAGGCCTATGAAATGTTGTGAAAATTCTGTGAGAGAGAAATTGAAGGCCTTGCTTTTTCTGTCTTTTTTTTTTTTTGTGTTCTTTTTTTTTGTAAATCAAGCATTTTGAATGTTAAAGAGATACAAAGATATCAGATTAAATGTTGGCTGTCAGTGCAATAACTCTCACTTGTATTTCAAACTGCGAATGATATGATTAGATCTTTTATGAAACTAGCTCTGATTCAACACCTATGAAATTTTCCAGCTTGTTCCTTGTTTGAAGGGCAGGTAGAATCCTTTCAATTGCTAAGTTATTTTTTACCAATGCAATCTTGATGAAAGATATATAATAAACTGTATTACATATATCAATATATACAATAGCAACAATGTCTAATTCAGCCCTGATCATTTGGATATTGTCCTCAGATTCCAAACAAATGGATCACGGAAAAGACTCAGGCAGCCACACATGTGGGAGAAAAATGTAAAAAAGCGGTAGAGACAGGCTGGAAAAGAATATATATCAATAGCAAGGGAGTCACAGACCCTAAAAGGCAAATGGTCCAAGTTGCCTGCGATGACTGCAGGAATAAATGCAGTGAAAAAATCCGGGAAGAGGACAGAAAAGCTATTTTTGAAGACTTTTGGTCCCTTTAGGACAGCGGTAAAAATGTTTTCTATGGAAAATTTACAGAAAGGTATGAAAAGCAGCGTGTGAGGAGGCAGGCTGAAAAAAGCAGAAGAAACTATTCAGTCCTATATTTTTTTGAATATCAGGGTGTGAGGCACAGAGTGTGCAAAAATTTTTTCATTGGAACCCTTGGAATCTCTGAGTCCAGAATTTCTTATTTCTACAGTCACTTATCTGACAAAGAGACTGGAACACCTAAGGAGACGGCAAGGAAAATATGTAAAATTCTCTGTTCCTGAGGCTCAAATTAACCATGTTAAGGAACACATTGCTTCATTTCCTACTGTGGAAGCCCACTATAGTAGGGAAAAAACTAAACGTCTGTATTTAGAGCAAAACCTTAATCAAGCCATAATGTATGACTTGTGTAGGGAACAGTGCACAGAGAGGGGGTTGGAGCCTGTTAAATTGCACAAGTACAGGCAAATTTGCAATCAACAGTTCAACATCCGGTTTATGAAACCAAAATCAGACCGGTGTGATACATGTGAAAGTCACAAGATGAATGATGAAAAGGGTGTTCAAAGCTCAGAAAAGGATAGAGAGGCCTTTGCACGGCACACTTTTTTAAAAGATAATGCCCGCGAAGCAAGACAGAGAGATAGGGAGTCCAGTTCTGCTGTTCTTCCAAGGTCAAATGTTTCAAATTTCTATTATCGTCGAAAGCTGTCAGTTTACAACCTTACTGTTCACTATTCTCTAGACAAGTCATCGTACTGTTGCATATGGAATGAGGCTGAAGGGGGAAGATGTGGCAATACAATTGCATCAGCGTTGCTGAAAGTCTTGGACCAGTTCACCCAAGAGAATCCCACCATCAATAACATTATTCTGTGGTCAGACTCTTGCGTTGCCCAAAATAGGAACTCTCTGATGTCTTATGCCCTTTTAAGTTTCATGAGAGCACATCCCCACATCAAGATTCTAACACAAAAGTACTCTGAGGCTGGCCACTCCCTTGTTCAAGAGGTTGACAGTGTACACAGTGCTATTGAATGTCATTTAGCAAGATGTGAAGTGTTCAGTCCTGTGACTCTAATTAGGCAATTGCTCTCGGTTAGGCGCAATCCCAAGCTTATGATCTTGCAGATGAAACACAGATTTTCGGTGCTTTGATGATGCCAGAAGTATGAACTTTCAAAAGGTGCCTTACACACATGTCAAACAGCTCGTTTATCAGTCAGACAAAATGAACTATGTTTCATACCAGCAGTGCCATGGTCTTGACAAAGAAATGTCAGTAGTTTCTATCCTGAAAGAAACCCGAACTCATGGAAAGCTTGAATGTGCCCCCAAAGAAGTTTTTCCACTGTCCAGTGTACCCGCACTGAAACCACCAAATCCCCTCTCTAAAGAAAAGGTATCAGACTTACAAGCAATGTTTTCTTACATGCAGAATTTATGAAGTCTGTAATCTCTAAAAAACACCTTCCCAAACCCCCCCAAAAAGCTATGAAAACCCCATCAAAAAGGACTAAATAGGCAATTTATCCAATTTTTTTTTCTATACATCATGGTACTAAAAGTAAAACATTGTCTTTATTGTGTTTTTTTTGTTACTTTGTATGATTTATATCCAATTTTTTTTTTATACATATCATGGTAGTGAAAGTGAAACGTCTTTCACAGCACAAATAGGCTCAGTTTGAAGCAAACTTTTTTTTTGCTTAGTCTTTATTTAACTCATGGTTATTGTGTTTTTTGTGTTAGTATTGTTACTTTTTTTTTTTGTATGATTTATATCCAATTTTTTTTTATACATATCATGGTAGTGAAAGTGAAACGTGTGATATGTATAAAAAAAAAAAAATAAATAAATGATATGTATTAAAAAAAAATTGGATATAAATCATACAAAGTAACAAAAAAAACACAATAAAGACAATGTTATGCGAAGAGAAAAGTTGGAGAATCTTGTAACAACAGGAATGTTGGAAGGAAAACGCAGTAGGGGAAAACAACGAGAAAAGCTCATTGAAGGCCTGGCAGACTGGCTGAAGGCAGGGAAATCGTTGGAAGCAATAGAACCGACAAAGGACAGGAAAATGTGGAGGACCATGATCGCCAACGCTGTAAAGCAAGGCACCTGATGATGATGATTGTTACTTTGTATGATTGATCTCCATATTTTTCCTATATGCCATGGTACTAAAAGTTAAACATTTTGTACTTTGTTTGAACTCAACAAATGAGTTATTTTGTATGATTGCAAACCTTGTAATCAAAATAAAGTGTTAATAAATTGCCTGTTCGCCTTGTTTTATTTCCTTTTGTCAAATGGTCACAATGATGAATAGGTTTGGGAGATTTATTTTAAGAGATCTGTGACTTAAAAAAGTGTTTTATTTTTGTTTGAATAAGTTCATACTTTATATCATAGAAATATTTCTTTACTGAGAACACAAAAATTTATATTCTAATTTCTATTAGTGTGAGAGAGTGGCGTATTTTTGCTGGGAAGTTTTTTTCATGATAGAAGAATATTAGATCTAGAGAAGTGACAAATCCCTATCATAAATCTCCCATACGTTTTTTTTTTTCTCTCTTTAAGGAAAACACACAAATTTATATTGTAATTTCTATTAGTGTGAGAGAATGTTGCATTTTTGCTGGGAAGTTTTTTTCATGATAGAAGAATATTAGATCTAGAGAAGTGACAAATCCATATTATTAATCTCCCATACACTTTTTTTCCTCCAACCAAGTCTGTTTTCACATACAGTATTTACCTGTAGTGATGTTAGTAAAATAGTACTAAAATAATTAAATAGAAAATTATAGACCTAGATCTAGGTCTAGTCAAGATTGATTCTACTTTGGTCATCACATTGGAGATACGGCAAGACAGTACTGAGTGAGGAATAGTAAACATATAGCAATTTACTGATGCCACGGAGATACGACAAGACAGCATTGAATGAAAGTCGCTGGTTTGTTTGGAAAAGTCTATCTCCAAGCATGTTTTTCTCATTTTTTTTTTGTATTTGACGGAATATTAGTGTTTCAAAACATAATTTTACAGTCGCTCTTAGATCAAAGTCATTCTAGAAGTCGCATTTTCAGGGGTTTCTGCATGCTGTGGGCTTCTGTGAGGCTCTAAACTTTTGAACTCAATTTTCTCAAAATGGCTTAAATGGAGATACGATAAGAAAGCACTAAGCTTGCGATGTGAAGAGGGTATTGAAAGCTTGATTGGTTCAAACATGATAATTTATAGTGAATTTTGTAGTCAAGGAATGTTGAATAGTTTTTTTGTTTGATACACTTTTTCATTTACTTATCTTTTTATTATATACCTCCATAATGACACAATTCAAACATGATAAAAAAATCAATGCAGACTTATTCTACTATACACCTGAGACATTGATTTATTGGTTGAAAAGATTTTAAAGATTTGATGAGAGAAAGAAAAGCTCACCTGGCTTAACAATTCCTTCACAACCTTCAAGTTCACACATTGGTACTTTGTCAGCAAATATCTGATCTAGGGGCACAAACAAATCAAGGTGAAAAAATACAATTCTAAACATTTATAGCCAAATTACTGCAATTTAAGTTTTGTTTTGAAGCACTAATCAGTAAGAAATTTTAATGACAAATCTTAATCTTTCATCATTAATTTGATGGCCTTGATCTGAATGAAAACTCAAAAGAGTTAAGTCAGTTTTAAGTTAAGATATTGGTTTTGGAATGTTTTTTAAAAAAAAAAAGATTAATTGGAAGAAATTCAAATCTAACAAATGTTTCTTTCCTTTTTTAAACTGTCATTGGCAGGTTATTATTGGCATAATTAGTTGATTTAAAACTAGATGTTTATATCTTCTAGATGCCAATGATTTTTTCTTTCAAAAAGCAATATCTCAATTTTAACACACTAATACCAATGGATTTAGTCATATCAGTTTGATTTTATTGTTTTATGCCAATCTCTTGGCAGTTGTTCTGAAAAGCACCTTTCATCCACTCCTGCTGGTACTCCATATTACATTCTAGACAATGTGATGTGTGAAATGTTCCATGAGCCTCGATAAGTTTATCTGGATTGAGACCTGCCACTCTCTCAAGTGTATCAATGTTCTAAAGAAAAAAGAAATAATACAGGATTACTCTCAAGTATGAGAATATTTTGGTAAGGAAATACAATTCTGGAAGCATAACTTCAACTATATCCATTTCCTGGGATGGAACAGGAAAAATATGATTTGCCCACGCATGAAGCTAAAAGTAGACTACCAAATAGCGGCCTTGGGTTATAAGATGACAAAACTGTAAAATAAAAAAAAACCCAAGAATGGATAGATGATTTGAAATTTCTTCAATAAACTTAGCTGCTAAGCAACATGAAACAAAAGCGCAGTATTTTTTTTTGTTTTGTTTTTGTTGCTGCAATGTTTTTATGATGGAGGTATTTTTTAACAGCCTCTTATTTTGTAAGACAACAAGCTAATGTGTCATATTACCCATAATTTTGTGCAGAATTGAATGGAGATTCATACTCTGGCAACACTTTTCGTATGTTTTATGTATTTTCAGAAAAAACATGCATATATATAATTAAAAGAAAAAATCAAATCCGAAAGTGAAACAATTGCGTGCATCAACAAGAAAGGGTTTTGATGAAAACTTCATGAAAAATTTATTATAACTCAGAACAATATCTGTGGGAACACAAAAAAGTCAAACCACAGCAAAAATACATATTTGGTGTGTTTGGTATGGACATGAAATGACAGTGTAAATTTCGAAAATCAAGCTTCAAATTCACACACACAAAAAAAATATAGCAAGGTCAAATTTGAAGTAATTAGTTTTTTTCATTTTTGTTACCTCAATTATAAATGAGGCTTTATCATAATTTCCTCTCCTTTTTATAAAGAAATTAATGCAGACAGAACAATAACACCAAAAAAAAAACATAACATATCTTATTTACTGACCCACTCTAGTTGGGCCTCACTCATACAATTTATTTAGCTAGAAGCTTCAAAACTCTTCAATGAAACTTGTGGTTACAAATAATAACCAAAAAATAATCGTAATATAAAATCATACGGCAATAATTGATATGTCTCTTATTGTGGGAGGCAATGGTGTTTATCGCTAAAACTGAACTTTACACTCGTTGACACAAAATTACAGTAGCAAGCTAAAATTTGAAATAAGTTACCTTTGCTGCTAATATTGTTAAATCTAAGGGCATATAGCTGATAAAATTTAATATCACAAAAATTATGTATTAGGTTTTTAATTATTTAAACTTATTATAGATCAAACTAATGATGGGCTCCACTCATACAGTTTCTATCTTCTTCCAAGCAAAAAAAAAAAAAAGATCACAAGTTGAACAAGAATGCCTTGATTTGACCTTTTTTTAAAATATAGAATAACATAATCTGCAATGATCTCTTTTTTTAGAAACAAAAGCCCTCATTCGATGTGACCACTTGTTTACCTGCCTAACTAGTGGTACACTTTCATTGTCATCTATCCCTCTCAACAGTCTTATTATAAGTTCCAAAGTAAAGTCTAACTGATTATACTGTTTAGTTCTCTAGAATTCTGGAATATCTTACAGTTATGTCTAAATTCATTGTAAATAATATAACTATTTACAATTTACATGAGCAATGTCTATAAAATGTAAAAATAAAGTATTCCACCATTTATTAGTTTTTCTGAAAGAATTGTATTTTCCTATCAACTGATCTAACTTATCAACACCATTCATGTAATTATTATCATCTTTAACAATCTTTGGTTGGCTCACCTCTAATTTATTTTTTAATTGACACCACTGTTTTGATCTACGCTTTATTTGCATTATGAATTGACTATTAAAGAGTAATAGGTTTGTTATCATTCCACAGAACAAAAAGAAGATCCTCATCCCTAACCCATCTCTTGCTTCCCCTTTTAGCTTTTCTTGCCCATTGATTTACATCTTTTAAGCTTGTTGGAAACCCTTTTCTGTTAACTAACATTGTCCACAGGCTCTGATCCCTATAGCTATCAAATCTTTCATAAGTTGTATCCCAGTATACCTGGTTGGCTAAAAATTTCACTAAGTTCATAACAACTTCATAAGCAAGACCAAATTTAAATATGGCACTATTCTTTCCTTGACAGATTTCAAAATTATATTTATAACCAGTTGATGAACATGCAAGACACTATATTTTTATTCCCCATTTAGTTGGCTTGTCCCTAATATATTGTCGAAACCCATATTTCCTTATTTTTAACTATTCTCTCATCTACAGAAATATTATGATAAGGCTGAAATAATTTCATATACTTTCTACAAATAAATTCCATCAAAGTTCTTATTTTTGATAATTTACCATTTGGGTTTTCTAACTTGACATCATTAACTTTCAAAAAACACATCAGACATCTTTACATCCACACACTCATATATCTTCTGGCCCACAAACCATTCAACAATGTGTCCTCATTCCAATAGAAACAAAAACGAGGAACTTTCAAACTATGTACATCAGCAAACCCATAAATCTGTGAAACTCTTCAAGATTCACAGGCACCCACCTTGCATACATACTGCATCGCTGCCTACCCGCACTTTCAGCATAAGTATTGGTCCAATTACATATCTGTTGCACCATTATGGCAGTAAAAAAAAAACAAAAAAACAGAAAAAATCAACTGGCTGCAAATTCTTTTTCAGGTTCTGCCTGGTGTGTAAATCTGGAAGTTGGAGACCAGCTCCTCTCACAGGTTCAAAATTTGGCACAATATCAGTAGCAAACCATGGTGTGGAGCGTAATCTAGGGCATGGCTGTTGTTCCATGATACATTGTTAGTGAATCAGAAAAAAAAAAAGAAATTAGAATCAGGAAAATTAGAATTGTCACACTTCCCATACTATTGTGAATTTCTAGCCTTATCAATTTCAAAATTTCCTTAGATCTCACCAAAATCTTGACTCTAAAAGATATGTCTCACTCTACTTCCTGGTTATAGATCTATATTTAGACCTAGATCTAGCAATGGTGAATGGTTGATCATTAGATCTAAATTTCCAACACGATAAAACAGATAATTAATATGTTGTATACACAATTAGGAGCTGTAAATTAGATCTATAGTTTATAGCTTCTTTCAAAATTCAAACCTAGATAAAGATCTACACACCTTCTCTCCTGGTGGTTTGGTTCAGGATCATCCTCTTTATTTGTAACATCCCACTCTTCATCAGTATTGGGGGACACAACTTTTGAATCAGACAAATCCAAAACTTTATGGTCCTTATTGTTTTCATAGCCTTTTTTATGTTGTTAGAGGTTGAAAATGTATAAATTTGTAAAATTTAGACGAAAATCGATAAGAGGTAACAAATGCTGTGATACAGAAATATGTAAGATGGTGGAAGGAAAACAAAACAATGCTTGGGATTAAATGTGCATTTTTAATTAGCTTGTTTATTTATTTATTTTTTTTTAATATAGTATCAAAATACAACATTTTAGGTTTCATATATCTTATCTTTCAATTAAAAAAAATTTTTTTTACAAAAGTGTTTCATCGGGGCCGCAGAGAATGAGGGCGTGGCAAGATCATTGGTGATCGAAATCTATATGTCGGTGCCGTTGAGAATTTAAGTATCACATCAGATGAGGGAATCTGTGGTACTATAGGTGAGGCAGCCAGAGCATACCAGAAGCAACTTGGAGCACAATTTATAAGTCTTGAGTTATGAGCAAAATGAATATAAGTACAATTGAAAAGGAAAACAAATTTTGTTTTCAGTCCAATTCTTGCAACTGATATATGAATTTGAAGATTGCAGGCTACTTTTAACTCACATTCAGCCCAGAGCTGATCAATTGGATTGAGCTAGTATTTTGGCACGCAGCCTCCCAGCTGGCAGCAGCCAGGAGCCACAATAGACCTGCTCTAAGTCAAAAGTTCTTTATCATTCACATGTCAATGTCCTAATTGACTGGGGAATTTCCTTATGAAATCATAGAAGAATTTTGCTGGTTTCAAGTCTTCAGACTTGATATAATTGGTATGATGTGAGGCTTTATGAGAAAGGCTTGATTTGGAGAGAGATGCAGTGTTTTGCCCTGTCTCGTTGATTTGATGATTCTCTATAAGTGTTTATAGCTAAGTACCAGAGGAGTAGGTGTGTGTAACAGGTTGCTGAATGTTAAGATGTGTTCTTACTGTTAGAGCAAGATTACTGACCCATTCTCGGTAGAAAGTAAGTGTAGAACACTGTTCTTGCTCATTTACCATACATATACACACCATGTCAATAGCCAGTGCCACTTAGGCCAGCGTACTAGTAAAAGTTATAATCCTGTTATATACAAAAAGACGCTTTATTCCTTGAGAACTTAAGAGGCTTTTTACAATTTTATTGGTACAGTTAATTCAGAAATTGAAGTCAATGACCCAAACTTGAGTGTAGGCCTAGCCTTGCCTTGTTTGAGAATAAGGAGGAGAGTATTATGCAGTCATTGGGTGAAGTATTTTTTTTTCTTATCTTCTAAGGTAATTGTACAAAAAACAGGCACACCTTTGCCTTAGTGGAATGCTAGTTGGCATAGGCAAACAGAAAATAACATCATGGATAAGCATTTTTTAATGCACAGCACAAATCACCTAAACTCTCTGCCACAACCCATTTTTTACAGTGAGTAAGCTATGCCAAACTAATACCAACACTCTAGATATCCCTATTTCCAATTGTTCTCCATAAAAATTAATACACTTTGACTCAATAACTGTAAAAATATCCATACGAACTTGTGACTGATTTACTTAGAGGGCCTCACATGTTGCTTTTTTAAAAGTTTAAATCTGTTTCAAAAGTAATTCTGATTGCTGAAAAAAAAAGGTAGCTTAAGCCAAATCATTTAATATGGACAGTCCTTATTTTATGTGAAAAGCAATTTTGACAGAAAATTTGAAGAGACCTTTCTGTCAGAGCTCCGAGTCTGTCATGGCACATGGCCTATAAAGCCTAAAATCACCTAATTTGACAAAAACAAATAAAACAAAACAAAATAAAAAATACAAGATGTTTTGCAGAATAAATGGAAATGGAAATATTGTTTGGATACATAATATTGAGAACCTTCTGTAATACCCCATGATAGTGTATTGACAAATGTGAATCTGAAATATCTGAAACTTTTATTATTGTACTATGGTATTTTCTTCTGAAAAAAAAAAAAAAGCCATCAATATACAGCAATAATAGGAATTGAGAAGAAAAAAAAAACCATAATGCCTTACTTGAGTGTAGTGGCGCAATAACTTGCCCTTGTCATCAAGCATCTTGATGAAATAATGGCATACTGTGGGCTAGAAAGAAAATTTAACTTCAAGTTAAAGACAATTTCCTTCTAAAAAAATAATAAATTTAGCTTTCAAAGTTCTAACAATATATCAGTGTATTTCAACTTCAGGTGTAAAAAAAAATTGCAGATTCACTGAAAATTATTTAAGAGAGAGCTTACAAATTAATTGAGAGTACATATGTGTAGAAGTCCCACAAATTCAATCAAGTTGCAATTCTGCATGATTGACTTTAACTCACTGACTACAGACTTTTTTTTCCTAATCATTCCCTGTGTACCAGACATTTCGGAGGTATTTTCAAAAAATCACTGTGCATTTGTTAGAAAAGATATACCCATGAAATTTGTACCATACTTTTTCAAAATGATAAAGATTACATTACAAAAATAGAATTTGAGTCTATGTCATTTGGTTGATTTTTTTTTAGATCTAGATATTGATTTAGATCTAGCTCCAACTTGAGGCTGGGGTTTAGATCTAGACTTATCCATGGTGGGGCTCGATTTGCCCCTACCTTTTCCTTGAAGACTCATAATGTGGATCTTATAATTTCCCACGATGCTAAAAATATCTAATCTTTCATCAGAGTCTAAATCTATGAGACTCCATCTAGAAATCAGTCAGAAACTGGTAGCTGCTAGAGGTGTCATAAAATTGCTCTCCTCTCCTACTAATTGTCCGAAACAAACTTCGCCTATATCATTCGAAAGCTAAATGGGTAAGCTAACAGATACCGTAACTTATACTGCAACTGTTGCGATATTTTCATGGGAAAAAAAATTTGGAAATTGAAACTGGTAGGAGTTGCAGGATTGGTAATTTGCCGTCCACAAAATTTTCCCACAAACGTTGCGGGTAAAGTAGCCAGTGAGTTAAATGAAAATTATCACTTTTCTATATTGTAAACTTTCTCTTCTATGAATATGCTGTAGACTCTCTATATATATAAACATATAAACATCAACATATTTTGACTTCTGTACTAAAATATTTTTATTTGATCTCACTGATGTAGACCTGCAACTTATTTTGGGGGACTACTACACAATAAGAAAAATTATCAAGTACCAACATAGTTCAACCTATTCATTGACTTTCATAAATGTCAAAACAGCATGCCGACAGAGGAAACTGTGTCAAGATGTATTATGAGTAAATAGATCTTCAAAAATTACAATTCTTATGCACATACATGTGACTTGAGGAAGTAAGTCGATACAACAGAGTACGATAAATCTAGCGCGCTTAGTGGGCGATAATTCTGTGTGTAATAGAACGGCAGAGGGCTTTCAAAAAGAGGGCAAGATGCTTGGTTGGAGCTCTGGTACCCACACTCAAGCCTTTACCTTTCATTGTTCAGTCAGCTGATCATCGCTTGTAATGCATATTATTTAATTTTCAAAATGGTAACCACATGCTATGCTGCTGGATTTACAAACAATATAGCATTTCACAATTATTATAATATTATTTTAATGTCAGTGAGATAAATTTATAAAGAACATGGCATAATAGGGCTTGCGCGAGTAAACGAAATATAGATCTATTGATCAATGTTCTTTTGTTTTTGTCAACTCGACAATGGAAATTTGGGTGGTGAAACCAAATAAAAGGTTAAGTCTAAATATAAATCTTTTATTTTTGTATTTGTTAATCTACTTTTATTCTCTTAGTGGAAATTTTAGTTATTATTCAGTTTGCTCCTAGTCAGTAATTTATTCATTCAAGGTCAGTAATACATTCATTCTTAGAACCCCTGCACCCTCTGTATTCAACCCATTGTTTGCTAAGATTATCTGAGATAGCGATCCAAAAACATGTGTGGGCGCACAGGAAAACCCTTCACATGGTCCAGATAAAAAAATTGAGAAAGACTCAATTTTGGATTTTCCAAATATTCCTGAGCATTTTGCTCTTTATTTGAAGACTCTATCTTATTTAGTTACAAAGTAGGCAATAATATTGCCAAGCCATTCTTATGTTACTAATAAATTGCTGCTAGTGCAGACTGCCCACTGTGCTGCCCTCTTTTCGCCCACCCGTGACTTGGCGTTTTTTTGGCACAAAAAGCATCGCCCCCATGTTGTGGCCAGTTGTAATGAGCGAAGAGGAGTTTGCCAAGGTCAGCCACGGCAGTAAGCTCTCTTGATTTTTCGTACTCTGTTGTGTATAAAAACAACTGCAAAGACCACAATATTGATGAGCCTTAAGATTTATGATGATTACATAAAAAGATAACTTCATAAATTTTCCTTATTTTTTATTCACTTCAAACTGGCTGAGATTTAAGCAAAAGGGAATTTATTTCTTCTAAATATTAAAAAAAAAAACAAATTTGTATATGTATTTTGCATTCAATTTCTTCACCCATGATAAAAAATACTGATATTACAGTTTTACCTTGAAGAGACCTGGGTAGAGCTCCTTGGCCAAAACAAAAAATGGCTTAGGATTTGCCTAGGGAAAATAAGAAAGTAAAAAAAAAACAACAGATGAAGTAGGGTATATAAATTGTGTAAACAAAATAAACTAACTGCCTCACAAACTGTGATCTAAAACATTTTAGGAAAATGTTTACCTGTTACCTAATTTTAATGGGACTTTGGGAGCATTTATTGAGATTCAACATTGCCAATTTTATTATTCAAGATTTACTTTCTACTTCTCCTTTCCCCCCTGTGTTGTAAAAATAACAATATGAAATTTTTAATTTACCCGAAAAAACTCAATCTCAAAAATGGCTTGAGGACTTGGAAGATCAAAGGCTGCCAGATTGTCATAGAGACCAGTTCCAGGAGAACGAAAGTCTGGAATACCTGCAGCTTTACACAGAAAAGGATTAAAAAAAATAAATAATATCAATGGAACTACATCTTTTTTACCTTGCTAATATTTACCTCCTTCCACCCACCTCCCCCTCCCCCTTCCCCCAACCCACGTGATACTGTGATTGATTCTACTAGTAGGATTTTATTGGACACACAATAATGTATGAGGATATCATATTATTTGATTCATTTATATCGCTAGCAAACCCATTTCTCCTTTTCGTCATTTTGCACATAGACATTTTCTGGAAAACAAAATTTACACGCTAAACTTATAATGCCCTTTTTCCCTTCACACTAAAAGTTGTCCCAATTTTGAACTGCTTACAGTTGCTTTAATTTCCCTTTTTGCCCTTTTTAAACAATACACCACTTTAAAGTTAAAAAATTAATGCCCCCATTATGAACTGCATATTTTTATGCACCTGCTGTCCAATTTTCTGCTTCTGAGACGAGTGTTTTTTGAGATGACCTTGCTCATTCATTTTTTGGCCTACCTCTTTTATGTGTAGGAGAAAAAACTAACACAGTGTTCTATAAAAATGTTCTACCTTAATAAATACAAAATGATATACTTACAAGTTGAAATTCCAGCTCCTGCCATAGTTATCACATTTTTGACCTTATCGCTTGCAAGATATTTGGCTATGCCATTTAGGGTAAGCTCCTCCAAAACACATGGTGGATTTTCCTTGATGCCCATATGTCGAGCCAAGAAATCACTTAGGGTTTCCATGCTGACTGGAAATAAAATTTTTTTGTTCAGTGTACAGCCTCTAAAAACCTATTTTGTGGCAAAAAGAGGTATTAACATATCAGTTCTCAGTTTTCAAGATTCTTAACATTGGGGTCAAAATTATTATTTCAAAACCTTTAGGCAATGCAGGTAATGGCCCATTTTGTTCAATAATATATGTGATATTCTACATGATACATCACAATAATATTTCCATACTCATTTGTATGGCAAAAGATTTAAATTTTCTTTTTTCACAGTTTATCAAGTGAAAGATGTAGCCTGGCCTGTTTTATTAATAACAAAAAAAAAGGGAAGAACAAAAAACAATTGAGGCACAGAACGTCAAATGCAAGTACGAGAAATCAATTTTTTTAATTGTATTGACATAACTTCACAAATTATCAACTTTTAAGATTTTAAAGTTTCCATTATCTGACATACATAACAAAAACATTTGCACACCTGGACTTCTTGCTACTCAAACATATATATATATATATATATATATATATATATATGATCACAAAATGTGATAGTAAGATAAAAAAAGATTGCTCCCAACTTTTTTTTTCTTTTAAACATGAATAGTAAATAATCTTTTAAGTTAAGTAACATTCATCCATCATAATTTTTTTTCATAACTATAAGTTGAAAATAAATTTTTTGAGAAAAAAGATTTGGTGTACCATATGGAAAAAATGAAAAAGAAAACAAAAAATACAAGCATGAGAACAAAAAAACATGAAAATTCTAACTTTTTGAACTAAATCCTACTTTCATTCTTTCATTTGTGCTTTTTCACACAACTTCTCATCCAGTATATTTTATAGTTTACATACCTCCGGATAAAGACTGAGGTAAAAAGAAAAAAGATGCATGAGAAAATATGCCGAATAAAAAAGGGCTCAAAATCAATACAAATGAACTAAATTTATGAAATGCAATTACATTTTTTTCCCATCAAAATAATTTAATCAATTTTTTAAAAGAGAATTAGAGATAGTTTCTGAATGAGTGAAGATGAACAAAAATAAAGATGAAATAGATTATCATTTTTAGCAATGGGTTTACGCCAATCATTGACAAGTACAATATGGGTAATGCAAAATGATGAAAAGGCGGATCAAACCCAAAGATAATAGCAACTGATAATGGGGGAGCATAAAATGTGCATTTAATGTCACTAAATGAATCAAATCACCTTTTAAAATATATTTATAGAAGGTTAAATAGGATTTAACCTACATTATATCTATATATAAAAAGACACTATTTAGAACGCTACTATTATTTAAATTGGAGGGTATAGTATGTAGGACTAAGTCTATTCATCAAGACTAGGAATGCAGGGTATAACTTCTTCCTCCAATTTTTCATAAAGGTCTATTCTCTGGATAATGTTTTGAGACAAAATGAAAAGAAGTCTTGTGACATTCTCAACTGAACCCACCAGAATTTCCCTGAAGCTGCTGAATTTACTTTCTGTTTTCATTGCCACTGATTATACCCAACATATGTCCTTTAGCTTTAGGAGTCTTTTCACATTATTTTATCATGGTTTAATCATAAAATCTTTCTTTTTAACCAATAAAATATTGGTGAAATACTGTCAAGTACTGTCTTGATAAAAAAACTTCAGATTTTAATGAGAAAACATGATATGAATTGAATCATTCTGAGCAACAAAATTTAATGTTTGATACAAAGTCAATTAAATCTATCGCACACATCAACCTGATGAGAGATATAGTTACTGTCATCCTGAGAAATTCGGGTAAGAGAATGAATATACAAGCTTTTTTACTTTCAATAAGACAATAAAAAAACTTTTTCTTATCCAATAATAATTAATAAATTAAAATGAGGCACTCTTCAGCAATTAATCTCAAACTTATCCCAACATATGAGTATAGATGTGACTTAAGTGGAAACTCTACTTACTGGTGGCTTTGTAGTATCAGTTCCTCCTCCTTCTGCTGCACCTATGAGAACATGGGTAGAAAGACATCCAAATTTTACCGAATGTACATTTTTAGCCATTGAAAACTACTGAGATAATTCTTTATCCAAAGGGTAAAAATGATGCTAATTAAACACACAAAAAAGGCAAGTTTTGTTTCTTTTGTGTGTGTGTGTGT
>BLXT01003735.1:339672-355688 GCA_019648995.1 Plakobranchus ocellatus | reverse complement strand
TTTTTTTTTTTTTTTTTTTGTTTCAAATATTGGGTTAGGATTGGGCATCAAAGTAACAAGCTGTGGGGGCAGTGAATAAGTACAGCAAGAAACTTCGGGAATGAAACAAAATAGTTAGACTGAATGTTGGATTAACTTGGTGGATCACCAATCGCTAATTTTCACCCATAGCAAAGATCCATAGAGAGCATTTACAAAAAAAACCCAAAAACTAGGGGTCACAAAGCCGTTTTCATGATATTTTTGGACAGACGTTTTATTTAATTGCGAGGCACTTGACAAACCTCTGATTCAAGGCAAAAAAATATGTGGGCCTACTTGGCTTATCCAACCATTTACAAAATATATGGCGATGTGTTTTTGATCGATTCTGCACGTTTTTTGTATACTGTGAAGACAACGAAAATCAAAGGAAATGGAAGATTCATTCAGGAGATTCCTAGCCCCACTCAGGTCCCGTCCTCATTTTCCCAAATGCAAAGGAAAAGGGATCTGCAAGATTCAGATGTGTGCACTACTTACTTTATAGGGACCCGTGTTTCTTATCTAACTTGATCAGCTGAGTATGAGTGCAAATATGCCAGTGTTGTTGCATTTACTCTGCCTTCATAAGTTACTGACAATATGAAGAGGTTGTAAGCCAAGTTATAATGTAAATTGTGCTACTTTCACACAATATATTAAATATTATGCCTATGACCTCTTCATTTCGTTGGGAGATCTAGAAGCACGGGTGCTTGTAAAGTAAGTAGTGGCCATATCTGAATCTTCCATAACATAAATTTTCCATGCGTTTTTACTGCCACCACCTACGAACAATACATTATCTTTTAATTTTTTTCTTGTTCCTTTCTTCAAAAGTCATTGTCTGTATTTAGTAGACAGTGATAAAATTGTCCATATTATCTCAATCTAGGCCTATCCCTCTTGACTCCCAGCACCATGGTCAATCTTTCTTACTGAACTCTCTCTTTTTTTCATAAAATAAAGCGTTCGGGAAAATAAGATCGGAATCTATTTAACCGAGCGTTCGGGAAAATAAGGTCGGCCTTTTGCTGTCTTTTAAAAAGTCTTACAGATTGATCCGTAAAAGCAAGCCTGTGAAGAGTCATCCACAGTACAATTGTAAATCGTATATAAAACAGAATCTAGATCTAGTTCCCTGTCAAGTCATCGCAACGTAAACAAACAAGCAGAAAAAAGTAAAGGATAATGCAAAGAATCCATAGAGGTAAATCCAAGGCTATCGAGATCTTTGTACATTAATCATAAAAAAATAGGGTCTGAATTTTTTCACGAAATACACTATTGTTCGCTACCCAGCTGCTGGTCTACGTCATTGCCTTGGCCTTCTTTACCTAGATCCAGCTCGAGTGATAAGACTTGAAAAAGGAAGAAATCAAGATCTACAGGATATTTTATATGCCTTTTTCGGCATCTGTAACACGACTGCTCTACCAATGCTGCGAAGTTGTCTAAAAATTGTCTTCTGTCGAAACACCATCGTCACATTGCAATAGCGAGTCGACCCTCAGAACGGCTGCAGCCCTAAAAAAGCCATCAGGCTATCTAGATTCTAGATATTAGATCTTTTAGGCCTTTTGTCATAGATTCAAAAGGGACCTGAAAATCTAGAGCTAGATCTAGATCTTGTTTTGATCGTAGATCATCAAGGTATGAGAATGCGAAGGCTAGCGTTATAAATTATAGGCCGACCTTATTTTGTCGAACGATTTATTTTATAAAGAAAAAAGAGAGAGAGAAATCTAGATCTAGAATCTAGTCTAGTTCAGAAACACGACATACTCATATTCATACTCAGCTGATGAAGTTAGTATGGGTCCCCTTAAAGTAGGAAGTGCCATTGTGTGCGGGAAAATAATGACTATGAGACCTATTTTCCCGAGTGTTTGGAAAAATAGTCTATTCGTAAGTTAATTTAAATGGGCAGATCATGTTTCCATTGATTGCAGCAATACAAATTTCACGCAGACATAATTGACCTCTAGGCAAGCATAATCCTTAATCCTCTGTCATAGCCTTTAGCCTTGAATTTCCTTTGTAGCTACACAGTGTTTAGGCACTTGGTTAGCCTGCCAGACATATATGCTGTCAATCCTTAAAAAATGGATAGTCTTTAAAGTTGTTCAATTTACTTGATTTTACTTCTTTATGTAAGATCTAAAACCTCCCAAAATACCTGATTTAGATTAAGATAAACTCCGCCAAGGTGGAAAAATTATTGGGAAAATTCCTTAATGATGATGACAAAATGAAGACAACTTTAGTCACCAGCGCACAGTTTTGAAGTTTCAAAAGTTCAAAGAAACTAACCTTTTATCTAACAATATTTTTCGTTCAAAAACAAATATATGTCTTGTATTGTAAACTGTCGGCAAAATTAATCAACGCTCACAGTCACAACATTTTAATTAACCCAAGATCCGCCCAATGCCGGTATATCGGCTTGACTGAGGAAAAATCGGGAGGCGTGGCAAGCCAGTTTATCAGCTTTGACCATCCCACCTGGTAACAGCAGGGAGCAGATATAACCGGCTTTGTAGATAGACCTGCTTCTAAGTCAAAGTTCTCCTTTGTGATTCACAAAGTCAATCTTGTGAATTACTGTGTAATCTCTGTGATTATCAACCAATGAAATCCTAGAAAAATTTCACGAGTTTGTTCCCTCCTGACGTAATATAATTGATGTGAAGTAGGGCCCTATAAGGACAGATGAGAAAGGGACGGCATTTTGCTTTGCCTCATTGTCTTTATGATTCTCTGTAAGTATTTATAGCTTTGAACTAGCAGAGTAAGTGTGTGTGTGTGAAAGGGTTGGGGGATGCTTTGAGTGTGTTTTTACTGTTAGAATGAGAGCATGGTTACTGACCCATTCTTGGTAGAAGGTAGGTTTAGAACACTGCCCTTTCGCATGAGCGATACACATACACACATACACATCATGTCAATGACTAGTGACGCAAAGGCCAAAAGTAAAGTAAAAGTTATAGGCCTACATGTAATACTGTTGTAAACAAAAGGTACTTTATGACTTCAAAACTTAGGAGACGTTTTACAAGTCACTTGGTACAGTTAGTTCAATAATGCAAGTCAGTGACCCAGACTGGAGAGTGGGCCTAGCCTTGGCTTGTTTGAGAATAAGAAGGATAACAAATTAGGATTGCGCTGTGGTGTACATGTATTGTTTTCTCATCCTAGTATTAGAATTAAAATTTCGCTCATGATTTTGTGCTCATTAGATTTAGTTCTAAAATAAATTGAGTATAAATTGTTACTGAAAGGCAATGCTGCAAAATGCAACGAAGCTTTTGTCCTTGAGGAGAGCCAGTCATCACAGGCCCCAATCTCTTTACACCCCTTATCTTTTTCATTTATTTTAATGAGATTGTTCTTTTGAAAGAAAAAAAAATGAAATGATAAAACAATGAACTATTTAGCATTCAAAAACTGTATGGTTTTAACAGTTTTTATAACAAACAAGGTCATGAATTAAGTAGTTTCTATGCACATGACAAATCGCCCAAACCCTCTCTGCCACACTCCATTTTTTACAGTGAGTAAACCTCGCCAGCCTAGCGCTCAGTTTCTAGCTATAATGCTCTCTCGGAAAGTGCGCCACGAGGGTTAAAGTGGCTGTTGAGTTTTAATTAGTTATCAGCTCAAATTCAATGATGATTATGTAAAATTAGAGGCTTGTAAGTGATGCAAAGGAAATATATGTCCTTTTCAGATGATTTAGCAGTTATATTGTACTATGGCAAGATGAAAAGCTGCCTAATATCCATAGATTTTCTTTTCTTGTTAAAAAAAAAAAAAATGCGTACTCAGAAATCTTATAATGGTGCAAGGTCTAGATCTAGAGGCGACTGGCAAATTTTACCTTTAGGGGCTTCTTGACCTGTAAACATGCCATTTTTGACTTTAGTCCAACTTCATAAAGTTTAGATGGAAATAAAAATTATATTTTACGGTCTCTTGTCTTTTGCTAAGATCTTAGAAATGAAATGAAGGTGAACATTATAAATGGAAATGGGGTATTTATGGACAGGCCGAACGACTTTTAGATCCACTTTCATTTGATCAGCCATCAATGAAATGAAGAGGTGGAAGTCCAGGTTTTAATTACGTGGTGGGAAAGATTTTCAGATATGCACAATAGTTATATTTTAATATTATTAATGATGAATTGAACTATTTGAAGACAATTTCAGTCAACTGCTAATTTAGAAAATTTACTAAAACAACCATCAACAAATATGAATGATTTTTTTCCAAAAGTGAAGAAATCTTTTAAAATTTTTGGAAAAAAATTATCACATGTTTTATTTCCATGTCATTAAGTTGTTATACTGTAATGTATGACAAGTTGGTTAGCAGTCTAGTTTTGATCAAATTTACTTTTCATGTGTGCACATTTGAAAGTCCTAAATCAAATAAAGTTATTTTCATGTGATAGCTCCACAATTTTTTGCTCACCTCTTCATATGGTAATGGTTGGCAGCTGATGAAGGTAGATCTATAAGTCATGGGGCCTGTCTCAGGACTAAAATATTGCATGAAAAAACTAAGTACAATGTAGCGCAGATAAAGAAAATTTAGTGCCTCACTCTTAGCTGAATGTGAATACACATATTTTTTATGATCTCTTATTTTTTTTCAAAAGAGTCTTCACTACATTTCAAATTGGATCAACAGTTCTCTCAAGATATAGATTTCTCTACCTCATACATTGGATTTTTTTATTAATAACATATTATGTAGGTCTTCTTTCGGATCAAGATGCCTATTGCCAATTTTTTTTTTTTTATTTCCAGATTTCCTTAGCGTTATTACCCAGGGAAGCAGTCCCTGTACTTGTTATTTAAAAGATAAATTATATGTTTTAAAAAACGATACAACTGAGACTTTTCTATTCTCTTGTTATAACAATATTTGTGATTGTTCAAGTTATCATGAAAAATGGGCACCACTGTATTTGTGTAGCAGTCTCACAAAATGAGCTGAGTTGCGGGTCTGCGTGACTTAGACCAGCTCAAAATGTTAAGGTAAAGAAGTAAAAAATCTCAATTCTTTATATACAGAAAGTCTATGACCATATTTATAAGAAGTGCTCTGAATAGAGAAGTGAGTAGTTTTTACCCCCCTAGTTAATGGTTTTCATTTAAAGTCTATCACACAAAACCCAACTCAACTCAATTGTGGAACTGGTACATATATATCTTTTAAGGTGATCAAAATCCTTTTAAAGATGCTTTTTTTAAGGCAAATTTTTCCATAAATTTTCACAAAGGAGATGTTTTGTCACTTTCTAAAAAGCACCTTCAATCTGACTGATGTGGGCACTCATCTTCTCCCCTGATGTATCTTTTCTGAATTTATAACAAATGAATGTTCAGGGAACTCTCTGAAATGTTTGCATTCAGCAAATTTTCAGTCCAATACAGTCTAACCTGCTATTGGAAGAAATTGTGGACCTTCAATCTGACTGATGTGGGCACTCATCTTCTCCCCTGATGTATCTTTTCTGAATTTCTAACAAATGAATGTTCAGGGAACTCTCTGAAATGTTTGCATTCAGCAAATTTTCAGTCCAATACAGTCTAACCTGCTATTGGAAGAAATTGTGGACCCAGGGCTTAATGCCCAAATACTCTACCTTTGTGGCACTTGATTTTTCTCTGAAACAGACACTTGTCTTTTTTTTAATTTTGCCCTTTAGCAAATTTTTGTGCTCTTGTAAAACTACTTCAGTAAAATGTTTTCTGACAAAATTGGCCCTATCCACTGCAGTGCTTTTGTAATGTCGACCACTCTCAGATGCATACTTTTTTAATGAGGGACCTAAAAAAATACAAAAAATCTCAATTTCAACCCTTGATTTCTCAAAAAAAAAGAACAAAATTTAGCGCCATTGCTTGAAAACTTGTGGCTTTTTTTTTTTGCACCTAAACCTATAGACAGACAGGGGAAAAACACTTGTCAAAACAAAACAGTTTTTACTGACTGGTTACCCAAGTGAAAAAAAGAGAGAAAGAGAGGTCTTTATTCTATTCAAGAGTAGAGAGAATGAAGGAGGGGAAAAAAGAGAGAGAGAAGGTACTTCACTTCATTTCGTATCTTTACTCAGGGGGACTAAAAGTGAGCAAATTTAGGTGCTTAAGTTTTTGCTTTGATCTGCCCATTCCTAATGAATATGAACCCCAGAGGTCCAGGGAAGGGCTGTTATGGCTGTCCGGAGGGGAATTAATTATGCCTCAAAAAAGGGAACAAAGTTGAGATAAAACTGTGCTGGGAATAAATATATTTAGTGCAATATGTTGCTTCTTTATTTTTACTAAGAAATATGCAATACGCACTGGAATAAAAACAAGTGTGTCATTCACTGGGTTTCTTAATTGATTTAGTTATTTTTTCATTAACACGAGTTTAAGATTGATAGGTTGGATTATGGGTCTAGTCTTTCCCAGTGTCCCCCATCTCTCTCAAGGTCATGACTCTGAGTTATCCCTCTACCGCCTTTTTTTTTTCACCTGAGCCCAAGCTTTTTGGGTTTTGAACCCACAACCTTTTTTTTTCCAACTGTGGTGACTTTTCCAAATGCAGTGTTGTGCCAGGATAGTTGGAGGAGACTTATTATGCATGAAGTAACTGATCATTCCTTCTTCCACCCCATATTCATCTAAGAGCTTTGGTTCTTTCTTGGCCATGGATGGAGAGTTTGCTCAGAAGGTTATAGGCTGATGTTCCAACAAATCCCTTGGTGTCAAGCTTTATGGGTAATATCTGGGATTTGTATCCAGCCATTTCCAGCTCCTTTTTCAGGTGTTTTTTTACTTTCACAATTTGAAAGTCCGAAAAAGATAATCCCTTTTCTTGAAAAAAATGAAAATCAGCTCTTGAGACAGTCTCTGTTACAGTGACTGCCCTTATCGTCATGGTAGTCTCAGCAGTAATTTTTTTTTACCTTTTAAATGTCTCTATTTGGGGTAGTGGCCAGATTATTATATTTGGGAAACTGGCTTGCTTTGCCAGTTTTGCATCAGAAACTATGCTGACAATAGTTGGACAGAAAAAAGTAATCACAATAATAATCAAGGGGCAGTGACCAGTTTAGGCTTTCTCCAGTCACTTTCCCAATGATTACTTTTTCAGCCCAACTACCAGGGTTGGACACTTCAGCCTGTTCTAAAGGTTCTTTGTTCATAAATTCCTCCAAATGAACAAAAGGCAAAATCATTTTGAAGTCCGATTTGAATATATTTTTTGTCACAAGCTTCTATTGTCTCTCATTCGTATTGTATAAGCACAGAACATCAAACTTTTTCCTTACTTGTCTATTCTGGTGATACATTGTATTATTTCACAAGTCTGATTAGCTGTTTTAATCATAGCGCATTATCTCAATGGTCCCTTTCTCAACTTGATTTTAGGCAATCCAAATACGACTTAAGCTATGTTACAAGTCTCATAGAATGACTAGAAAAGACAGCTCGAACTTGCGAGAAATTAGCAGGAATCTAAAACAACAACTCCTCACCCTAATTATACAGATCTACAGCCTGAAACAATCATGTTAATTCCATTCATCTATATTAAATTGAAATATGGGTCCATTCTTAGGTCTACCATGAAGGTGAGGTTGACACTGAAGCACCGGGAGACAAGTCATTCCTTTTATTTTTGTGTAGCAGCTATTCTATTTTGTTAGGTGCAGAGCTGTTTGTCGAAGAGAATTTTGAGAATTTGTGCTTCTTTTTTTTTAAATTTTTTTTTGTATGTTGCGGTCTTTTATGTATGTAATGTGCTTTTAACCCTAGTATCTATGGCATTTTCTTTGTGATCGTCATTTTTTAACTTGATAAAGCCTTAAGGGTGAAACGTTGTTACGTATACTCTGTGTTGTTTAATTCGTTTTTATAAGTTTGAGTTGGTGGTTGCGCTCTTTTACTATATATGTTTTTAACTAAAATATTTTTCTTTCATTAATATACAATATCTCTCTCTCTCTCTCTCTCTCTCTGAATCCATATTTTTCAAGAATTTTTGTCTATAATTATGAAACACTCATTTATTCACACTTTCCCTTTCTCTTTCACAAACATACTATGCATAAACCTTTCATTTTATCAACTGGATTTTTTTATGATTGTTTGTTTGTTTGTTTTTGAAGAATGCTTTTCCTCTTCATATGTGCATGAGAACCAAAAATACAGGTCTCAACTTATCCTAGGCATTAATTGAACTGGTTACACTATTTCTGTAATGCATCTGCTATCAAGCAGGTATTGTCTCAAAATTATTAAATCAGAAGTAAGTATAATAAAGAGACTAAAAATGGTGTATCAGATTTTTAGAAACCCAATGTTTTGCCTTCAGTGATATTTCTCAAGGATAGGAAGCTATCATTTGGTTGTCTTTTGATTTTACTTATTGATTTAGGGTCTATCATTAAGAAAGTGTGCATTATAGATTGACCTGCATTAAAACTTTATATTAGTCACATCACAATAATGCCGATTGCTCTGAGTTTATGATACATATTCTAAATTTGTATTTAATCCCTAGTCTAATAATCTGGTCTCCTCTAATAAACATATATATATATTTTCCTCTTTTTTTTTTCTTTCTACAGATGCCTATTAAATGAGAAGAATTAAATCCACAATTTCTGCTCCCTTTTTTGATAAAAAGACTCTGAATTGTATGCATGTTGAGATAATCTCATACGTTAAAATAGGAAAAATGCCAGCAAAATTGTAAGCAGTTTTGCCTGCCAAGTCCAACATTATGAAATTCCGTCAGAGAATTGCATGGCTTTTGCTGGCTATCTTTCTGATCGCTTCATGTGCTTTTGCCTATTATGTGTTTGAGATCAATGACCACTTCAATCATATGGCTCTTGAGCATGTGCAGTCAGAGCACGGTGGAGATGCCAAGGCAGGAACAATCCTGGAACATGCAACACATCTACCTCTGGCAGTTTGGTTACTTATTTTCCTTCTACCCTATCTGCAGGTGAGTTTTCTTATGTTGTTTTACTTTGAACTTTTATTCACCAGCTTTACACATTTTAAAATAAATATGGTCAATTTAAAAGATGTTCTGGCAACCACAATTATTTCAATTATTTTTTTTTTACTCTAAACTTGAGCTTAAAAAAAACTGATTTTTTTTTTTTACATCGCCTTGCCATTTTTAATTGGATTTTCACTTTTTAAACCCATACTGAATGCTTATCAACTTTGTTGACCTTAAGAAAAAAAGTTTTTCCATTTTTCAGTGATAGGGATAATTAGAAAGTAACAATTGCCTGTTTTTGATCAGAGTATCAATTAAAACAATAAGTTAAAATGTCTTGTACTTTGTCAGATGCCATTTCTTCATTTTCCCATTTTCATGGGATAAATTTATTCGTTTGATTTGGTTTGTGCTGTTCTGCGTGGTTTAAGTAAGTGAATAGTTATCAACACATATCAATTTTAGCTGTAAATTCTTTGTCCCCCATCATTGTCGTAACATTTTTATAACAGAGTAATGACTGCAGGGTATGTCATTGTGTAATACTTATTCAGTTGTGCCTAACTTGGTTGCCTTTTGTCTGCTTTCTTTGCTTCTCTTCATCTCTTCTACTTTTTGTGCTTTATTTTTCTTTTCCTATTTTTTTTTTTTTTTCACTTGATATGTTACATACAAAATATCTCAAACTTTAAGTTTTTGTTTTTTTTGTTTTTTTGTTTTGTTTTAAGAAATTCGTAGGTATAGTATAAAACTTTGAAAATGAGATTATGGCACTAAAGAAATTGTTTTGGGTGAAGCTTATTTTGGTTTATCCAGGACAGTTTTAAAGGAAAAAAAACTCAACTCTTTAGGAAATGAAAATTGTTTTGGTATAGACATGTATTTTGGTTTAACTGTGTTTTATCGTACATAAAAATATTGTAGAGAATTATTTAAGGTTGCTCTTGGTACAACATTTTATTTCTTTCACCGAAAGTCTTGAATCAGTATTTAAAGATTTTTTATAAATATCCAAATCAGTTTTTAACTCATTCTACCCTGGTCTAGCATGCCGATTAACTAGGTCATGGACTGGCTTCCCAGCACCGAGCCTTCCCACCAGACCAGCTATTTTTAGCTGTGTTCATGGTTATTATTGTTTTGGTTTTGGGCTGTAGATTATCATAAAAGTTATTTTTTTCCTGATTTTCAGGAAGTTTTTAATAAAGTTTAATGAAGCCATGCATAAATACTTTTAATACACTGGCGCTCATTTGTAGAAAATACTATAAAAATAAAGGCAATGTAAGTGAGCCATCGATTACAGCAGCTAAAACGGGTAAAAAAACGAAGTATTCAACAAAATTCTGATGTCACCGCTAGAACTGTAAACTAACACTATTGTAGAAAGTCATGTGATGAAGATACTTTCATTTTTTCACTCTATAGAAGAGCTATTTGTAATGAAAAGACGATAACGTTGTAAACGTACATAGCCGAGTATAGCCGTGCTTAGTCTACAGCACTGAACCATGCTGTACGAGATAACTCGTGCTTGGTCCACAAAACTAGGTCAAGCTGTCCGAGCTATCTCGTACATAGGGCACAATGAGTTAAGAGGCCGGATTAAAATTTTGTTTGGGGCTTGTAAACCAGTAATTTAGCTTGACAAAAGCAGGTATAGTAAGATGTCTTTTTTTAAATAGCAGGTAGCGTCTTAATGGAAATTTTTATGGTAAAGGTACACATTTTTTGGTTTCATATTGGAATATATTCAGTTTTTCAGATTTGGAGATTCTTGAAAAATTTAATATTGGTCTTATTATGTTATCCCAAAAGAGGAGAAAAAAGCTGTTATTAAAAAATCTTTACATCTTCTTGATGCATATTTGTTGTTATAATATAAGAAAAATATACTATTATTCATTATGTTCTTTTATTTTTTTTTTTTTTTTGTCCTTTCTAGGTCTTTGGGCTTTTACTAGCATGCACTAGAGCAGAGCCCAAATTAAGTCTGGCTTACCTTTGGCCAGGGAATTTGTTTATGAAATCTCACAAACTTTTGAGGCGGTACCATCCACATGACAGCCGGGCAATCAACTCAAGTGTTGTCTTTAATGGTCATGTAGTTGTGTTTGATGCATGACACTTGATTAGGTCACCATATGTGATCTCAGACAATCAACTCAGTTGAGATAAACATATTGTAAAAATATATATATATAATGTATTGTGCTTCTTTTTGTGTGTGAGAGAAAACCAAATAATGAGCTTTCACCAAGTTAAATGTTACAAGCAAATGGCCCAGTATACATGGGGAATGATCATTCTGCAATTATGATTTTTTTTTTTTTTTAAATGAGGATTTTTAAAACATTGTTTATCTTATATAAAAAAAGAGAAGGCTACATATGCTGTATTTTAAAGTCATTTTGAATAAAGGCCAAAGAGAAGTAGTTGTGTTTTGCTGATGACTATAATTAAATGTATATAAGAACGCAAACACACTTTTTATTGAAACTTAAAATTGATCAATATGTATATAAAAAAGCAACAAAGAGAAATAAAAATGAAAGTTTAACCGACATTTTTAATATAGATGGTGTTTGAAACATATTTTTTCCTCCTAATTCAATGGTTTATCACATTTACAGGTTGAAAACAATTCTTTTGAGACAGGGATAAGAAAAAATGCTAAAAAAGAAGCTTGCTTAATTAAATAGTTTAAAACCTGAGAGTATTATCTGGCCTTGAAATTTTGTTTGTATGGTGTAGCTTTTGGTAGTGAAATACATTTGAGAGAGCAAGACAACATAAATTTCAGGAGAAAAGAAAAAAAAACTAAAAAGTGTTTCATCCCTGAACTTTGGACCACAGGAGGGTCATGGCTCCTAGTCCAAAGTATCCCTCCATTGCCTTAAAAAAAAAATTTTTTTTTAGCACAAATGTGGGTGGGTTTTGAACCTTACTCTTGTTTTTCTTCTGAAATGTGGTGGCTTTTAAAGCATGCTCTTAGCCTTTGTGCCACAAAAAGCTTAGATGGTTGGAGGAAACTAATTATTTATCAAAATACTGCCAATTCCTCCAACCCCAAATCCATTTTGTACTATCTTTGGCAGCCTCAGGTGGTGCTTTGAAACTAGCCTTGGTTCATCTCTGGTCTTGTAGAATTTGCTCATAAGGTTGCAGGCTGATGTTCCAACAACCTTCCTCAGATTGACCTTTGTAAGCAACACGTTAGGTTTGTAACTAGCCTTTCCATCTGTTTATTATTTTAAGTCTGCATATTTTCGACTTTTTTTTATGCATTTGCCTCTTCTTAGGAGAGAAATAAATGTACAATGAATTGTTGTCTTTGTGAAATGTACATGTTTGGTAGGTTATTTCCTCCAAGAAAATATTGTTTGATAGCCCACAAAATCGTTTATTCAGTTGCAAGGGTAATAATCTGTTTGTGACTTAATTTTCAAACCCAGCGTTTAAGGGATTATATGACAAAACACACTAAATGGCAAGTTAAAAGAAAAGAAAAAAAAATTGACTCTGAATTTTTCTTTTTACATTCAGACATACTTCAATTGCCATCATTACAGTAACACTAATTCTTTCTACAATCAAGTTAGGTTAAAAACAAAGTGTTCTTTCTTGTAACCCAGCATTCCCCCAACTCAAAATATCAAACATGAATGCATTGTGTTTTGTCATGCAATCTCTCTTTTGTGTTGAGATCAGTCCACATAAGTCAATGGCTACATTTGGGAAATTTCAAATCATTGATCTTATTGGAAAAAAAATTTTTTTTTTTTTTGTAGCTTTGCAACAGTCAAAACTGAATAGAGATATGTTGATTAAATGCACTTGAACATTTTAAAACTAAGACATTAAGAAGAAGGAAAAATTAAAATACGCTTTTTTTTCTCAGAAGTAAGGTCCAACTTATGATAGGCCTGATCTCAAGACAGTTGGACCCACCAGATTGTTCAAATTGTATTAGATTGATTTCTTCATAATCTATCTGATCTGGAAGCTTTACTTTACAAATATCTCTATATACATATACATTTTCTGTCACTGATCTTATGTCTTATGCTGCTTTGTAACATTTTAGAATTCTTTTTTGTGATAATTGTGTTAGTAAAAAAAAATATACAAAAACGTACATGTTAACCAAAAAAAAAAATGTAAGCAGGCTTCAAAACAATACTATGCCTATGTCAAATATATAAAACTCTATTTTTCATCATTGATTTTTCACCAAAATTTTTGAAGCAAGGACAAGCAAATGCACAGAAAATGGGTCTCAGTTCAATTTTTTTGGCTGTTGTTAACATTGACATGCTCTCCCTAGTTTCTTTGCCAGCACATTTAATATTGTTATGGCTGTACAGCTTTCAGCGCTTGTCACCTTTTTCTTTTTAATGTTGATTTTTTCGAATATGTCTTGGCTTGATGTTTTCCTTTTCACGTCCTGTTGTACACGGTGGTGGATGTGAGACCCCAAGTGCTCTGTTGTAGGAGCAGCACGGTCAGTCTCACAGTTAAGGATACACCTTCAACTGATGAGAGGTGGTGTAGAGAGCTGATGTAGAGATGTATGTCAGCTTGTGTAGAGGCAGAGACAGTCCAAACACTTCACATTTGCAAAGGGCTCTTTTTCTCATAGTGTAATTGAAAATAGAGAAGAAAGGTTGTCTTTACTTTCTGCACAAGCAGTCTTTCTCACGTTCAATGCCATCATCAGAATAGAAGAATATACTCAGTTGATTGAAAAGGTAGTGTACTGTGCATTTGGAATGGAATTTTGCTGAAAAGACGTTATTTTCTTTTTAAAAGCAGAATTATCAACACTTGTATAGACATAATCAACATAGTTTGCTTCAAAATCCTACCTGAATACAGTCCAATCTGTCCATGGCGACCACTGAAGGTTATAGACAAATGTGAATGCCATAGGAATCTTCATATGATGAAATTCACACAATCATTTCTGTGCCAGTGGTCCATTAATTCACACTTTAAAAAGATCACATCTGCTGCTTGCGATCATTTTGTTCCAAGACATGTACTGTAGTCGTCTTGGGCAGTGGATGCCCATTGATCGACGCAAAGAGTTGGAAAAAAAAAAGTCAGGAGGTTTAACTTTTAACATTACGATGTTACCTTGCACTGAACAAAAAACTTTTGATATGAGCAAATTTGATGGAAATCTGATTTGACAAGGCTGCACCTCATAGTTGTGTCTGATATTTGGCTTACATCGGCAGAAATCGTTTGCTTGGATTAAGTACCCAGTATTTTAAGGATTTATGTTGAAAAGAACCAAGGTCTCATATGAGAGCTGAACAAAAATAAAGTTGTAAGACGTTGAAAAAGCAAACATGGTCAAACTCCAACAGCACCATCAGATTGCAATACAAAACATGTTACTTAACCATAAGATAAACCAAAAGCATTATGTTGAGATGGATGAGATTGCTTCATCAAAAAATATTTGATTTTGAGTATTGTTAAGCCTGTGTATGTGTATAGTAATTTGTTGTGCTTGTAAAGCAATGGCTTCAATATGTGGTGCTCTTTGCAATAACTTGTTCTCATTGATAAAAACTCAAAAACAAATTTTTGCCATGAAATTGTTACAGTTAGTAAGCCATATTCATGTTATGAAAAACTGACCAGAGTTTCCCATTAGAAGCATCAGTATTTTATTTGAAGGTTTAATGACAGACTTCTGAGAGTGGTTGCAAAATGACTTGTGCAGATTGTCACAGCTTAGTTTTATTTTTTTTATATATATAAAAACATTCCTATCATTCTTGTTTAATCATAGCATGCCAGCTGCTTTAACATCTATCATTTCTATGCCCTCACCTTCCTAGTGTGTTGTTTGGGTCTTTAATTGCAGCAGTCAAGTAAATTCAATATGACTCTCCCCCCCCCCAGGTTTAAAATTTCACTATTCCTCGTGTTTATCTGCATTTAAACTTTTAAAGTTCAGTAAGTGCCATTAGAAATGTTGGTAAATAATCATAAATAAAACTCTGTTTGATTTATTCGACAGAATATAGTAGGAAAGGATTTTAAAACTAAACCGAAAAAAAAAAAAATAGTTTTGTCTAATTTTAAACACACTGATGTTATTGAAATGATTTAAAAGAGAAAAAAAATTTTTTTTCCAAAAATATATTAAAGTATCAATACTCTTGCAGCTTTCTTATTAATTCTGTCAATACTCATTGCTTTTCTTGTTCTTGATCTTTATAATATTGGCTGGGCTCAGGCATACGGTTCCTTGTTGATGTAATTGCATAGTTCTACCCTTTTTTTTTCTTTTTGATCTTTTGCAATCATCACCATTCTCATTATAGAGCAAAAAATTTTAATGGAAAGGTATTCACCTTGTGTGCATTTTTTGCCATTTTTTCGTACAGAGAAGTGCTGAGGAACCCAGTGGGTGACAAATTACACGTATTCTTGTTAGTTTGAGGAATACTGATATCTCAAATGTTTTCGGTTATTGTTGTGATCATGAACCCTACCATCATTGTCAGCAGCAGTCTTGGCACCACAACCTGCCTCTTCCTCCTTCTCTTTCCTCTCATCAGTAATACCAGCACTATAGCCATTAAAAGAAAGGCATGTTTTAATTCTATTAATAAATCAAAGCAGCAAAGTATATTTATATTTGTTTGAATAAGAATCAGGTTGCACTAACTTTATATTGCATGAGTGAGTTGAGTTGAGTAAAGTAAGAATTGTAAATTTATATGTGGTCAAGTGGTTGAATTGCTACAAAATGTAATATTTTCTAGTGACATTTTTTTTTTGTAGATGTGTATATTTTACCTACAAGAAGCAAATTAGAGAAACTTCTATTCTTATAATCTCTGAGTCTCAGGCTATAACCTATTGTCACACTAAGATGCAATTTAGGCAGTTTGATTGAAGTTAACTTTAAATTTTATGGAAAGAGATGTTTGTTTTGCCATTTTTTTTTTGGG
>BLXT01003735.1:326418-338141 GCA_019648995.1 Plakobranchus ocellatus | reverse complement strand
TCTCTCTCTCTCTCTCTCTCTCTCTCTCTCTCTCTCTCTCTCTCTCTCCCCCTCTCCCTCTCCCTCTCCCTCTGTGCTCGCCCTCTCACACTCATAATGTGTATATAAAGAAATTAAGTAGCCTGGCACTGCTCATTGTAGGGCTCTTGCACAGATTTGAGCAGTTTGTTTTTCCAATATTAATTTCAAGTTTTTTTTGGTACATGCCTTTTGTGGACTTTGTTTGTAATTGATACCTAGATATTGTATTCTGTATTTTTTAATTATTATTATTATTAATTTGTCTGTCTTGTGCTAGACATTTTTTGTTAAAGGCAAAAATGACAAGCTTTAAGAAGCTACAAAGTTGGTTTGAATATTGCTTTTTTTAGATTTTATTTGTGAACCTCTGTTTGATGTTTGAAGACAGACACTAAATTTCATATATGTACAATGTGTATATAAAATTGCATGAACTTTTGTCTGGACAATGGCTAATAGAACATGTCCTTGTTAAAAAAAAAAGCTTTAATGAGAATATCTTTGAGAACATGTTAGGTGAAAAATTATTCAAAACAACATTCTAGTCATTTATTTTGCTCACTTAAGTATGATATACCTTTTTTTTCTTAATTTATGGATCAAATTTTCACAATGTGAATATAATATCAAAAAGAGCAGAGGTACACCAAGGCATTGTAGCCAGTTTCTCATAAAACTTTTGTAATACATTAAGTCATAATTATGCCTTGGTAAGTGCAATGTTATTTATTTATTTTTTTTAATTATAATCTTTTCTCTATTTTAAAACTAAGGGTATAGATAGAATTTTGGTAAAGGTGATGGGCAGAAGATTTTGTTTTGAGTTTTGTTACAAACGGGTTTTCAATTCATAGATCTTGAAACTGAGGGCATAATATTTTGAATTTGTATGAATAATTACACTTGGTGCATATTCTACATATCCATTAATGAAAAACATAAAAAGACCATGCAGGTCACTTTTAAAATGATGAATCATTCTTGGCCGACACCATGATTAACAAGTTTTGTTTGTTTATCACTTGCAATGGCATCAATGTTAATTTGAGATATTATGATCAAAGGAAAAAATTAAAGAATTCATAAATCATCACAATACACATGATTGGGTAGTAATGACAAAAAGGCTTGTTTATTTTTTAGGGTAAACAAATAAGATTGGTAAAAGTTTTTCTTAATCCTTATCAGTTGCAAATTTTAGTGTTAGTGGATATTTTCTTATAGCTATGAACAACTGTAAATGGAATCTTGATAAAGGACTGTAAAAAAAAGTGTTCACTTTTACCAAAAATGACTAAAACAATTGGTATGATTGTAGTAGAAATCCTTTAATAGTTTCAGCTTGGCTTCTGGGCTGAGAACGTTTTTCTTCTTCCAGTTTTGTTTTATTTTTTAATCAGAGTGACAAATTCGTGTAGGTCAAAAGAGAAAGAATGATATAGATCTATTTCTTGATAACTTCAACGAGCTTAGTGTGACTAGTTCATGACATGTACAAAGTCACGTAGGGAAATGACCAGCCAAATAAAGACAATACAGTGAGAAAGGATGCATGTGTATGTGTACAGTGATAGTGTTTGCCTGCATCATCTGATTGGTTAAGCAAGTGGTAGAAATCTGTGTAAATTGTATCAAGCAGTACTGAACACTAGATACCATCCACACAAGCCATTGCTAGGTTTAGGCTTGGCCCTTGTGAGAAGCACATGGCCAGGCGATGCAAATGGTGACTGGAACAAAAAAAATCTCTCATTATCCCAACCGTCGATAGGTCTATGTTTCCATTTTTTTGTATCTATCTTTTATTCCCTTTCAATTTAGCTACTTCTTGCAGCTATTGAATTTAAGCAAAAATGTCCATGAGGCAGTTGATTTTATGAGAAATAAAGTTACTGAAATAAAGAAGGAAAATTATAGTTGACTTGAAGCGACTGGAAATAAAGAAGGAAAATTATAGTTGACTTGAAGCTAGGTGACATTCTCTACACGCCATTATTATGAGTTCAGCACATTATTACTGAACATCTTGCAAAACAAAACTTTTAATTTTTCAATTTTTTTTTTCATTTAATGTCAAAGAAAAGGCTCAAAACAGACTAGTTGAACTTTATGCAAATTAGCGTCTATTTACCAAATAAGGGTCCATAAACAAACATTCTGTGTAAAAAGTTAAATTGCAAGATGATTGTAATAAGTCTCTGGAAAGATATACAGATATTTAAGGGCAATTCATTTTTTTTTTTTCATTATAATTTGTATATGAAAACGCCATCTGGAAAGATATAGGAGTATTCAAGGGCAATTCATATATATATAATATACATTTTTTTTTTCTTTATTTGTAATGAATATGGTTTGATTTTTCAGTGCAATGTTCACTTAATTCTTTAATTCAGTTAGGATCAATAATTTAAAATCTATAGGGAAGACCTGAAAATAAATGTGCAAATATTGATTTCTTAAGATTCAGATTCAAAGCATGTCAGTGCGAGATAAGTTCTACTCATTGTTGAGCAAATATAAAGGATTTATGTTAAGGCCATGCCTTTCCCAGCACAAGCGTGTTGTGCTTTTCTCAGTGTGTGTATACATGTATGCTGCGGTAATCACTTGTCTACACAGCAGATAATCCTTACTATAGACTTGGCAAACATGAAACTAAACTGGCTAAGCATGACGGTGGATGGACACATGTCATAATTTTACTTTTATATTTTCAAATGTCAAGGTGTTTCAATCATGGCTTTCACTCTGGAGCTTCGTTACATCCAAGATTTTTGTCAGTTTTGGCTTGCTAAGTCAGAAGTACCTATGTTTGATAATAAATAAGGCCTGCCTAAATATTTTTATTGCGGTTGAGGTTTTGTTACAGCCAGTGTCATTACAATCAAAGTCTAACTCTATCTTAAGTGATTGATTTTGTGATGATAAGCTACTTCTCTGAATGGATGTTTTAATCTTACAGTTACAAGACCAAATCTGTGGACAACGTTTTTTTTCCCCTCTAAGCAAAACAAAAAGTATTGTGCAACATGAAAAAAAAAGTATTTTTGATTCTAAATGGTCATAACTTAAATCATAATTAGTTCCCAACCTTAAATCACATATTTTGCATTGAAAGATGTGGTGCATTAAAAATTTATGATTTTTCTGCTTTGGCTGAGAACTGCTTTGGGCTAAGCATACATTGGATTAAGCTTTTCATAAATGAGGGTTTAGGCTGTGAGTAATATTTTGAAAAGTATTACTCAAACTTCAAATGTTTGTTTGTTTAACCTTTTTTTTTGCAACTTACAATATCTATACTGGTCCTAAATTATACATAACTCCCTCAATTTCAAACAAGATTCTCCGTAATTGTGTATGATTTATTTATTTCTGTATTCAGTCCGAAGTCCTTTTTTCTTAAGTGTTAGGTAGTTATAACCATGTTTACAATAATTTCTCGACTTTTTTCATGCTTTCAGGAAGCTTTGACATAGAATTATTTTTCATGTTTCTGATTTAACTAATGACCTTTTCAGCTATATTTCTTTCAAATGATTGTACCTTTGACCATAATTGTGTTTTATTGTTAAAGTACATTGTATGGATTTTATTTCTCCATCAATTTTTGTCAAATTCCCATATAAGTTATACTGTGTCTGCGTCTGCTTTCTTTCTGAAATTTTAAATGCATCTGAATCAAGTTTTGATTGTGACCCGCTGGTCAGCAGACCTATTTTTGTATAAAATAAACATTGCCTCTTGTGACACTTTAAATTGTTGTAAATTAAATTGTCTTTCTTTCATTCACTCAAGTTAAAGCAAAAATACTCTCGGTGTCATTACAAAAATAAGATTGCATTGAATTTAACTGTGTTACGCTAGTATGAGCTGTTGCCAAATTTTTATTGAATTGTGATTTGAGATGTCATGCCTTCTGATAAGCTTTTGATTTGCAAATGTGTGTGTATGTTTTTTAAATTATTTCACCAGGCATTACTTTTGAAATTTCATAATTTCAAATTTTGAACATTTTTAAAAATATTTCTGTAGATGTTTACATATGTTGGATTTTTGCAGTGTTGTTGGTGTACACGAGATATAAACCAAAGCGTACAGAGGAACACTTTTAAAACAAAATTCTAAGGCTTCAGGATACGAATTTTGTTTATTGGGAGACTTCTACACGGATATAATTTGAGAATGGGGACCAAGTTCTGATTTTGGTTTACCAAGGTATTTTGTTCGAAAAGTCTCCTACTGAATTTCATAATTTTTGCAATGCTGGAAGGATTATTTAAATAATAGATTTTGTGAATCATATTAAATATAAGAGATGAAGAAGACGTTCACGCACTTAGACCTATTATTAAGACATCTTTTGTGCATTTAGGACAATTGTTTATTTTAAAAAATGATGCAAAACTCATGTAGCTTTGCATCGTGACTAATACAGTGCTTATCACTCTGTTTTACTGTTGTTCAAATAGAAATAAGGTTCAAACGAGAAGAACCGTTTCAGAAAAATCTAAATCATCTTCTTTTTACTTGTGTATATAGATATGTATCTAATTTACATTTTAATGTCCCTATGCCATATTCTTGCTTTTGTCTATTGTTCCAGTGGCAAATATTTCTATATGCCCTTTGAAAGTACAAGGCCTAGTTTCTATTTTACCTTATGCCATTACATGATAAGATTATTGTCCCTTCAAAAGCTCTGCACGACTTTGGTATGTAAGGGCACACATATTTTTAAAAATGAGGCACGAGTGAATAAGTAAAACTCAGTACTCATTGCCCTGATGTGTACTGTAAAGTACATGTATAACATTGATCAAACAATAATGTTTCTCTCTCTCTCTCTCTCTCTCTCTCTCTCTCTCTCTCTCTCCTCTTTCTTGCATCACCCTTTCTCTCTTGTATAATGTAAAATTTCTCCCTAGAACACTTTGCAGTACAGTATTGAATGAACTATGATGTTTTGAATTAATTAAATGTGTTATTTATTGACAGCTTTTTTTTTTTTTTTGCTCCTTTGTAGCAAACGAATTGAGGTGACTTTTTTTTTTGTAACTGATGACAATGGTAACCTCATTCAATTGTGGTATCTAGCACCTTGAACTTGTTGTAGTCTTAAAGGTGGTCTAAAAAGTAGTATTTTGTTTATGAAAGGATATAACCACTAGCCTTTTTACAACTGCCTATACACTGTTTTATGTAACATATGTACATAAAAAAAAAGTTTTTACATAAGTTATTGTGTATGTTTGTCAGTTTGTGGCCTTCTTCATGTAACACTGTCGTTCACTGATGGTACAGACAAACAAAATAAACGTAACAAATAAAGAGTAGATGAATTGTTTTTTGTATTTTCTTTATTTTGAAAATATTGTGTATTTGTTTGCCGAACTCATGCAAATGATGTTTACAATTGGCAGTGAGTTATTGAATCCTTGATTACCGAGCATCAAAAGTAAAGTTATAACACTAATAGAACTGGCATTTATTTTGTTAAGTCAAAGTAATTGAAAAAAAAAAAAAAATTAAGGGGTTCAGAATCATTTTGGTTTAAACCATTTTTGGTTGCTGTGAGCTTAATTCCCTCCTCTGAGTTTCATCTAATCTGAAACTTTATCATGTGGCCAGGTGAGAGTAAACGTTTTAAAAGAGGAGAATAATTATACCAGCAGTAATGGAACAGCCTCAGCTCATACATTATCTTGCTGCCTTGCCGAAAGCAAAAAAAAAAAAAGACATGATTTTACCCCTACTACTCATGAGTTGATTAGAATAAGGTATGATGCACCTTAAATAATTTAAGTATATACTATAATATAATTCGCTTTATCAAAAAGACATGGTAAAACTATTAGCTCGAAAAACGGTAAACTAATGAACCCATTAGACCTATTGACAGAAAAAAAAAAAAAAAACGAAGCCTTAATATGAGATGATGAAATTAATGCGTATGAACACAATTAATCTGTCCATTTTTGGACTATAGCTGTCTCGAACCTGCAATGGAAAGTTCTTTGCAAATGTCAAGACGAATTCATAAACCACCCCAATTTAAAGAAGAAAAAAATGAAAGTAATGGGGTGTTGAGCACATATAATGTTGGGAGAGATATCCCAGAAGTGTAAATGAGATGAGTTACGTCCACTAAATTGTTGGACTGACAATGTGAGACATCAAAATCAGTCTTCTCAGGACTTGCAAACATTGTCAATGTATATCTATCTAATTTAGTATTAGGGTCCTTGACCACTATTTGAGAAGTGTCAGGTATAATTCTGATTTATCTGCTTTGGCGTATCTACCCAGCACCAATATTGGGTCCCTAAGCGTGATAAGACTGGGCGGAAGCTGAGGTAAACTGCCTCACATTCTCAACGCCGTATGTGGTAAAGAACCATAACCCTACTTTTGGTTCCCCTAGGTTCATTTAATCGTTCTTAGTACGAGACCGATTTTACTTGTCGTTCAACACCAGCCATTTAGTCGTAAGGTTATGTTACATTTTTGACAGCTCATAGAATTAATTGAGAAGGAAAATAATCCTAGGACAACTGGCTATTCACCTAATGTCCTTATATCTTATAAGTTTGATATTTCTTTCGCAATTTGAAAAGTTTACCCTCTTGTAGCAATTTATAAGGTCATACGATGTGTTGTTAGACGGTTTTTATCTATCTGTGTCCCAGGTTGACTGATGGATATATTATCTCTTAGGGATCCTCAGACTCTCTTTGAGAACGTGAAAGTTACCTGAACAGTGAGAGAGTCACTTACGGAGAACCCTATTTCATGATTTAAAAGAGTTTTGCATCCAAAGTTAGCACGAACTATAGAAATGCTTAACGATTTCTTTCTTTCTAATTATATAGAATATAGTAAAAGAATACAACCACCAACTCAAAACTTATAAGAACAAATTAAACAACACAGAGAATACATAACAACGTTTCTCCCTTCATGCTTTATCAAGTAAAACATGAGGATCACAAATAAGATACCATAGATACTCGCTAAGCAAAGAATCATGAAATAAAATATAAGCTTCGTGTTTAAAGATCGTTATCAGAAATTTAAAAAAAATTCTTTTATGAGAAGCATTCTTATAAGGTGTGAAAAAAAAGTTGTAAAGTTAAAATAATAATTACTGAATATGCGTACACATATATACATATATAAGACAGATATTATTATTATTTATTATTATTGTTGTTATTATTATTATTATTTTTTTTTTTTTTTCTTTTCACTCATAAGAATGCTTTTCATAAACGGATTTTTTCATTTCTAATAACGATCTTTAAACATTAAGCTCATATTTTATGTCATGATCAAGGACTGCAGTAGTCCTTGATCATAATTCTTTGCTTAGCGAGTATCTATAGTATCTTATTTGTAATCGTCATTTTTTACTTGATAAAGCCTATAGGGCGAAATGTTGTTACGCATACTTTAATTTGTTCTTATAAGTTTGACTTGGTGGTTGTATTCTTTTAATATTTTCTACTTAATTTCCTTCAACCACAATTGCGTCTTCAGGATCCTTAAACTTATTTAAATGTTTCTGGGAGTGCGGTATTTGTGTACTTTTTTTTTACTTCAAATTCTATGAAACTCAAACTTAACATTCCTCCCATTTTGTTCTCTTTCTCTTTTTCTATTCCACCACTCGGCACCCTCAATCCTTCCCAAAACATACCGGCTACAGTGAAACTCTGCTACTGCGAGACTTTTTTTTTTAGAAAATGGGAAATTGATTGATAGAAAAACACTCTTGTTAATTCCCTTATCCACTGGCTCATTCTTTTTATAAGGAGAATTCTCCTATGCCAGTTACGAAATCCTCTCCAATGCAGGATTGCTATTTCTTAAACTCAAGTGTAACGTCTTTGTACAAAGGAAAAATCATTTTTTCACCACACAAATTTCCAGATCATCCAACAAGAAATGAGAAGGGCGACGGACACGAATATTAAAGAAATAAGGAAATCTCTGTCTTGGTTTTGGCGCCTCAGCAATTTTTCTTGTCTTTTCTGATCCCATTTCTCTAAAAGCGCCAAGCAGTCTCCATGCATGAAAGCCAGCATCCTTCCTCTGTCGCGAAGTCCGTCGAGAGCACTGCTCATTAACCGCTCACTCATCACACGCTCTGTTATCTTATCGTACTCCGCCCGGTCATTGCCATAGCCTCGTTTGTCCCGCTCTTCTTTGGTAAGTTTTCTCTGAGGATAAAGGAAAACTTTGTCTGCGCTAAAGTATCGAAAGAAATAAACATAGGGGGCGTAAAACAAAATTAGAACTCGCTAACTTTATATGTGGTGCCTAGGTAAGCCTAAACCGAAGTACAATAAAGCCCGACTCAATGAAACTCTTAGAGAAATCGTGTCCAGTTCAAATCTTGTATGTATTTACTTTGTTTCTTAGGATTTATGAATTATTTTAAAATTGGAGCTGCAGTTGGGACCTACAGACAAGCCTATTTGAAACTAAGTGTAAACTGAACTATTTGTACTCAGGTAATCTTGTGATGACGAACCCAGACACCAACTTTACTGTAACTTTTCTGAGGAAATATATTTAGAAAGGTTATTACGGTATGAGCTCCGAGTCCTAAAGCTCGGTACTTAAATGGCCGCATATTATTGCAAATATCACGCAGCTCCCAGGACCTTAAACAAGTGTTATCTTAAGTAATATCGGAAGTAAGGTGGCCTTTATTTGGGTCCTCTGCATTTTGTGATACCATTTCGCCACTATCAACCACGAATGACTAAAAGCAAAAGATGTGTATTAATTTACATTTTTGATAATATACTAAATTTATCGTGTTTTATCTTCATCAAGAATACGATTTAATCGGCAACTGATTCTAACAAATAGGCCATTGCTTAAGGAATTTTACATATCCTATTTTTTAGAAGTTCCAGGTTCTTTCTAAATATAAGATGAAGATCGTCTCCTTAGAACAAAAGTCATTTAAAGAGAGAACATAAGGATTCTGCGCATGAGCTCATTGGATGGAATGCATTGTGGAGATAAAGAAGAAGGCAGGTAGATAAAACGTTTTAAAAGAGACTAACACAATAACACCGAAGGAATTACTAGAAAGCTAGAGGGGAAGATAAATAAAAGAGCTAATTGGTACATGTTCAGTAACACCAAGATAATTGATAGAGAGATAGTTGGATAGATCGATAAAAGGAAAGATAGACAGAGACACAGGTGAGTTAAAAAGGCAATTGAATAAAAAAAAAAACCAGCTAAGGCAGAATTTTTCAGTGCTGTTACGAGGGCAGGCTGATAATTACGTTCCATTTGCTAATAACTCAGTCAATTTTCGTCACATCGACCTAAAATTTCATACATATACTCTCGAACCATTTTTCTAGGCTTAACTATAACAACAAGTTTGTGTGACGTCATTTGTACTCATAATGCAGTGACGCGCAACACGTGATGGGGTAGCCATGTCTATGAGACAATGGCGACGTCCAATGACCTTCTCATCAAACAGCGCTCTGTTATCGAGTTTTTGGCAGCTGAGGGATGTTCTGCTGCAAATATTCATGCAAGAATGAAGACTGTTGAAAGCTCTAAGAGTTGAGTACACATGTCGTTTCTCTGCGCTTTCATCTCTACAGTGAGCTGTCTTGGGACCCAACGGGCAGAGACTTTTCGGTAACCCAGTACAGTTGTGACGATATGGTGCACTCGTTCTTTCGAAATGCCTACTGCATTGGTAATTTCCTTTTGTTTGACCCTTCGATTTGCTCTAATCATGCAGTCAACTTTCTCTCAATGAGCCGTGACCGATGCGGAAAGGAGCCTACCCGAACGCTTTCGATCACGCAGAATTGTCTCTCTGGGGTCCTCCCCTTTAAAAATTCTCACCCATTTGCGAACTGCACAGTCTGAAATGCACATTTCACCATAAATTGTCTTCATTCATGCATGAATATTTGCAGCAGAACATCTCTCAGCTGCCAAAAAAATGATAACAGAGCGCTGTTTGATAAGAAGGTCATTGGACGTCGCCATTGTCTCATAAACATGGCTATCCCATCACGTGTTGCGCGTCACTGCATTATGAGTGCAAATGACGCCACACAAACTTGTTGTTCTAGTTAAGCCTAGAAAAATGGTTCGACAGTATATGTATGAAATTTTAGGTCGATGTAACGAAAATCGACTGAGTTATTAGCAAACGGAACTTAATTATCAGCCTGCCCTCGTAAAAGCGATTTTTAAAATTTAAAATCTTATTATAACTTCTATGACAACGAGTGTTACATTGCAGAACTTCTACATTTGTAGTTTTTGTAAAGTGCGACTATACTTATAAAGATACTGCATGTATCACAATTCTGCATATCGACATTTGTAGTAAGTTCGACTTCTTGCCTTCCTCTAAGTCAATGCAAAATTATTCCTGTATCTTCATGCGTTTTTCAGCATTACTTTGATACGGACTTTTTTGGAGCCGTCTCAGGACAAGTGTGGGAAATTCTTCCTTGTAGATTTTTCATATCTCATAAAACTTTTTGCCAGCTAAAAACCGCTTTCTTAAGGTGTCTATTTACATTTTAAGAGTGCATAATACTTTGACAACTTTACATTAGATGGAGCAGAAAAGAGATATATTGAAACATGAACAAGAGAGCTTTTTACCTCTTTGTCTCTGGGTTCTGATTAAAAAGTAAATCAACATACATGTAAATGTCCCTTGCATGTCAATGTACCGGCGAGCACTATATTATTTCAAACTATATTCAGTTGGTGACACATTTTTCTGCCACACTACTATAAATTTGACATAGCTGACTTTTCACTTTGCGTTTTCATAATGCCCAAAGTTATTTGATGACATCCGTACCACAAACCAATAAAACTAACCAAAATTCGTGAGAATCCAGCAGAAACAAACTTCACCTTTTTTTTTATCTCTTTCTCAACTTACCACAGTAACAAAATCATCAGTTCTATTTCAAGGTCTAATTGTAATCAGGGGAGAGCATGATGAAAACGTCCAATTCTGTCTGTAACTAAGCCTGTGGTTTTTTGTTTTGTTTTTTTTTTCTTTTCACTTTTTGGGTTTGACTTAAAAGGGCTTTCCATGTTACGGTTTTTCGTACGGCTTATTAGCCGTACGGTATCAGTACGGCTCCCCCCCAAAAAAATTCCCTCCCTCTTTGTGACCTACAAGCATTATCATGCCAAAGAAAACACCGTACGGTAAATAAGCCGTGCGACTCTTTTCGCTCCTGAGCGGCTTTTACCTGCAATGCCGTACGGCTTTTGAGCAGAGCTCTATTTTTTGGAGGTGTCAAAATCACTATTTTTAAAATCCGATTTCAGATTCAGAATCTACGCCTCATTTCCATGCGATTTAATACCTAATATCCCCTATTTCAATCGAGGATTTTCAAATAGAGAATCCAAACAGACCTGTCACTTGAGAATCGACCTCGGTCTATAATTTTTGTTTTCTTTCTGGTTACTTATATAAAAAATGATTTTTTTTTTTACCTTTGAACCAAGCAAATATATTTCACTGCACTTTTATCGATCTTCATGCGTGGAAATGTTTGAAAAAAATATTTACGCATAGAACATGACTGTATCGTTTCCTTGTGATTCAAAGCCTATTTATTCTCTCTCTCTCTCTCTCTCTCTCTCTCTCTCTCTCTCTCTCTCTCTCT
>BLXT01003735.1:286564-299423 GCA_019648995.1 Plakobranchus ocellatus | reverse complement strand
TTCTTGATAAATTTTATTATTATCATTATTACAGAGCGGCTAACATTACACTTTAGGCATAATTTATTATGCCAACGGTGACCAAAGTTACCTTTTATACTCAGCACCAAGAAAATTACACAGAACGGGGCTAGGCATGAGAAATCTCCTGAATCTATCTTCCATTTCTGCGATTTTCTTTCTCTTTATAACATACAAAAAACGTGGTATCCATTCGAAGAACTTAATTTTGCTGTAAATTATTTTGATATGCTAACAAACAACTTTCATTTTTAACTTAAGTGTTAGAAATAGCTAGTTGACTGATTATTTAAATGCAACTTCTGCAAAATATCTTTACTGATTATAAAGGAAAATTGAACAAAAACCAAAAAAAAATATGTATATGACTTTTTTTGATTATTGCAAGGATTGTACTAGCCTCTGCATTACCCTGAGCTAGTCCAAAATACTCTGAATAGGTGTATGAATTACTCTCAGTTAAGTTTTGCTGCTGGCAGTATGTTGTTATTATAATTCTTCCTCTACGTCTCATGTAACTACTTGTCCCTGTCTAACTCAATCACTTTCATAGTGATATTGGAACATTTCTGCCATAGCCAAATGAAAGGCAGCTTCATTAGTGTTTAAGTCTGTGGACAAATGTGCTTTTTGCTGTGGCAGATTCAAAGAGTACAACATCACATGAGATCCATTTGAAATATTTGAAGCAATGCATATAAGTCAAAATGTAAAAATTCTGAGTCAAAGACCTCCTTAAGACATTGATGGAATTCCTGTGATTTTGTAATTGTGGGCCAAAACTAAGTTTAACCTGCCTAAATTTTCCAACAATTTTTTTATGTATACGATTTTTCCATTTTTTTTTTTTCATTTTGTTGAGTGTTATCTGTCCTTTTGCCACTTTTGGAATGTTTACTTTCAATTTTGCCAAGATTTTGCGTTCTTTTCCATCACATTGGTCGTGTGCTATAATTTTGGGTCAGGTCAAGCTGCCTTCCAACTATGATGCCATTTAAAAAAGGGTTAAATGGCTTTAAAACATCTTTTTTATTTTTTCAAAAATTTTGTATGCACTGGTCTCAAGATCAATGCTGTAATTCAATGCCAGAATCTCCTCCGTAATCCCTGAGAACCAGAAAATTGAAAAGCTCTTTCAGAACTAATAGGATTTTCAGAGGCAGGTTATGTTATCTGTAATGAGTGGTGACGAGATCAATATTGTCCTCTGCAATAACAAGAGAGCTAGCAGATCATTATTTTTTTTTTCTTTTGAAAGGTACCATTGGCCCTGTTCTAAAATGACATAGATATTGGCAGTTTCTATATTGAAGTCATTAAAGCTGTAATTATCACCCAAGCAGGGATTTCATCATCTAATTCTCAGCTAATTCAGTTGTGAAAAGAAATATTTTATTTTTACATACCTTGTTAGCAACATCCATAAAATTAGGCTTTTAACCAGTTGACTGCTGAGTTCAAACAAAAGAAAAAAATTAGTGCTCAGGAAAAAAAATCTTATGACCTGGATCCATATTCTTTTTGAATGCACGTTTTTTTTTTTGGGTTTTTTTTATTGCTATTGCCCATTTCTTTGGCATTCTTTTTTTTTTTTTGAAGGGGACTTTTTTTTTTACATTTAGACATCATACTATTGCCAGATAAGGCAAAATTTATCCTATTGCAGCCTATTCCTGGTTAGATATTGCTTCATTGATTCAATGAGATGGAAGTCTGAAGGAACTTTATCAGCAATGAGGGATTAAATCTTCCCAATAATACCTCTTTCCTGTAGCCAATCTCTTGCAACACCTTTCTCTCTGCATGTTGAAGGTTTCACAGTATTTGATATCATTAAGTTTCCTAAGAATTTTGCTTTGTTACAAGGCAGAAAATAGTCTCCATTTGGCCCTTGTAAATTGTTATGCCTGTTTTGGAGTAACTTGCATCAATGCTTGACCCTTAATTTGTTTAGAATTTCAGACCATACAACCTATTTCCACTTTTTACAAATTTTTTATTGTTAATATGTCAGAGAATAACTTGAAGTTTGTATTTTAATGGTGCACCCATTCAACAATCCCCTGGACTATAGTATGATGACCTGTAAATGGAAGTGAAAAATAAATCATAAAATACCAAGCATGTTGTTTATCATTTTGGGACAGCCCTCATGTATTCATATATTGCATTTTATTTAGGCCTCTTGGTATTTTATTTCCATTTGAAAAGATGTGATTTTTGTGAAAAGTAAAATGTTTTTTTCCAACTTTCAAAAATAATAAATTGTTTTTTCCCTAGTTTATCAACGGATGGCTTGTTACTTCATCAGTCTTGTTGCTGTTTTTCTTCTCATACATGTACCTGGAGTAAGTGCAAATTATATTAACCTCTGTATTCAAACTTATTGATTGGTCAAATTTTGGAAGCTGCCAAAGCAATTGCTGCAATTTTTATTTCTGAATTTTTATGGTGTATTTTAGACCTTCCCACAAGTTTGTTTAGAACATCCCACATATTTTTAACCTAATTAAAAAAAGAACCAAAAACATGGAGCTGATACACCAGTTTTAATGAATTCTATGTGGTGTGGGTTTCTTCACAGCCACAGTTGTGGAAATATTTTTTTCTCTTCGTTTTTTTATCAGGTCCAAACGGCATTTGTGCTTATTTTAAAAGCTTTGATAGGATGTTTAAAATGTTATCTTGATCTGAAAGAACAGTAAAGAAGGAGGCTGAAATTTCAGTTCTCTTTTCTCTCTTTCTCCGTTTCAACCATAAATAGTTTGTAAAAGTAAGTCATTCAAAGTGATTTTCCATATAGAAAAAGTAGGACTGTCCCAAGGCACATTGTTTTTGAATGGGATAACTTTTACATAAAGATAATTTGTACTGCTTAGCAGTTCACACTTTGATTTCTCTAGGCATTATTGTTTAAGAGAAACTATACTACGCTTGTCTTGTCTATCATAACTTCAAATATTTACAAAAAAATTGGAATCCTTAAAGGTGTATATTATAATTTTTTATAAGCGTTTGTTGTGTTAAAATGAATCATTTGAGGCTTAGTGCTTTTACTTTTCTATTCCTCCATTCTCCTCAGACAAGTCTTGCGAGCTTACAATGCTCCACTAGACTACATCACAGTAGCCCTTATCATGTGGAACTTTGGTGTGGGAGGTCTTTTCTGTATCCACTGGAAGGGCCCACTGCTTCTGCAACAAGCCTATCTAATAACAATAAGTGCACTGGTAGCTCTATTGTTCATAAAATATTTGCCTGACTGGACAGCTTGGGCTGTACTAGGTGTCATGGTTTTTTGGGGTGAGTAAAATGACTGCATCAACCACCCATAAGAAATATTTTATATTTCATTAAAGAAGTTTAAGAAGTTGTAAGTTGCAAATGTCAAATGAAAAAGGAAGTGACAGGTTAACTGACTTTGTTGAAGAGTAAACATTAATTTCAATTCAATTTCTTTAAAAAAGGGAAAGTTATTCAAAGTGATATTTATGTCTTCTGTAAAATAGTAATTTTAAGTGTACAAATTACATCAGTTCACAAAATTGAAAGATTGCTCATGAGTCAGTAGCAGACATGCCAGGTTTACCAATTTTTTTAAAAGAAAATACCCTTCTCCCGATTTACCTATTCAAAGTGAGAAATCCCCATTTTTCTTGATATTCTGGTTTGAAGCGTTGAGATATTGAGTTTGTTTTGTCTGTTGGGAATTAAATGAAAAGAGAGATAATCCTTGAAACACATTTTCACTTTAAACAAGCAATATATTTGGTCACCTAAGTCAATTAGCAATCTTAATACTCTTGGAGCCAGCTATGACTGCTTCAACCATTTATCCAATGAGGAGGCAAATCTGCGAAGTAAGCTTACAGGCAAACGAAGCATGCATGCTTTGTCAGCTGTGAACAGTACAGTTTAAATTCTGCAGAGGATATTTCCACAAAGCAATAAATTTTGCATAATGTGAATGACCGTGCCCTGCAGTTAGATTTAGAGTCAGTCCAGACTGTGATTATTGTTTATCTCAGGACTGAAGATTCATTGTCATCACGTACCAACACAGTTTAATGCCAATCATAAAATGAAAAAGATCTAGGCATAGGGTGTATAGTGTTAAAAACCGGGGCAAAAAAACACAAAAAACTGATTAAGCAAAGTGTACGTCAAAGAAATTCAGTTGCATCATATATGCCTTACCTGTGAGCATCGTGATCACAAAGTAGAATATGCCTTAAAATTTAATCACACACAACTACACAAGAACAAAAGCGCATTAGGCATACATCTACATGCTATATGTTCATGTTCATCGGCAATGAATTTGCCAACTGTGATGGAATTTCCCTCCCATAAACTGCCTTGTAAGTTTTGGGTGATCATAATGATTTGAGGGGTAAAACAAAAGAGGATCGCAACAGAATTCATTATCATCCACTGCCTTACCTGTTAACATTAAAAAGCATAATATAAAGTAGATTTAGGCTAATTTTACAAATCGTACTTACAGAAGAAAACTGATTAGGAAGGAATTCATTGTTACCATCATTTGCCTTTCTTGTAAGTTATGGTAGGCTAGATCTATTATGATTTGACATGGGCCCTGGTGTTTTTTATATGCCAAAACAATAGTAGTAGATCTCAATAGAATTCATTATTATTATATGTTTATTAAAGTATTTATTTTATGTGTGAGTGTTGGCAAGAAAAAAAAAACCCAATGAGAATATAAAAGATTAATTAATAAAAAAAACTGATCCCAAACAAATCAATCATCATAGCCTGCCTTGCCAGTAACAGTTGGTGATCATTATTTGAAGTAGATCTAAAATTTGAAGAAAAAAAAAAAAAATACCAGTTGCATTGAAATACCTAAAATTTCAAAGAAATTCATTATTATCATAACTTGCCTAACCTGTAACTGTAGGTGATTATGATTAAGAGTAGATCTCAAGGGATTATTTTATTTATAATAAAAAAAAAGTCTTTATTAATCCATTTTAGTGCAAGACAAAAAAAGTAAAGGCAAAAAAAAATATGTTATGGAACTCATTATCATCATCTGCCTTACCTGTAACTGCTAGTGATCATGATTTAAAGTGTAAATTTAAAGATTCTTTATAACAACAAATCAAGGGAGTGATGAAAGAAAAAACTCAAATAAAATAATCTATGATTTTAAATCTTTTTAATTTCACTGGGTTTATCAAGGGTGTGATCTATATAGCAGTAATTCTGACAGACCTCTCGCTGAAGTGTGATGAGATCTAAGCTGCTATTTCTATCCCTAAAATATATTCCTTAATATGCTCCTGTTTTTTTGTTTTTTGGGTGGGTTCACTCCTGTTTTCCAATATTTTTGCCAGGTGAGTCTGCAGTAAAATTAATTTTCATTCTATTCCATTAAGTATGATTTTTTTTCCTTCTTGGGGCAAATGATTTTTTTTCTCTGTTCTATTTGCAATTAAATTCAAGATCTATGGTAAATAGTCATATTTGTTTCCCTTGTTTTGTAAACCTTAAGCTTATCTTGAAAACATTCACCTTTTTTGTACAAGGGTGTGTGCCTAATTTTTTATTGTTATTGATCTGCCTTGTAAAAATTCTGTTTATCTGCAAACTTTTAAAATTTTGTTTTCAACTTATTTTCAGATCTGGTGGCTGTTCTTTGTCCCAAAGGTCCCTTGAGAATGTTGGTGGAAACTGCACAGACAAGAAATGAACCCATTTTCCCAGCCCTCATTTATTCATGTAGGATGAATTCAGATTTTTTCCCCCTTTCTTTGCTTTCAACTTTTAGTTTAAATACTTCTTTTGCACTTTTTTTTTTCTTTTGATCAGAAAAAGGAGAGATCAAGTTCTATAGTTTTATATGCTTATCATTTATACACTCTGTATCTTTGTAATTAAAATTGCTTAAAATTTATGTACATTTCCTTGCGTCATTTTCAACACATGACAAACACATTGAAGGTTTTAAAGAATTTTCACCTGGGTCCAACCATCTGCCTATATTCACTTTCTTTCTAGGAGGCCTCTTTTTATGTAGCCGTAATCATTATTGATGCCACTGATGGTTACTGGAAATAATAATTTCAATTAATATGATTATCAAAAGTCTAATGCAGGCACTTGCAACCGTTAACATTCACAGCAATTTTGTACAATAACATAATTTTTTCAACATTAATTTTATTTCTTGTGGAAATTAGCAATGATGGCTTTACAGTATATGGATTTTCATATCAAATTTCTGAACAAAGCTATGGGTCAGAAAGTTTTTCAGGCCTTAAAAACTGGGATCTGGATGCGGGTAGAAACAATTTTAATTGAATTTTGAAGGGTTCAATTTAAAAAAAAAATTTTTTTTATCATTTCATGATTTGAAATCTGAAGTAGGTGTCTGACCCACAGACTTGAAGCCAATTTTGTTGGAATATTTTACACTATTTATACAGGTCTGATTTAAAGTCAGTCAAACAAATCTATTCTTCTTAGAAATGATTCTTAAGTTTTTTACCCTCAAGAATTGATTTTTTACGTTATAAATGCTCAATGTTGCAGGGAAAGTGCTGTTATGGTAAAAGTCCCTGTAACAATCAAGATTGAAAGAACGTAAAGAAAAAGAAAAGCAAAAAATCAGCCTTCAGGCTCTAAATTTAGCGCATACAGCCAGTGGTTATATAATTATAAATGTGTAAGATCACCACTCAGGGAGCACTACAAACAAGATAAAATCTAGAATTCAAAGGATACAATTGCAACTGAATTGATATGTAAAGTAAACATTTGCTAACTAGATATTGCATGTAATGCCTAGTAGTCGCATTACCGTTTAATGTTATATATAATATCTAGTTTGCAACTGTTAACTTTAAAATACAACATAATTGATTCCTGATTCAACAGCAAGAGGAGACAAGTCAAGATAAGGTAGTTGTACAAGTGGATCAGAACAAGCCAAGGATAAGGCCCTGTAGGACTCATAACTACAATAGTTTTTGCACAATGAACTAATCAAAAAAAAAAGGAGGGGTGCCAGGCCAGATAGGCTACTTACTGCAATTTTGTTGCAAAAATTGTTTAAAAGAAAAAGAAACTGCTAAAACAGTGCAAGTTTTATAAGGATCAAAGCTTAACTAAGTACTTTCTAGCCTTTTGAAAAAGTATTTCTAAACCATCAAAGACAAACTTCCTTCATCTGGTTGAACAAAAAAAAAAAAAAAAAAAAAAAAAAAGCAAATTACACATCTATTAGTAAGGCAATTCACAAACACTCCTTGATTTTAACAGGAAAAAGTCAAACACACCCCAACCCCCAAGATTATTTAATACAATGAGACTGTCATAAATAAAGAATATGTACATAGGGTTTGATTTGTGATACATGTGACAAATTATTGTGCTCATACAAGGTAAAATTTTTTTAAAAACAAATTTTAGTTACTTATTGTACTATGCATGGTTTAGGATGACACAATTTTCTGATTTCTGAAAAGGCTGTGAAAGGTCATTGGATCCATTGTTTTCAGGTTTAAAAAAAAAAGCACCTGAAAGTTGAATTGCTTTGGAGTGTGTTTCTTTAAATAAATTGTTTTTCTCCAAAGCCTAGGACACATGATGCCATACAAAACTTCCAAGAAGCTGTAAAAAATGCTCCAATATTAAAAAAAAAAATAAATTGGCTTCAGCACATTCATGATAAAATTTACATTATCCAACACCTCTAAAAATGGTATCTGCCAAAAATTACCCTGAAAATCATTAATCATTAAAAAGCTGAAACATAGTAACTAGAAAACTTTTTTCAAGCAGGGGTTGTTTTTTTTTTAACTAGATGTCAATGAAAAACAACAATGAAACTTTTTAGAATGAGCCATTTTCTTTCTGAGACCATTAAACAAAACAGAAGTTTGAGTTTTGAAATTTTTATGAAATCAGTTATTTGATGCACGTTCAGGGAAATGAGATATCTGTTTCACTTGTCTTATGTAGTGTTTTGTTTTTTGCCTTTTCTTGTTGAGTCTGAGTCTTAATTGGTCTGATGTGGAGTTTTTCGCCTTTTCACGTTTGATTTAGTCTGAACAGGTCTGATTTGGAGTTTTTTGCCTTTTCTTGAGTGAGCATGAATAGATTTGATTTGAGTTTTGGGGGATACCCTTTCAAAAAATTGTTTTAAGTTTTTGTAAAATGTGTATATAATTTTTTTTAGGAGTGTGACCTGGCATTTTCTTTTGATGTATCCAAAATTTGGACCTCACCTGTAAGTTCTAGTCTTAATTTATGTTGTTTTTATGTTATAACTGAAACTATTTTTACTCTAGTTTTATTTTAGTATTAGCTATCTTGACTCCTATTTTCATCTTTTTTAACATTTTCTTATGTATTAATTTTCCCTAGCTGCCATGATCTGGACATACACAATGGCTGATGATGGTGGTCAGTCAAAGAAAAAGAAAAAAGATAAGACGCAAACAGAGGGTGAGTTATTTAAGCCACCTTAATTCGTTTGTGTGTAATGGATTTCAAGATTGTTTTTTCCAAAACTTGGTATCAGAAGTTCAGCTCCTTATGAGCTATAAACTCAGGACCAAGGGTACTGTAACAAAAGAGTGATCTATACAGTTTAATTCTAAATACCTACTGAAATCAACCTTTGGAATCTTAAATTAAAAAAAAAAGAGAGTATGAGAATTTTGAATATGAAATAAACTCATTTTTCATGATAATATAGTGAGCACTAAACGCTCTTTATATATTCTTTTCTCAAGAAATCTACAATCATTTCCAAAGCTGAAAGTAATCCTCTGTATCACAGGTTCCACACCAGATTTTTTCATAACAACACTCTCCTAGTTTCCTCTGTCTTAATGGTATATGTGACTTACCTATGTCAATTAAGTTGACATTGAGTAATAGCCAGATAGAGGAGCAAGTATGCCATAAACAGTTGGAGATATTTTTTTTTTAAATGTTGATTTAAAAAATGTAAACTTTTTTTCTTCGAAAAAAATTTGTAGTATCTCCAATTTTCAAATATTTTGTTTTATGACCTGTGATTAATCCTGCAATTTGTGATAATAATACACCAGATTGTATGAGGATCAAAGAAACACTTACTTTTATCACTTTTATAGACACATTCAGTAATCAAAAACAATTACAAGCTTAGTAAAGTGGAAACCAATTACAAGCTAAATAAAATCATTTGTTGGTAATAAGATAATGAGATAATGAGTCAGTATAATAATAGCTAAAGAAGATAATTTTTAAAATCTAATCCTATCTTGCTATAGAAGGAAACGTATTCAAATTAATGATTTGATTTGCTCTGTATGGAATTCTGATTACATATATAGAAAAAAAAAAAGTGATGCTAGAAGCTGAATTTACACTAAGGAATAAAAGTAAAAAAATGTTTTCTGTCTGGTCAAAACTTATCTTTGAGGGGAAAAATATTAGACAGCTTTAAGCTAGTTTGAGTGAATTCATTTTATCTTATATGCAGGATAGATATGCTTAAGAGAATGAGACTGACATTTGTAAAACTGGGGTATTTTGTAATTTCTCTAAAGGGAAAGGCTGTATTGAATTGTTGATTGTTAATTTTGGCTTTCTTTTGTTCTTTAGAGAAGGAAAATATAGTTTTTTGGTTGTTCACAATAAAAAAAAATATTCACAGCTTTTATCATAGCAATAAATTAAAAAAAAAAAATATCATTATCAAACAGCAATGATTAATTTTTTTTTTTTTTGACCATTTGAAAGACTCCAAAGAATTTTTTTATAGTATGATGAGACACCTAGAAACAACAAAAAAAAAAAGGTATATTGGGAAAATATCTGTTTGGTTTTTTTTTTAATACTCCATATATTTTATAGAAATTTAAACTGTATTTTTATCACCCTATGGTTGTTTTTTGTTGCAAAAACCATATCTCCTCCTAAATTTATATCCCCAATTTAAAAAAAAAATTTGTGCATTAATATTGTAGCTGATGTTCTAAATAATCATATTTTATTGATCCCCTGATGTCTTGTTTACTTTTTTTTTTTTTTAAATAAAATTGGAGACAAAACAAAAGCTGAAGAAATAAATTTGTAGAAAAATAAATATTAAATTACCTATTTATATGATTTTTTAGAATGCATCCCGTTACTGCCACAATTAATTTGGATTTGAACCTCTGTAGCACATTGAATCGCAGTGATTTTATTGATTATAAACTGAAGAATAATTAAAAAATGATCCGAAAGTGCTACCTTTTCCCTTTAATAGGCATGAAAAGGACTATAAAAGACTATCATTTATTTATTGATTTGTCAGATGAGGATGATGATGATGATGATGATGATGATGATGGTGGTTTTAGAGAGCATATGGCTAATGGTATGAACAGGCAGAGCTTGGAAGATAGTACTGCTGCACGCAGTGCTGTTCAAGCTTTTGGGGGCATGACGAGGGGTAAGCATGATTTTTGTGTCATCATATTATGTCACTCTTCTTATAGAATTGTCTGTTTTAGGTCTAGGTATGTAGTTTAAGCATGTTAATATCCATTTAAAAAACCTTGTACTAATACTTTTTAGTTGTCATTATGCTGTGTTTTTCTTTCCAAACTTATGCACTTCACACTTTTTTTTTGTATATATGATCAAGGTATTTCCTTTAATTTTCTCTGCAAATTACCTCTTTTAACTTTTTTATTTCTGACAAATATTCAAAGTTGCCACAGTGGCTGAATAGAAAAACAAATTCTGGCTCATCAATATTTTTGCTGAGACTTTTTGCTTGGAACCACAGCACTCTTACAATGTTATACCTTATACATTTAAGATTCCAGTGGAAAAACCAGATAAGTCACATTTTGCAAAAATTAAGTTATCTCCTTGGCCACATTCTTTGTACATAGTTTTGTTTCCAGCATCAAATATATGGATAAAATAGTTAAGTCCACCACAATTAACTCTTTTAAATCGCTCTAAAATGAAAGAACTAAAACTTGCAAACTTTGTATTCTTGATTTCTTCACTTCTCATTTTTGTGACTTACCTGGTTTTTCCATTGGAGTCTTCATTTATATTTATTGCATATCATAATGAAGTATAAGAGCAGCTTTATTTTTTTTTGAGCAACTTGCTTTGATTCTGTTGCCCTATATGGAATCTTTCACATGATTGATGATGAATTTGTGAGTCAGTTTGAGAAAACTGATCAGATGCGCAGAAGGTATTTTTAAGTAATAAAGAGTGAAGCTTGCTCCTGGTCAAAGTTGAGCTTATGTCAGATCATTATTCAGTAACCATTTTTATACCTTTTCTTCACGTTTCAAGACTCTACACTTTTTCTTCACGTTTCAAGACAAACTGAAACATATAAATAATTAAATTTTGCATTTCAAAACATGGTGCATCACGCGAAATATTAAAAATTATGTCGTATTTTGTAGTAAAACTCCAACAACTTTGCGTTCACTGAATAACGGACTGATGAATTCCCACCACATAACACCATATATCAATGGAAGGGGAAATTCAGACCTGCCAACATTACGCTTTCGCCGACAGGGAAAAAATTACGCCTTATGCTCAGCACCAAGAAAATTACCCTGAGTGGGGCTAGGCCTGACAAATCTCCTGAATCTATCTTCCATTTTCTGCAATTTTCTTTCTCTCTACATTATACAAAAATTACGGTATCGATCAAAAGCTCACCGCCATATTTTTGTGTGAATAGTTGTATCGGTCAAGTAGGCTTGCATAGTTATTATAGCCTTGAATCAGAAGTCTGCCAAGTGTCCCGCAATTAAATAAAGAGTCTTTCCTGAAATATCATGAAAAACGCTTCGTGACCTCTATTTTTTTTTTCTTTTAATGGATCTTCGGTACCGCTCAGAATCAGCAGTCGGTGTTGCATCACGTTAATCCAATTGTCAATTTAAATTGTTTTGTTTTGTTTTATTTCCTAAGTTTCTTCCCGTACTTTTTCATTGTCCCCACAGCTTGTAACTATAATGCCCAATTCTAACCCAATGTTTGAAAAAAAAATAAAAAACAGCCTTTTATTCCAGCTCTGAACAGGGTATTAAAAAAACCATACAGTGTAATTATATTCCATTGATAGGCAAACAAGTAAGCTATAGTAGTATTTGCACATCCAGTGCAAGGCTTAGTATAGTAAGCCATATCGGCAAAAGATCAAAGAAATCAGAGGTTGTTCCTCAACCCTCTAGTCAGTCTTTGATCTGTTACCAGAGAAACTAGAGGAGCCGACTATGCATGCTTTTTAGGATTGAACAGATAAACAATTGTAGATACAAACTATATTCTCCATAATACTAGCCGAGGTACCTGGCTCTACTTTAAAAAATCCCTTTTTTTATATGTCTCTACTGGTATATTAAAAATGCATTGAAGTCTACCAACCGAGCTATTCTCTCTCTCTCTCTCTCTCTCTCTCTCTCTCTCTTTCTCCTATTCACTTTTATAGTGCTTATGATTATGCTTTCCTTCTCTTTTTAATATTTGTTATAAGCGTCGATATGAATGTCTCTTTTCATTAACTTTTCCCGTTATTTTTTTATGCCAGTCGCCCTGTCTCTTTCTTTCTCTCCCTTCCTCTCTCTGACTGCCTCTCCCCCTCCCCCCTGACTGCCTTTATCTCTCTCTATGTATGACTGCCTTTCTCTCTCTCACTCTCTCTTCCACTCTCGCTCTTTTTTCCCGTTCTGTCTCAGTCTGTCTGACTACCCTTTCTCTCTCTCACTGTCTCCCTCTGTTACTCTTTCTATACAGTGTGACTCTCTCTGTTGCTCCCTGTCTGACTCTCCCTCTCATTTCC
>BLXT01003735.1:274955-286537 GCA_019648995.1 Plakobranchus ocellatus | reverse complement strand
CCCCTTCCTTTGTTGCTCACTCTGTGAGTGTGTCTCTCTCTTGCTCCCTCCTTCTCTCACGCTCTTCTCTTTCTAGGCAAGATCAGGATGCACATCTATTTCTATCTTCGTCAGACTCAAATTTTTTTATGTGCATGTATTATCAGCAATTGATGTGGTCTTAGATCTAACTTAGTGGACTTGGATCTAGAGCAAGGCCTATTCAGACGTAAACACATTGAACATCGTGCATGATTTGTACCGTATCCGAACATTTTAAAAATAGGAGCATTTTCAACACTTTTTGCTATTAGAAGAAAAAAACATATTAATAAGCAATCAAATTAATGGAAGTGCAAAAAGGGGAAACAACCCAGGCTGAAATATCAGCATTATTTTTTAAATAGGTTATCGTTAATTTTTATTGAAAATAGTTTTTCCATTTTCTTTTTTTTAACTAGTTAATTTAGATTGTGTGCTTGTGGATAGGATATTGCCCTGCAAATGAAGTATGAAGTCAGTTTAGCTAGGGTCCGTCTTCATAGAATTGGTTACAAGCTCTTTAAAAACAACTTAAATATCCATTAAATTATTCATGTGGTAACAAACAACATTCATTTTAATTCAAGTGTTATAAATAGCTAGTTGACTGATTATTTAAATGCAACTCCTCCAAAATATCATGGATTTCATCTTTACTGATATATAGGAACATTGAACACAAAAAAAAATATATATATGTATAACTGGTTTTGACCATTGTGAGGGTTGTATTAGACGTCGTCCCTTCGCAAAAGTCCATGAATTTTCAATTACCCCGAGCTAGTCCAAAATACTCTGAATAGGCGTATGGATTACTCTCAGGTACAATTTGGGGTTGGCAGGTGTGGGAAATTCGTAAGCTTTTCATTCATAGCTAGTGCGCATGAATACACTGACGTAGAAGGGGGTTGAAATAAATGGGCATCTCTATCAACAAACCAAACCGCATCCTTTCTTAGAGCTCTGAGACAACAGCCTTTTCTCCTTGACCTAATCATGTTTTGTTTGTGTAAGGGAGACAATTATATGATGATAAACAGTTAAAACAACAAAAAAGATTGAAGTAAAATCATAAAAAACAGACAATGTCCTTGCCAAGCCCCCTTTTATTGTATTTATGTCCTAAAATATCCAAAGATGTTTTTCAACATTTAGGACATGAAAAGAGAGAAAAGAAAAAAAAAAAACAAGCAAGATCGGAAAATAAGTATTTTTAAGCATTTGAGAAAAGAAAGATGCAAACTTTCAAACGATATTGACTATTTTATTTTTTTCCAGTGATGATTATCCATTTGATATTTTGAATTATATAAGAGGTTCATATTCTCTAATATATAATGATTTGCTCTATTCAGGACACAGACATTTATCTCTGATTTAGAGTTTATACCGTATGAAAAAAAAAGGTGAAAGATTCATTTCTGCACACATTGTTTTGATAAAATACACATGGACTTGATTACAATTCGAATGCAAAATCATTTGATTAAAAAATAAATTCTTTGAATTTATGAGAAGTAAAGATGGTTAGTTTTGCCATGTTATTCGTTTCACAGACTTGTGTAGAAATATAGCGGGATCAGTTTATTCATGCTGCTTAGGCAAAATTCAGACGACTGGAAAAAAAAAAAATTGCCCAAAAACCAAAGCTTGTGTGGGAATATCCACAAAATATGCTCTTCAGCATTTAACATAATCCCCAGAACTCTCAAGGAGTTAACATTGATGTTGGAAAAGATTCAGTTGTGTTTAGTTCAAAAGATATCCTTGTGTGCGGTATTTAGACCAACATTGAAATTAAAATAACGTTATACGTATATACCATTTGTTCAAGCAAATGAATAACTGTGTAGAACATAAACCATTGCATAATTTTTATATGAAATAAAAAAAATACGTACATCTGCCTTCATTCTTTCCAGATTAGATTAATGTAATTTGTTTGCTTCTTAATACATTGAATAAGTCCTTAGATAAACTGCAGAGATGCCAGAATAATGTAGCAAAACTGTTTACACTTAATAAGAGGAGAGACCAAGGAACACTTATTTTGAAAGATTTGCATTGGTTACCTGAAAGATCAAGAATCAAATATAAAGTTTATGTTCTTTCTCAGTACACTTTTCAAACTTTCTCTGCTCACACTAACAAGGTCTCTTCGTACAAGTAGGAAAAAAAAATTTTTATAACAGAATTCAGATAAATAAGGAAAAAATTCAAAGATAAGTCATTTAGAACAGCTGCAATAAAATCTGAAACAACTTATTTCAAATAATTGAAAAGCATTGATAGGAACTCCATCTACTCCATATTGCCAGTAGCTTGTTTATCACACTTAAAGGTAATTGCATTTTCGTGGTGTACAAGTTTATTCACTGTAAAGTAAAAAAATGTGCACAAATACCGCACTCCCAGAAACATATAAATCAGTTAAAGGCTTAAGGATCCTGAAGGTGCAATAGTGGTTGAAGTCAATAAAATAAATATAGTAAAAGATTAAAGAATACAACCACCAACTCAAACTTAGAGCTTAAGGCGTTATCAAGTAAAAAAATAAAGACTTTATTTTGACGCTCTCTCTTAATTTTTTTACTTGATAAAGCCCTAAAGGTGAAACGCTGTTACATACACTCTGTCTTGGTTAATTTGTTCTTATAAGTTTGAGTTGGTGGTTGTATTCTTTTACTATATTTATTTAATTTCCTTCAACCACTATTGCATCTTCAGGATCCTTAAACTTATTTATATGTTTCTGGGAGTGCGATATTTGTATACTTTTTTTTTATTGTTGGTTGTTTTACTATATTTATTCACCGTAACATAACACTGCTTGCAGGATTTTTATGTTTAGGTAAAGGCTGATACAGATAAAATTTACTTACCTAACTTTAACCATAGCAGCAAAGATACATGTACAGAAATGCTGATGTTAATATCGTAGTAGAATGTTTTTTTCTGAGTGTTACATCCATCCATTGGAGCTTGTGTACAAAACTTTATTTTGACTCTCTGGATACCTTTCACATCATGATATTTTGCACATCTTAAAGCTGATACAACTGACTTGCTGTTGGGCTCCTCTCAATATTCATCTTATGTGGATCCGCCATCATTTTATGAAAGGGATTGTTATCATACATCACCACAGAGTGAGAACTTTGTATTGCTCCGTTTTGTTTTGTTTTCCATTTTTATTTAACTTTTTTAAAAGCGTGTTTATGATGTTGAGATACAAAATTTCTTTACTCCTGTTCATATTTTATTATTGTTAAAATGATTTGTTTCCTTACAGGCAGAATAATTGTTCGTGATATCTCTTCAAATTAATATTATTTATGAATTGAGAAACTTGCATACTATATTGTAGTTTCCTCATTTAAGTTTTGTTTGAATTTAAAAAATATATATATTGATTGCAGAAAAGTCAGGCAAACCAAAAATAAAAAAAAATTTTTTTTTCTTCTCAGTTCAGTTTAACTATTAGACTATACATTCAAGTCAATCAGTTATTAAATTGTTTCTCATGTCGAGCATTCCCTTTTAACTTGCATTAGTTATAGATCTCCTTCTATGAATTTCTTAGTAGAATTAATATATAAAAAATCTGGGCAGCTGTCTGGCCATTTGACAATACCTGTTGGAGACTTGCTGACTAATTTTCTACTGTTTGGTTCTAAGTTATGTTAAGAAATGGCCTCGGGTCAGATGTACTCACAGAGAACTATCATAACTATTTTTAATATATATATCCATTGAGATTAGAAATTTATTGGTTAATTAATTCATGCATTATTATTTCTTGTAATTGTGCTAGCTACTTCAGTGAAGAAAAACCCTGATACTTTGGACTTCAGAATTTTTAGCCTTTACCCGTGTGAAAACTGATTTTGGTTTTACCACAGGTCCATATCCAAATCCTATATTAGTGTTGGTATATGTTGTACAGAGTGTATATGAATACTGTTCAGTTCTATAAAGTTTCAGTTGTTAGGCTTGTATGAAGAACTTTACTATATCTATTCATTTAAATTACTTGGGTACTTTCTGCTTAATAATATATATCTTCAACATTTTAGTTTTAAAATCTTTTTTGGAGTTAATTTTTTTGCCATGACAAAAAAATGAAGCTATGCACAGTTCTAAACCATTTTCCTATATTAACACCCAATTCAACATCTTTATTGCTTTTTTAGGGTAACATATGTAAAACTTAACATGAGTAGAATTTTATCACATTGTCAGTTAAGCACTTGGCTGTGCAGATAAACTACAGAAAAAAATTATGCCCAGAAAAAAAATATCATGACCAGGATCCATATTTCTTTTTCATGCACAGCATTTCTTCAATGCTATATGCATTCTTTGGAATTTTTTTTTTTTTTTCAAAGAAGACTGACACATTAAGACACCATGCCAATGGTCAATATGACCCCATTGTGTTTTTTGAAAAGGATGAATTCGGCCCCTAAGATTATCAAAGTATTGAGCAGGCAAAAAACCCTACAAAATCGATAATTTTACATGACAGTGAAAGAAATGTTGTGATTTTTTTACCCGTTTAGATGTTTTTAAGAGAAAGAAATATGAATTTACATTGTTTCTCATTGTTTTAGATGAGCCCACATCCCATAGGCAGACACCTGAAGGGGCCGTTGGTGGCCTGAACCCAGATGAAAGTAAAGTAGATGTTAAAACAGGCAAGAAGAACCGGGCTAGGTCAGCGGCTACCACTCAAGGAGCAAATCAGCAACAAACCAATCCAGATAACAGGCAGGGCACTTCTTCAGTTCCTGGGGCCACAGAAGATGGTCCTGAAATGGAGGAGGAAAGTAAGTTTAGTACAAACAGTACAAACACACGTTTAGCAGGGGATATGGAAAGCAATAATAATGGAGGGGGGGGGGGTTGTGAGTGAAAGTGAGCTATGTTGTACAGGTTATAACATACATGTAGTTGTATATGATTTGGTCAAATTTGGATTCTTGAAATCATATCTTCATAAAACTGTTCTGTACTACTTCCGGTTCCTTCTTTGCATATTAACAACTTCTATTCTTTTGTCAAACTGATTCACTTGGTGAACACTGATTCGTCAAACTATTTGCCCTCCATTACATACCAAAAACAACCTGGGATTGATAAGAAATGTAACAGACCACCACTTAAATGGCATTTGCTGCTCCATTTTATGGCTTACATCATGAAAATCTTATATTACTATATGAATGACAGTGTCAATACTCGGAGACAATAACCTTACATAAACGCTAACTACACCAGTCTGTCCCCTCTCCCTCCTGCGAGTGCAATCCCAGTACATCAGTTATCACTAGATATAAAAATAACAACATTGATTTTCTGTTAAACAAACGAGCATGAAGTTGCCTCATCGTAGGAAATTATGCCCGCCTGCCCCTCTCACGCTCTGTCCCAAGAGACAAGTTTAGCGCTAGATCTAGATAAGTAAAAAATTATCACTTTCCTGCCTGTCCCTCCTGCATTTCATTCCTGTTGACCACTTGTCCCAAATCTGCATGACAGATGTTAATTAAATCTGCAAGGCAGAGCCAAAGCCGTCTCAATACATATAAGTTTGGCTTAGTCATAGTCAAGCTGGACTTATACTGGAGGTAACAGTTTGGGTGTCCAATTTCAAAGCTACCAATATGTTTGGCAACTCTCTAGTTTCTCTGGTGCGAAAGTATACCAAGCCTGCTGCGACTATCTAGCAGATGCGTCACAACTATCTTTTGTGTTTAACAACTTGGTGGTAAGACAGTCACTCTATTGAATAAGGAAAATGGGATCCTAGTATGTGAGCACTCATAATTGTACTCACTGTTTTTGCACATCCCCCAAGGCCAATCTTATTGCACAAATTATCAGGCCTATCTGTTGTTGGATAAAGTATAGTAACTGAGTTACTCATGACCCCCTCCCCCTAGTGTTCATTAAGGTCTAAAATATCACACAGATCTCTGGCTAAAAATGAAGGCATATCACTTAAAAAAAATAGCCCATTAAACCTTTTTTATCTCCACTCTTTTTAAAAAGAAAAAAAAATGATGACAAAACTTTCCTTCTTTCCCTCTGTACATGGAGAGTGGTCACGTCCATATTAGAAAGAGTAACCACACTTTTTTAAATTATAATTAGTGAATCTCCTTAGTAATTCAGCATGGCATTGTCGAACTCATTTTTTCCCCCAAGTGATTTCGAGGAATCCATGCTTGAAAATATAATATGAATCACAGCTATCAATTGGAAACTGCTATTATAAAATATTTTGATCTAGAACCAGGTGCAAACCTGTGCCCCAGATGGTGTTTTTGAAATTTCAGCCAGAAAGTGAAATAAATAAGTTGGGATAAATTTACGTATCCGGAATCAAAAGGTTCATTTTGCCTAACCAAAAGCTCTAAGTGGAACCAAATGTAGTTTGGTCCAGACTTGGTGTAGAATTCTAGATCAAAATTGAGATAAGTAAACTCAGAAATGGCTTTGTTCTGGTTGCTTCCGCACTAAACATACATGAAGAATTTTTTTTTATGTTCAAATCCTAAAGTTGAACATCACATACTTGGGTCTGATTGTCATCACCGGCATTGAAGACTTTTAAAAGGCTTGCTTGATTCATAGCTAGGCCATATCTTGATTGGCTTGAAGTTTCTTAATTTTTGGAAGATTGAGAACTTTGGCTTGGGGCGACTGATATTTTCTTTAGACCAGCAATATATTTAAAGGATTTTGACTATGTCAGTTCTTAAATTAGTTGTAAAAACAAGAGTTTTGTTGTGATAATGGTGCTATACCCAGAAAAAATAAAGTCATCTTGATTATGCTCAAAATGAGTGTGGAGACAAGAAATATATCCTCTGAATACTGTTTAAGAAAATGCTCCCAATGATCAAAAGCACGCTTTTTACCGAAGAGAGTCATTCTCTTATTTTGCTTCAGCTCACTTTCTAGTGGTCTGTTGATTAGCGTTTTCTTTGCGTGTATCTTTTAAATGTCATAGCTTAAAATATTGAAATGGGCTGTTCAATTTAATTTTTTTTTTTCAGGAGGCATAAAGCTGGGTCTTGGGGATTTCATCTTCTACAGTGTACTTGTTGGGAAGGCCTCTGCAAATGGGGACTGGAATACAACACTTGCTTGTTTTGTAGCCATATTGATCGTAAGTTTTAGTCAGGATATGGTTGATCATTTAAAAACAGGTAGTCAAATTTATTACTGCAAGAGATTGCTGTTATTCCCCGCTTTGATTTTTTTCCCCCTCTAAAGTAAATCCCATTTCAAAGGTAGGAGCTATAGGACTGTCATTGACCTAGGCAAGCAACACCTTCTCTTTCTATTTGTGATAAAGTAATAATGTGTTTTGAGACCACAGCAAAGGAAATTGTATTTTGAAAATATTCAACCATTGATACAGCTAGAGACTGCATTTTATTTTTATAAACTTTTCAGTGTTGAAAACGGGATAAACTCATCTGAGCTAAAATGAGGAAGTTTTGAATTAATAAAAAAAACAAAAACTTAAAGGGATGTTACAAACATACTGAAAATTGTTCTTTCTCAAAAATCACATACTACATACAACTCTTTTAGAAGTAATCTAAAGATACAGGGTGTATCCTCTTAACTCACCGGGCCCTGGTCATTTCAAGGCTCGCCAGTTCTTCAAAACTGGCGATTTCAGACAGTTTTTTAAAAATTCTAGTGCTTTACTAAATTGTAATAAAAACTTCATTTTTACTGTGCATATTTTGGTATTTCAGAGCTTTATAAATGTGTTGATTTTATTTCTTTTAGTGTTGTTGTTGATTTTTTACGATTTTTAAAAAATACCATGCATTTCCCATTTTCGGAAAGCGTTCCCTGGTAGCAGAGACCCATAAAAAGCAGATCTAAAAAATCTATAACCTGAGAAATATATCACATTTGGGATTAAATTTTGTCACCGAAAATTAAAAATCATTTTAATTTTTATTGAAACTGGTTCTTTAGTCTAAATCTAAATCTACCTCACCCTGAATCATGAAGTCTTTAATTTGACCGTTCACCTCCATGGGTCATTTGTGTGGGAGCAGAGTAGATCTAAAATTACAAAAACCCGATATGACGATCTATTGCCTTATTATCGTAACTAGACTTAGATTTTTCACTCGAAATTCAAATGTACATTCTGGACAGAAATTTCAACCTCTGTCACCTCTTAGAATCTCTAGATCTAGATCTAGATTATAAATCTAGATCTAGATCTAGAGTTCGAGATCGGATGGGCACTTAGGTTTGGGGACAAGATTTTACGTTGAACAAAACCAATATTTCCGAAACGATTGGGAATGGAAATAATTTTCATTTTCATCATCTGATTCCAGCACATATGGCTCAATATCACTTTCTTCAGCAAACTCAAAAGTATCAAACACATTGAGCTATGATTCCGCTATTGTTTGGCTTGGTAACGAGTTCAGAATGACAGATCGACCAGCTCGGAGGTATCCGCCTTCAATCCGTTATTTTGAATACTAAAAATTGGAGAAACGCGGCAAATCGGGTATCACCGTAAAGCTCGGAAATTCACAAAAACAACCGAGAAAACCGGAAGTTTCTAAGACGTTGTTAACGTACTTGAAAAAATTCACAAAGCCATGCCGGACATACTCGACATCAGGGCCCTGTGAGTTAAGACAAATCTGATAAATAAAACCAGTGAACCTACTTTATGGTCCTCCTTGCCATTTATTGTGAATAGCTTCCTGGGGCTAAGATAAACTCAATTATCTGGTACAAGAGGTGTTCATCTTAGAAAGACTCCTCTGTGCTCAAAAATAATTCTTAAGTTCAGAGTGTCCTACTTCAAAACCAAAACACTAGCAAGAAAGAAACCAAGCACTATTTCAACACACAAAGTCTAATCAAGGCATTTCTTTTGCAATAATTTCAGAGACTACAATAGGTTTGGTTGAGTTAAGTACAAGAATTAACTTATTGCAGATAGTCCTTATTTTCTTTCTTTCTCATGTGACATATAAAATTAATACACATTTGCAATGGAATCGCCAAGTAAACTTTGGAAAATTTGTTTCAAAAGTCTAAGGCAAGTAGCTTCTTATTTTCAATTCTGGTAATGAATCACATGGAAAGTGTGAGTCATATTTGATCGCTTGAAAACTATTTTTTATGATGTTAAAAGGAAATTTGTCAGATCTGCCAACCACCATTGGATTCACTACAGTAATGTGCTGCAATGAGAACCCAATTACTTAATCATTGATGAAAATTCTTAAACTTTCATTTGGCATGTTTCAGTGTAAAATGATTGGCATTGCTTTGTGAAAAGTTATTGTATTTTGATGTGATCTTTTAGGTAAGAGTTTTTTTTTTTGTCCTTTGAACTACATCAATTTACTCATTGGTTCTTAAATTAAATACTATGTGTTAGTGATTTTTTTCTTGAGTGAAGATAATGATTAATTCACTTTATCATTTTTTGTCATTTATTATAGTAAATACAGATTAAAAGCCTTGTAAAATTACTTAAATGAGGGCTCAAACTACTGAAGCTTTATCAAGTTTGCAGCTCTGATTAATATGTTTTCCAAATTGCCCCAAACAACTTAATAGTAGAAATCCAAAAAAGAACCACTATAATGAAACTTCATGTTTGGCTTTGCCAATAATAAATCAGTGTATCTGTCTGGTTAGATATTCAGTTTATAATACTCATAAATGACTCTTTATTTGTTTACACACATAGTTTTACTATTTGTCACATAAAAGAGTTATGGGCTAGTAAAAATTAGACTCATATTGTTAGTGCATTTCTATCTTCTATAAAAGATTTAAAAAATAAAAATTCAGACCTCTCAACCATCACTGATATCAATACCATAAGGCTTAAATTAATGAATTATTGAAATAAATCAAGTACTAAAATCTTGCCTCTAAAACAAAAAAAATCACTTGATTCTACCCGCACTAGTATGTGGAGTGCACAATGCTCTTTGGATGAGTATTAATAAGAAAAGATTTTTTAACCTTTTTGGGATAGAAGGTATTGAAATTGTTATTGAACGATTAAGCAACCCTAAGATACAGGTTTTGGATGTGCTGGGTATGTGGAGCCATTTGGTAATTTGAAATTCTCAAAAGGTGATTTTGTAGATGAAGCAGAAGTTTAACAACGATTTTTTGACACATCAGTTTTGCCCCTTTTTTTTTTTTAACATTTTTCTTTGTTGCTGAATAAAATGTTGTCATCACAACTGAAAGGCTCTATAAAATACTGGCAATGAAATGTTGATGCACAACCTCATGAATTCAAATTTTCAACTTGATCTACAATTTATTTGATTTCTTTTCTTTTTCTTTTTGTACCAAATAGGGTCTGTGCTGCACACTCCTTTTGCTAATTATTTTCCGCAAAGCCCTACCAGCCCTTCCAATATCGCTCACCTTTGGGTTGGTTTTCAATTTTGCCACAAGTGCTTTGGTTCAGCCCTTTATGGAAAGACTCAATGGAGAACAGGTGTATATATGAATGGATTTTCAACATCAAGTTTATTGTATGGAGATGGTCAAAATATTTTTCTGTCAATAATCTTATGATTCTGTTGGATTTTTTTTTTCCTTAATTCTGTGTAAAATAATGTTTGTACATTATTACATATGATGATCTTTCACTTTATTTCTTTTTATTTTTATCAGTCTCAGTTCATTGGAATTTAACTGCTTGGGAACATAATTATATGACTGAGAAAAGACTTAGGGAATCAAAAACTATTTATAGAATCCAAATTAAGCTCAAATTTTTAGCAATTGATTCATCAGCTTTATTGATCAAGGTCAAATATTAAAATGCAGAGAGTATGCACTAGTCATTTAAGATATAAAAATATTTAAATTATGAACATTTATATTCCATATAAAAACAAAATTGGACTCTTGAAAATTTTGATTTAGTGTTTCATTAAAGAAATGGCAATTAGTTGTTTTGCATTGTAAACCTTGCTGAATAGTCTCCAACAGCATCCACACTGATGGATGTTCAAAATAATAACCCTTTGCTAGTATGAAGTATGTCTGTATAAAATCATCAATGGTTAGCTAAAATTATTACAAATAAAATTTCGTACTGTGCAGAAATGAATGAGATCTCCATTGTATTCAATATGAAGTGTGGAGGGGAAATGGGAGGAGAAATGACAGATGTATGTAAATATTTCAATTTTTTCACTTCATTTTAATAGCACAATGCTTACACAATTAACTCTTAATTTACCATATCGCCCGGTATCGCCCGTACTCGAGTTTTACCAAATCGCCCGCCATCGCCCCCTAATATTTGCGTTTAGCATGCACTTTTTCTGTTCAGAACAGGGCCTATTTATTTTTATAGTTTCTAATGCAAGAGAGCTCTATCGGCAGTTAGATAGTTCTACTCTCATTTGTTCTTTACTGCATGAGAATCTGTTGAGTAGAAGTGGTACAGCGATTTTTTATAAAATGGCTTTCAATTTCTTAAGCCAGCTTGTCCGTCCAGACCCAAAAATGAA
>BLXT01003735.1:244749-255514 GCA_019648995.1 Plakobranchus ocellatus | reverse complement strand
GGGAATAGATGGAGAAGACAGAGTGAGAGTGAAAAAAATAGAGATAAAAAGAAAGAGCGTGAGAGGAAGAGAGAGAAGAGGACAGACGGAGAAGCAAAGAAAAGTGTGTGTGTGTTTTGGGGGTGGTGGGGGAGAGTAAAACAGAGATAGACTCTCACAGAAAGAGATATAGTTGAGAGAGGGCGAGAGAGATGAAGAGACAGAGAGATTACTGTCTGTTTCCTTTTTTCTCATGTTTTCAGTAAATGGAATGGACTTAAGTGTGTGTGTGTGTTTTTTTTTTTTTTTTTAATAAATGGCATTATTTCCTAAAATCAATTCAAAGTTACACCAATTTGTCAAGCGGATTTCAGTGGAAATAGTTTTCTGTTTGATATGATGTTCTTGCATTTTTTTTTTTCAGTTTATTTCCATTTATTTATTAAATTGTCATGATTTGAGAATTGCTGATCATATTATTCTCACAAATTCGATTAAGCCTACTGGGAAAAAAATTCTTTTTGAACTGTTGCTCATTTGGTCAGACTTTTTAAATCAGCAAATTCGACTGCAAAAGTTAACGTTACATTAATTTTGAATATTTTAAGTACGAAAGGAGCACAAGACATCTTGATCTAGCTTTGTTCAAGAATCAAGCCTTCAAAGCTCAACATTTATAAAGAACTCAGACAATTGAAAACGACGTAGGTTTATTGGAGCTTTAGTTTTAAATGAAAACTGAACTCGTAATATAGAGTAGAGTCGATCTCGATATCTAAAATAGATTTAGACTCTAGATCTAGATCTAGATATCAATGCAGATAATCCTTACCATCTGCGGTCCTTGGGGCTGGGAGTTACTGCGGGGTTTGTTTAGGTCTACCGATAATATTGACGAAATGAAGTTATTTTAGTTGATGAGGTCCGATCTAGAAATATAACACGAGGGATCTTAAGAAATTGTGTTTCATTTTCACACTATCGCCTTTGATCTCCAAACCAGACGAATCAACTATAAAACCCGTTTATTTTCTACAGATTTATCGTTTTTGTAGAAACCGCAGATGGTAAGGATAACCTAAATTTAGGCTAACTGCAGCTAAATCTCCAATCTAGTTGAGTTGTTTTCTCAACATGTTTTTTGAAATTATAACAAATTTTCGACAAGAAGATAGCGCTAGAGTAACTAGGGATATTGTCAGGGAAACCACCGCAACAAAAAATTTGTTTTCAGCAAATATGTTTTTGAACAAACCATTAATCTAGTTCTGATGAGGTTTAACAAGAATTTGACCAATATTGCCACCATAATGAAAGTGGCAGTGATGACAATGAGTTAGAAGAGCCGATAGATAGATCTACATCTACAGTTGAATATACACTTGAAGTGGAACTAGTTGGCTCAAAAAGCAAGTATAGATCTAGTGTAAAAACTTTATATTGTGATTATACATTATCATCAATTATGGAAAAATTTGGAATGAATAAGCATTTGACATTAACGAATCAATCTGTGGAATTTAAGTTCTAAAATTTCAGCACTGGTAACTTTCTTTGTAGTCTGAGTTTTTTTTTATATGGATCTAACATTAGCATCTAAATAGCCTTCACCAGGCAACAGTTGGAAATGGCTAGCGCTACTATTCAAGTTAGGAGAAAACAAAAAAATAATCTTGTGCGACAAGGCAATACGCTAGAAAGGGGAAAATAAAAAAAAAATATATGAGATGTATAAATCACAACTTGATGCCATAAGACTCAGATCTAGACAAGCACTCCTCTTCAATGTAAGCACAATCTGTGCATAGAAATTCTGGCAAGTGCTTAGCTTCAGCTGACTTAGACCAACACAATCGGAATGATACCATTGTAGGCACACATTGCAGGGGACCATTGGATGCCCTGTGCCAAATCCACAACATCAGCAATAGACTGCACCTCCATATAGTTATGTGGGGTCTATGGGAGCCATTTAGGGAGTTCCGGTCATGACACTTTTTTACATGGCTGTGGTTGACCATGGATACAGTATTCTTGATCTACACTTTCAAAATGTAGGATGTAATGACAATAATTATTATCCCTGGACCCTTCGAAGGTGAGTTTAATTTCTCACACCCTCCTTTAAAAGATGCCTTTTTGCAGATATATGCTGCTTCTCACACTTCATATTGCAACCTGCATGCTTTCAGGTCATAACGCTACCTTCATTCTCTTTTGGGCAGTTTTGTTGGTCTCACCGAGCTGAGCTTGCAACTGTTGGATATTTTGCTCAGGCAAGGAGAGACATGTGGTTCCAATGAAGGCCCTTCTGTAAATGCTTTAGGCAATGGGAACATCAGTTTCAATGGAGATTTGACTTCACATCCCGACATGACCTAGTTTCATTTGAAAATCGTATTTTGGTCTATATCCTCATGATGTGTTGGGGACACATTCATCCCGTCTATCCTACTGTCCCTGTTGGTAACACCACACCGCATTCAACAAAGTTGCATAGTAGCATTCCACTAGCCCATTAGATATGGGTGATACAGTGTCATCTAGCATATGCTGATATTCAGAGACTCACATACTGACTTAAATAAATTGCTTTCGAAGTTTCTGCCTTGATAAGTGAAAATTTGCAACTGGCATCCAAATCTGGAGAAGCATTCCCTCATCATAACTGAAGCCGTCATTTCCACCATCTGTGACAGAAGAGGAAAGCACTAGGCCCATTTGGTGAACTAATCCATGATATTGAGAACATGTTCAGTACTAGTCTTGGGCTTTGGCAGATTCCCAGAATATCTAGGTGCACTTTTTCCATTGGGCAACTTGCATGATTAAATGTCAAGAGATGTAAAGGTGCAGATGTGACACTTGTCTTCATTGAGTGGCAAAATCTTCATGCATTCACATATCTCTGATATGTGATGGACAAAGTACCACCAATATAAGCTGAAGCCTTTCATTAGTGTGATTCACTTCCTAGTGTCATGCAGTTAGTACATGATGGCCTAATCTTAGGATCTTCTCCTGAAGGAGATGTACACTAATTGTAGACCCTTCTTTTTCAGATGGACTTGATTTACTATGGATAACTGAAAACAGCTGATGATTCATCCACATACACTCTAATGATTGTCTTGACCAAGCAAAGGTACTCTCGTCAGATTCCTCGCCCTGTAACCAAGCCATCATGTGGGCTATATCCTCGTCTTTCTGCTGCTTCTCAGTGAACTTACCCAACAAAATTAATCTTGATGTGCGAGTGATCTCATCGCACTGTACAGTCTTTTTCACACTTCCGCTGGTCCTGAGGGTCCAATCCATTAGAATTATCAACCTTCTATGATTGGTATGGTGGCTCCAACCTGTTAGACTTAACCACTTTCAGTGAGTGGTATGATGGTTCAATAATTTTTTGTGCATGGCTGTCTTTTCAATAACGATCAGGACACATCTGTTATCCCATTTGTTACTCCTGCATCCGAGACACCTTTCTCATCCTTGTCTTGACCCTCTTGCTCTGCCCCTTGTTGTCTCTGGGTCGTCATTGGCGCATCTATTCCAATCCTAATCCAATTTTTTTTTATCCTCAAACCTGGCAGATTTAATGGCTCATTCTGGGCATTGAGAGACATGTGGCTGCCACTAGCCCTTCTTTAGCATGCCAAGGGAGTTTGTGATTGAAAAACCTTTTCCAGTTTGTCATTCCTGACCTCCATACCCTCAGACATTTTATCCTCGATTCTTGATGCAAACTTTGTTAGTTTGTCATCCATTATAGTCCCCAATCAACTTTTCAAACCTGCTGTCATGCCCTGTAGCAGACCGGTTGACTGCTCCCTGGCCTCTGCCTAGGAGAGTTACCCCTCTCCTCTCCTGAGGTTCTACCGTTCTTTGAATGTTGGTCTGTCCTGTTTAGGGGAAGGGGGGTGAGAGTCATCTCACCATTCTCTTGAACCTTCTGATTCTGAGGAATTCTGAGGTCTCTCATCTCTGTTAGTAACAGGAGATGTATTCCTTCTCCTGGAGATGTATTCCTTCTCCTGTACTCCTGGCAGGGTGAAGATCAATCCTAACTTAAGTCGTGTTGAGAATGGACAGAACAGACTGCCACTTCAGACGATCTCCTATTTTTCCTTTTCTCATATATTGCGGCACCATTAAATTGGCACTGGAGGATATAGGTAGTGGCCTCCTCCACTAACTGCAAATGCATGAGAGCACCATCTGCTAAATACCTTGCTTCCAAAGACCTGAACTGCATCCTCTTCAAAAGCATACAGAGCTAAATTGTGTAGACGCTCGACTATCGATTCTTTAATCCGCTGTTTTGCCTTTTGAAAGAGGGTGAGGGCTCTTTCCTTTAAATATCTTGAGGCAAAAAATTGTTCAATGAGTTTCAACAACTGACTAGATGGTATGTTGATCTTACCACATCATAAGTCTATAATAATCCGCTGTTCCGTTTCTAAGAACATCTATCCTTTATGAAGCGTTTAACTTTAAGCTCCAAAGCTGCCCAATTTGACTGCCCTGAGTGAATTAGTGACTTAAGTGGTTGAATGAAAGATCTTAACCGCATGGGTTTACCATCCTACTCATCTTAGCCATTGTCATCATACTGTCTTGTAGAGGTGCGATTGTAAAATGACACAGGTCTTGATATTCATGGGAACGCTCTCTGCATCTATCATGCTGGAACTGCGTGGAATGTTATGCTAGCAATCAGCATTGTAGAACTATATGCCTAGCAATTTATCTGAAAATGTACAGATCCTTACAGGCTTCTTTTGGCGTGTGTTTTCCCACAAAAAACCCTAGCATTCCTCTCATTATAGAGGTCCATGCAGCTCTTCATGTCTGATAAGTCATGAGCAAGTGGAGAGTAAATGGGCTCTCACCCCTAGTTTTAACAGTTTTTTGAGCTGTCTTCAAAGGATTTTCATTAAATCCTCCATGGTACACATATTTATATAACTTTCACGACACCCACACCGCTAGAATATTAGATGGTAATATGTGATGGACCCTACAACATAAAAATACTAACAGTAAAATCACTCAAATGATTACAGAGTGCAATATTCATTTGAAATATAATACATACATGTACCTGTAATTTAACATAGTAAAATGGTACTCACGCAAAATAAAGTTTATGAGATCTATCTAGATATTTAGATGAGAATGAGGAAAAAAGGGAAAAAATGTTCAAAAAAGAAAAACACACTCAAAAGGGAATGAACAAGGGTAACGCTAAAAATAATATTACAGGCAGGTAGCTAAGCAAGAATACGATAGAAAAAAAGAAATTAAAATACAATAGGATGCATAAAAATACAGTATTATTTGCCTGTTAGGTGATGATACTTATTACTGTGCTAGAAAGTTGGCTTGACAAAAAAATAAGTACCTATTTCTTGGGATGATAAAAAAAAAAACAACAAAAATTAATATCTTTAAGCAATAGCAAAAGTTTACAACGTTACTCACCAAATCTGCTACATTTTAGAATAACCTCTATGACTTATACAAACTAGAGAAAACTAAGCATAGATTATTTGCCAATTACTAGCTACAAATAAAATTTACAGTGGTAAAGAAAGAAAATTTAATCTGAAAACAATAGAAAATTTTTGGATACAGAAAATGCAAATATTTAAAGAGAATAAATAGTTGAAATTTTAAACTGTACAGATTTACATCTATCATTAGCTATGCTAAATATTCTTGATCTAAACTTATTTACTCTGTGATTTAACCTCTCTTATGCGCATGTTGTCACAATACAAGCATGTGTGCGGGTATTACGCGCTGACCGATGGTTGTTACAATACAACCGTGCGCGCCGGTATGACGCACTGGTCGATGGTCATTTTAAACAACACAGGCTATCGCTCTATTCAATGGAAAATTTCTCAATTCTAGCTTATCTAAGAGTCATGCTATGTATTGGTTAGATCCAATAATAACTACCAATCAAATTGCAGTTTATTTGAAGCAGATAGGTTCACGCTAAGCCAAGTTACAGTGCAAAAATGAGAGGCACTGCGTGTGATCGGGATACTGTCTTGTTTAGTGCCTGGACCTGTGGATTAGACCTGTTTTTATGGCTTGATTGACAGAAGAGGGAAGGGATGAGAGGGGCGGAATAACTTATGCTTTTGTCAATGATGGAATTTTTTTGTGTTGTAACCACTGAAGTAAGAAGCTAGGCCTATGCTAACTGAATCAGTGAATGTTGAAGACAAAGGGGAGAAGGGATGACGAGGTTGTATTGAATGATGCCAGTGTGCACAAGACAAAGGGAGGGTGGGATGAATCGGAGAGAGAGGTGGGGTTGGGAGTGGTATAATTCAAGGTGCTCGATTCAACTATAAAATTTTTGATGATGCAACTGATGGAGGAGGCTAGGCCCAAACTAACTGAATGTTGAAGACAAAGGGGAGAAGGGATGATGAGGTTGCATTGAATGATGCCAGAGTGTACATGGAGGATGCGATGAATCGAAGAGAGAGAGAGGTGGGGTGGAGAATGGTATAATTCAAGATGCTCGATTCAATTATACAATTTTTGATGATGCAACTTGGTGAAAAAGGCTAACTGTGTTGTTGATGTCCAGCTTACCCCGCATCTGCTTTTTGTCATAACTATTTTATCTCATAAGCTACTTTGGTAAATAGACTGTGTGTAGGCCACGCTTGGCACTGATTTAGCAGGACTAGTCTGGAGTACCGTTAGATTTCCAGATGCTAATTGTTTCAGTTGTGCTCGGCTTGTTATACCAGTAACATCAACACTGCTACTGCTCGTACAATACACAGCATTTTTTGCAACCTTTGTCAGCTTGAAGAGGCACTATGACTGAGATCATCGATCTAAGTAATCCTGATGTACTGAGGATGCTTGCAACGCAAGATGATAGCAGTACAACCGAATCTCCTACATCATTCTTGTCCGGAATTTTCGCAAGAAAATGGAGATTCGGATATTGAGATGGATGAGGAAGAATTTGTTACTGTTCGGCGCCGGAATATTCCTCCAACTATTAGGCAGCCATTCGACATAGAGGAGTTGGATAACAACGATGATGGCAACAGCGGAGAAGGATGGAGAGAGGGAACTGTGATTCCTGACAACTTACCTTTCGTCGGCAGAACTGGGCTGCTGGTTGATGTTGGAGGCGACACACTTCTTGATTACTTTAGCCTGATGGTCGACGACGGCATGATAACAAACTTGGTGGAGGAAACAAATAGATACGCTGGACAGACATTGAGGGGAAAGACGCTGAGTCCTCGCTCAAGGTTCCAGCAATGGATGGAGGTGACAGTAGGAGAGATGTGGGCTTTCCTTGGACTTATCGTGGCCATGGGGCTCATTGTTATAGAGAACATGGCAGAATACTGGAGTCTGCATGACATATACAGGCTTCCATTCTTCTCCTCAGTCATGGTCAAGGACAGATTTCTTTTGATCCTGTCATTTTTTCACGTGGCTGACAATGAGCGCCAGGCACCTAAAGACGACCCAGGCTACGACCCCATCTACAAAATACGAACTTGGGTTGAAGCGCTGAACAGAAACTTTGGAAGGACATTTTCCCCAAGGAAAAATATTGCAATCGATGAGGCTATGGTGGCATGGAGGGGGCCCCTCTCTTTCCGCGTATATAATCCAGACAAGCCAGACAAGTTTGGAATTAAAGTCTTCGAGCTTTGTGACAGCAACACAGCTTACTTCTGCAAGCTTGATTTTTATACAGGAAAGAGGCAAAGTTCACCTCGTGGTGCCACATTTGACGTCGTCGAAGGACTGATAGCTCCCTACCTTGATTGCAGCAGAACCCTTTATGTGGACAATTATTACACGAGCCCAATCTTGTTCACTTATCTAAAGGAGCATGGGACTCTGGCCTGTGGTACCATGAGGATGAATCACCAAAGGGGTCCTCCCAAGGAAATGTTGCCAAAACTGAAGAAAGGCGACAAAACTGTCACGACTCTGACTGATGGAACCTTGAACTATATAAGATTCATGGACCGCTAAGAAGTCAGGATCCTGACCAAAGCGCACTCGGCCAACACTGTATTGACTGGCAAGACCAATCCAGTAACCAAGGAGCCTGTCATCAAGTTTGCTGCACTCCATAACTATAACAAATATATGGGTGTAGTTGATCGAAGTGATCAAATAGTGGCATGTAATGCCTTCAAGAGGAGGACCTTGAAGTGGTGGAAGAAAGTATTCTTTCACTTTTTCATGCTGTCAGTACTAAATGCTTACATCGTCCACAAGGCTACAGCAGTCAAGAAATTGAGCCATCGCATATTCAGGAGAGATCTTGCGGCACAGTTAGTGTAGTTCACTTTCACCCCTGTTGCTAGACCCTTGGGACTGGGACAGTTATCCCTTTTTCGCCTGACAGCTCGTCACTTTCCCTGCATGATACAGCCAAAACCAAACGCGAAACACCAAAACCCACAACGTGAATGTGTTGTTTGCCTTGAGCGACCCAAGCGCAAATTCAGTCGCTTTGAGTGCCAGGATTGTGACGTTGGACTTCATGTGGACCGCTGTTTTGAGCTGTTTCGCACGAAGAAGGATTTCAAGCGAGCCCACAAGCGGACTTTTGAGCAAAGTAATGAATAAAAACAACGGCTTGGGCTCCTCCTCTTGAACACAACAGTCCTTTCAGAACTAACAAAAGTCCTTTCAGGACTAAGCAACAGTCCTTTCAGGACTAACAACAGCCCTTGTTTGGGCTATCTTTTTCTTCCCTCTCTTCTTTCCATCCTCTCTTTCTAACTTTCTCTCTCTCTCTCTCTATTTCTCTCTCTCCTCTCTCTCCCTTTCTAATGGGCCAAAGGCAGTCCCAAGCCTGCAACCTGGAAACAGGGAACTCAGAGGGGAAAGGAACTTTCTAGTCTTATCTTTATTTTATTCGTTTTAGTTTTTATATTATTGCTCTTCATTATGCTGCGTTTTTTTTTTTCTCTTCAATGTTTTCAATGAACCAAAGGCATTACAAACTCAAACATAATCTTACATATTCAAGGGAATTGGAGGGTAAAGGAATAAATTTCATATTTCGGCTATATCAGGTTTCTAAGTCAAATTGTGGCAGTGACTTGAATCAGCTTTTCTTAGTGCTATCGTAAATTCTCTATAAATTCTTAACTTCAAGCCCTAGAACGTACACAAAATAACTGAAAAACATTTGCAATAATGAAATATAAAATGCTTATAGTCTCTGCTTTTGGAAAATGTATACTTTATCAGGCATAATCGAACAATCATAGGAAATAGAGCGCAAATAAACATGCACTGTCAGATAAGCACAGCTGGCTCAGCCAGTTACAATGTTTGCAAACAAAACTGCTAGGCAGCCGCCCACCGGGCGGTCTAATCTCGGGCCTCAGCCAGCGCAGTACCGGGGTTAAAATCTAAATAAATCTAAGTCTAGATCCAAAAAATTCTGAATTGTGGCCAGATTCAGAAAAGTTAAAAGTTTAAGAGCCAACAAGTCTGGCAATTCCAGCACCTAGATCCAGATCTGAACAGATATAGGTCAAGACTAATCCAGACGTATTAATTATACCAACTGAGAGAAAAAAATAAGGCTAATCTATCTAAGTAGCTAAATTCTATTTTATCAGTACTTCTCTAATCTTGAATCTAATCAAACTAAATCTAAAATCTAGAGTATTAACTGCCAGAAGCATATCTATAACAAGTATTTCAATTATAACTTGAGAAGTAATGCACCAATTCAAACGTTTTTTAAAACAGAAGAGTTAATGTCATTATGCATATCAACCTGCAAGGAAGCTATACACTAGCAATGAAAATAAAAAGAATTAAAGTATTTTAATGTTACTGACCTATTCAGGTGAATGTGCTTAGCTGTTGGTTGGTGCATTATCATTGATTGATTGCTGCATTTTTTGCTGGTTCAAGTGTTTTTGGCGGTCACTTTGTGGATTTTTGTTGGTTACAAATTGTTTCAATGCAGCAATGATATTCAGTTTCTTGAGTTATGAAATGAATATCCAAAGGTGGTTGATTTTCCTTTAAATTTTTTAAATCTTGAGACAATGAATACATGTACAAGTATATTGATATCCGCATATATATGCATAAAAAAATATTTAAAAAGTGTGCAGGGAGAACATGTTTTGTTTTACCAATATCAATGCTAATAAATATGATAATATGGACAAGCAGTTTTATGACATGCTGTGACATATTTAACAACTCCATTTTGTATGCAAAAGAAAGTACGATTATTAATATCACACAGTAGCTGAAAGAAAAAAGATTAATATATTATATAAAAAATTGAATGATAATAATAGAATAAATGAAGTGAAGAAAAAAACAAACACAGTGTATCATAATATCATAAACATTGCTTATAAGCTCCACCACTTAAGAATGTATTTCATTCAATATGGTGTTTTCCAATCATCAATCTATCCACATATAGAACAAATGATATAATGTCATTCGCATGATGCGCACTCCGAGAGATGCATACTACCACCACCTACAAAAACTGGCTGTTATTGTGTGCAAATCCCCTAATTAATACCCACTTTGTATTAATTCTTATCCATTAAGATATTTTGAATCTAGAACTCATACTTGAGAATTGTGATTACTTTGTCTGGTAAACAAATCAAATCAAGTAACCAAAAATTGCTTACGGGATGTACAAGTATTATCTTACACCTTGGAGGGTGGAGGGGTCTCTTCTCCTGTAAGAACGATGTAAGAGGGGGGGGGGGGG
>BLXT01003735.1:222517-234642 GCA_019648995.1 Plakobranchus ocellatus | reverse complement strand
AAAACCTCTTAAAAAAAGCACAATGCCTCTACAATATGGACCACACACCTATTAAGATAAAAGAAAATATGAATCTCTGTTTTTCCATTAAGCTCTTCAATTATCCTGCTCTGCTGTTATGAAAAAAGCTAGAGTAGATCTGTGAAGCTGTTTTATTTAAAACAAAACAAAACGATCCATTACATAGCTCAAAGATTAGCCAAAAAAATGGCCCTAACACTAGGCCCTCCAAAACACAGAGATTCAGAGTGCCTTGCTCTAACACTTTACAGCAGTAAGTCTAACCAGAGGAATGGAAAAAAGTAACCTATTTTTATTGAGTTGTATTTGAATAAGAAATAGCATTTATAAATTTTCTTATATTAGGCTAGGCCTGGTAACAAAGGCCAAGCAGAGTCAATGAACATGTTGAAAAAAATAAATATTGGGCGTAAGTCACATAGTGGTTTGAGCAACATGTTACGACAAAAAAAAAAGGCCCTGCTTGTCACTCTGTACTCTGTAGCAATTAATGGCCCCTTAATTGATAATCAGCGCGTTAATTAATACATCATCACTCAGTAGCAATTTATGGCGCGTTAATTGATACATCTTCACTCTGTAGCAATTTATGGTGTGTTAATTGATACATCGTCACTCTGTTGCAATTAACGCTGCCTCATTTAAAAGAATGTGATACTATTGAATAGTTATAACATACATCTGTGCTAATCATGAATGATCTTTTTTTTTTTTTTAATTTGGTGTGGATAGTCAAAAATGCACTTTATTTTCAGGAATGGCAAAAGTTGGGATTTAGGTTTTCAGGAATGGCATATACTCAAAAACTCTGGCACCCATAATCTGAAATTTACAATTTAATGTTTACAATTTAAATCCAAGACAGGCCATTTTTGGATCTTGAAATCATGTCATAGTCATTTTTGGCAGGGGGGCTTTACTCCCATCCACCCTCCAACCTGGGTGCTGCCACGAGACACTGCAGGTGTTTAAGGCAGCAACTAGATCCAGGCTGAAGAGTTGAGCCTGATTTTGAGTTTTGGAAAGTTGGCAGCTAACTTGCTATGACTATCATCCCTTTATGTGTTTTTCTCTCAGGCTCTATCTCAAATCCTCCTTCTTTCTTATTTCCTTCAGCAAAAGAAACAAAATCATTATCTTTTAACTCAATAACTCCGAGCGGCCGCTCCCAGCAGCCGACGGAACGATACGGATGACCGAGCGGCCGCTCCCAGCGGCCGCTAACTATATGAAAGAAAAGGGGCAGAGGGAAAAAACTCTATCCAGATGCGGAAAAAAAATCCGGACACAAAGAGTTAAAATGTTTGTAGTCTAATGGGTAATAAAGTGTATAAATATCTCCTAATTATTTCCCTTTAATCATTGTTTGGCTTTTATGTTTATAGTCTTATAAGTAGTTAGTTAGAACGTGTTTAATAGTGCTAGGTATCATTACAACCAAAAGTTATGCTCTCAATGTTTTATGGCTGGTGCAATTAAAATAATCATCCAAGACCTTCGAAAATTTTTTTGTTATTTGTATCTCTACATTTTTTGTTGTGTTAATGTTTGCTTGAAAGCTTAAAGAAAATCATGAACTATAATCATATTAAAGAGTTTCTACATTTTTTAACCCCATGGGAAGTTAAATGCAAGTCAGATGTGCTTTTGTACCAGAGAAAAAAATCAATACACTGGCTTCTTTCGAGTGTGCTCCCCTCTCCTGCTACCCTGTACCGATTTGGATGCAGCCAAGTGTTCAAACAAATAAATAGAAATTAAGAAGAGAGTGTAATTTGATTCTTAAAAATCTCTGTCTAGAGCTTTTACCTAGCGCCTCTCTAGATCTGGATCTATTGATTCAGATTCAGAACTAAGCACTTCTATGTTTGTCTTGAAGATCTGAGTTTTTGTCAATTTAACTTTACCAATCTGGAGGATCTAGTTAGTTATGAAAAAAAAAATTTGACAGTTCTTAACTTTTGACAGCTCAGAAATGTGAGGCTTTGATTGAAAATCCAATCAGCTGTAAATTGCTAATACATCCTCTCTCTCCTGATGCCATTTTCAGCTTGCAGCCACAAACAAATCTTTCTAATTTTTCTAACTCAGGATCACGCCCTAAAAATGTTCTTCATCTAATTCTACATTTCTCTCTAAATCCACAACTAAATCAATATCTTCATCACCGCTGCTTTCTTCCTCTGATTCTATTTCAACCATTCTACTATTGCTAGATGTTAATGGTTCGTCTTCTGCTAGCCCTGCCCCCTAACCTCTGCCTTTTACGCAGATCTATTTAATCAAACTTTCTTTCACTTGCCCTTGATCTGACTCTACTTCCTTTTCTTTTTGTCTTCCATTAAATATTCTTCTATTAAGCTTAGTAGACGGTCTTGGCTCACAACATTTGCTAAATTTGAGCTTTGCAGAGTTAAAAGCATTTCAAATGATGTTTTGTTTAGACGCCATTTTGAAACAATGGTAAGTCATGTGATTGTTCTCAGCCACTCGTTTGTTTGGAATTAGAGGATTTCCCTCGGTTGCTATTGAAACGGACGCTATTTTTTCACAGATTTTATCATAGAAGAGCTTGATGGAAATTATTTTAAATGTGGAAAACAATGCTATATATAGAAAGTTCAGGTTTTTCTGATTACATTGATACCAAACAATGCCAGAGTGACTTGTTGATTAATGACCAAAATCATTGTGTAAAAAGGTCATGTTTTGCATAATTCTCAATCAAGAATTAGACCTCTGTCAAAGAAATGCCGTATTAAGTGTATTTTCAGGCTCAAAAATATTGTTTTCTATAATGAAACTCAAGACTTATGTCTTTAGGATCGGAATATGCAATAAAAAAAATTTAGCTAAAAAAATAGTGTATTGATTTTACATAGCAATATCTCAAAATAGGCCAGGGTACCTTATGCCCCGGTTTGACAGAACACGTCACATGGGCCCTCCATATACATCAGTAATCCATATCATGACAAAACATTAAACCAAGCCATCGAGATTCAGCTTAAAATCTAAAAGTACAAACTAAAAAAAAAAAAGGAGGTACTATAATATATGGGTAATAAGTGTTGCTGTAATAAAGATAGACAAACAATTTAAACTGCACTTGTATTTAACAAAACCAGCCCTTTCATTTGGTACCAATATCTCTATATGTCAAAATTTTACGTTTGTCCTGGTTTCCCTGTGCCTCATCACAATTTCTTTCATCTTAAACTTTTTCTGAGTCTTTGGTCTCGCATGGCAATGGATTTTTTTTTATCTTTATGGCATAACATCTTTTACATCTTAATTTTCATTCTCAGTGGCACCAGATGCATCTACTTACTCACCTTTTATTGTGCAGCTCGTGTCAATTTTTGCCATACTCTTGTTTCTGACGATTGACCTCAGTTTGCTTGTGCTTAATTAAAGAAATTTGTAAAATTGTTACCCACACGACTAGTTCTCCAAAATACCCACAGTCTAATGGGGAGGCTGAGCGTGCAGTTAAGACGGTGACGAATCTTCTGCAGAATGCAACTGACCTTTATCTTGCCCCTCTCTTGTCTTGCATTACTCCTTTTGCAAAATGGCCTTGCACCAAGCGAACTTCTGAGGGGCATGAAATTAAATACAGTATGCCCTCTATTTGGCAACCCAAGAATCCTGATTTTCCTTTGCTCTTTCAAAAGGAGTACATGTAGAAGTACAGGAACAACTAAAGTAAGAACTTTAATCGACGATATGCAGCTCAACCAGCTTCTGAACTCCATCCTGGTGATCCAGTGTACATTAAAGACGTATAGAGGTATGAATTCCTCCCATCTACATCCCAATCCTCAGTTTTATATCAACAGTACAGAGCAGGGTACAATTGATCGCAAATGCAAACATCTTGTGGCGATACCGACTCCATTCCAGCTAGAAGAGGCATCTTTCGCTTCTTCCAGACCTGCATCCCAAGATGCCCCTGAGACAGCTACCAGTGTGCAACCCAAAGTTCATTCTACACTCTGAGAATGGCTGAGTGACAAGATGTGGAGGTTCTGTTCTTCCACTTAAAAGACTTAACGTTAACAACACACAGCATTCTTATCTTAGTCTTGAGTAAATCATGTTCTAAATTTATACGCAAATATAACTTTACATTAGACCAGATCAAACATTATTGGTTATACATATACTTAGGTGGGAACACATGCCTTAAACTAAGGGATAAAATGTGGTATATCAGCATGTTTAGTATAAATTGTACATTATTGTTGTTATGCCACAATAGCCATCACATATTAATAAATAGCACCTGCATGGGCTCAGGAGGTTACAATTTTACATGAGAAACAACCCAGATTGAATTAAACAAGCATTCATTATATGCTTGGCTTCATATTGTTCAAATCTATTATATTATTACAATTTTAGCTAGAATTCTGATTTACTGTTATTTTTATGTTATGACAGCATCAAGTGTGCATACCCTTATACTCTGTTTTAAGATCCTCAGAAAACTATTATACCCAGGTTTCATTAACTTTTTTTTGGTTGGTTTAAGACTTGTTTTAAACCTTTATTTTTGGAAAAAAAGAATTTAATAGACTTTGCCAATAAATGGCCAACATGTTTTCTTTGATTCACTGCTTTTTAAAAAAAAGTTGAAAAAACCCAATATCTTGGCTCAAAACCAGTTGTCACCATAGCGCAGCTCACAATATGCTGTTTTTGGCTGTATCAATGATTTAAAATGGTTGGAATATGACCCATGAGTAAGTCTCTTGTGGACTTGTCCTTACACATTTTCTTTTCTTTTCTCTGTCCAGTAAGTATACACCACTTCAAGAGGAAGCAGAGGATACTGGTACTGGTACCAAATTGTTGAATTCTGCGGTCAATGCGGGCATCATCTTGGGTTCTGTTATTTGTGTGACTATAATTTTTTGGTTATTGTACAAACATAAGTTCTACAAGGTAAGTAACAAATTCAACTTAAAACTCATTAAAGTTTTTTTTAAAATCTATTTTATCTTTTTTTTTCCACCAAACTTGAGTAAACAGATTTAGAAAGAGTAAAGAAAGGCTTAACAACAAGATATCTAATTCTGGGGCTAAATAGCCCTAGTGCTGTGACCAGGTCACTGGTCTTAAGGGGAGGGACGGCTTCTAAGGGTCATTTCTCTTATTTTTACATTTATGCCAAAATAATCTGCTCCAATCAATTCAGCATGGTCAAATTAGAGGTCCATCAACGAAAATTGTAGGTTGTTGCTATGGTTGTCATGGCAACGAACGCCATCTTGAATATATATATATAATATATAAAGTGAATTTTTAAAATCTATCTAGTCCCACATTTCTATTTCAAATAGGCTGAAATTCTCTAATAATAATAGGAACTATATTATCTAGACAATGACGTGGGGAATTTTATGTATATTGAAAAATACATTTTTTATGAATTTTCAAATTTTGAGTATAGAAAAAATAATAAAAAATCTCATTTTTCATGAAAAAATTTCCAGTTTTCTGGCAAACGGTATAACATATGAAAAAAAGCCTACGTCTTTGCAAGCACCAGATAAAAAGTAAAGCACACACCAATTTTCAGGAGTATAGGACAATAAATCACGGAGTAATAGGCATTTGAGTGAAAAAAAATCATATTTTGACAAAATCGCATTTGAAGTTTTGAAAATAAAAGAAATATAAGACCCATAAAAACTATGAAGTCAAAACATCCCAGCTTGATGTGCTGGGCCCCCCTCCTCTGCCCCCTTCTCCTGGCGAGCCTTCTCTTGAGCTGCAGCTCTTATTTTTTTCCTTTTTTGGCCTTTTTTTGGCTGCGCCTGTGAGCTCAGATATATCATATAGCCTTTTCTTGGCTCTCTATTGGCCTAGTCGATGTCCATGATAGCCTTCCTGGATACCGAGTGTATTTTTCATGGCAGAAATTGCTGCAGGGCTCGGCTGCTGCTGATACAAGTGCAAACTGCACTCGCCTCAAAGAATGGAAATTTTTTTTGGAGCATCTCGACCACACAGAATGATGGAAGCTCTCATTGGGATTCTGTGTGGTCTTGAGCTCACATCTTCGAAACAGATCAATTGAAGTGAGCCGATTATAGATAGGCTCTAGGTGCTGGTGTAAAAGGTTGTAATTCAAGGGAGTGTGGTTCTTCAAGAGTTTGAGGTACTGTGAGCTCAGGCTCAGACTCAGAATGGCGTTGTTGTTTGGGCTGAGGTTGATGATGAGGCTCATGCTGCAATACAGATGATCCTTGAGAAGTGGAAGTGTGCAATTCTTGATCAGATTCTCTCTTGAAAAGATGGTTTCGAAAACCAAAATGCAAAATGTATCATGATCGCCAATGTTGCAATTGATGATGATAATGGTAGTCGGCAATGATTATAAATCAGACGTAAAAGGTGTAACCGTTTATAAAAAAAATATAAAAAAAAAAAAAAAAAAAAAAAAGAAAAGAAAAGAAACAAAAACTCAAGATGTTTGGATGACATGATTGTCCATGCACAAAGCAAGGCACTTGATGATGATGATGATGTACCATATGTTCAAATTTGTAAGACGAAAGAAAGCAAAAATCCTTTTTCACTACAGGCCAAGATCTAATAATTTACACCAGTCACACAGGCTGTATGCTGTACAGTAATGATAATACCATTGAATTGACGCTAGGTTAGATCTAACTTACCTGAGCTGTCCAAGCTTGTCTGCGCTCTTGTATTGCATGTGCTTCTGTTAGTTGTACGTTTCTTTCTCGGCATGATTTTCTTTTTTGAACTGATTCTGCACAATAATTTTCAATACGAAAACCGCGGAGATCTACAAAAAGATTGAACAAAACGAAGGTATATGTAAACAAATTCAATAATACAATTTGCAGCAGTCGAGATTCACCCAACACATGTTCTGCGTAAAAATAGCTGATTGTAACCTTTGATGTTGTGCTCCACTTTTGCAAGCGAATGAGAAGTCTGATGATACTGCTCGCTGACTGCACCAGCCAATGAGAGCAGGTCTGATCACGCAGGGGTTACAAGCCACCTCGCGAGTAAAAAAACATTGCCTAAATGGGTCAAGATGTGGGTCAATCAACCTTTTCAGATTGGGTCAGTTTATGAATGAATGCACTAAAGTTGGAAACTATAGATTGAAGAGCTATGCGCAGATGTCTTGTACGCATGTAAAGGATTCTATCGATACCAAATACAAGCAGGTAGAGATATTTTTCGCCCAGCATTCGGCCATAACGTGCGGTTGTTTTTTTAGGTTTTTGGTTGACCTAGTTTGAAATTGGTCATATTTTGACCCTACCCTCCTTCAGAAAACATAATTTTTTGACCACATAGACAAATATTTTTCTGTATTTCTTGATGGATATGCGTAATAAAATGTTTGAACTTTGCGATTCTGCAAAAATCTCAATATGGACATATTGATCCCTAAATTTTCATTGCAAGAGAAGCCGTTCCTCCCGTTAAAATGGAGGTAGTGGAGAACTGGCATGAATGCTTCATCATTTTGACAGTAAATAAATACTTTTGTGACCCTTTCTTAACATTGTTTGACAACAAAACCTACCAGACGAAAAATATCTTCAAATTTTCAGATTGAAAAAATATGATATTGTTTGGAGCTACATCTTTTTAAGGCACAGTCATTACAAAGATATGAAATGTAGAAGCAATTGAATTCAATCACTAGTTTCATCCTGGTCACATGCTATGCCCTTTCAATCTTATGTTAGCTATTAAAAAATATGTTATTATTCTCTCTCAAAAGATTGTTTCCATGCCAGCTGCATGAATTTTGCGTTAGAATTTACGTGTTGAATAATTTTGATTGTTCACACAGAGAGTAAGAATTAAATCTGTATTATGCTTTTCTAAAGGAAAAGAATGGACATTTTTAAAGACTTTTTAATTGTGAAAAGTCTCTGTTGACCTTGCTCAAGAGTTTTGCAAACATTGACAATTTTTCAATGAAATCACTACATTTCTAACTCTAAAGTGGGAAGAGATTGGTCCAATGATTTAGCTAGTTTTTAAATCATTCAAAAAGTTATTGTAATAAGTAATTACAGATTTAAAAATCGCAAAATTCCTTTTTCATTTCTATATGTCTCTTCATATTAATGTATTTAAGCGTTACCCATGATTCAAAATAGTGCTCACATCGGCTGTTCCAGAATCATTAAAAAAAATGTTTTATCTGAAACTCATATCGACAAATTAGAAAAAAAAATAATAACTGATTAGTTAAACATTCCTTTTACTTCAATGTCATCCCTATGAACATGAATTTTCCCCATTTTCACATTAGTTAAAATTAAAATTAATACATGCCATATGTATAGAATTTTATATGATGTGGCCAAGGCATGGTATAGCCTTTGACCGGCTCATTGTAAAAAATATGTCTGCCCCTCTTAAAATAAAATGCATCAGGGTTGTGGTGATATCGTATGTTTGGTATAATTGTATATTATTGCCGTTTCATAACAATAATCATAATAATAGCTAGCTCCTTTATGCACTTGGAAAGTCATGTGTGAAAACAACACTAGTTAAATATTAACACAATCATCCACTGTATGCTCAGTCTTCATTGTCTCCTAGTCTATTGAACTATTACAAGGGTAGACCTTTGACTTGCTCAGAATGTTCTTTTTGTAAACCTTCCAAGGTCTGCATTATTATTATGCAATTTTTTCCCTTTCACATAAGGAAAATGTATTATAGCCCTTATCCTCACGTCCAACCACTTGATGATTGAGAGATAGCTGGGAAAGTTCCACACTGTTTTTAAGTGCGGACAAACAAATGGTATCTAAAAACCCTTTGGATCTAGTTTCAGTCCTGATACAAAGCAATTAAATCCACTTTAACAAGCTTATAAACAGGGGAGCGGTAGCTCATCTGGTAAGGCAGTTCACTACCAATCGAAGGTCCGAGGTTCGAATCCCAGTGCGGGCCAAGTCAATTTTTCATTGCTCCTCTGTGTCCATCCAGCACTAAATGGGTAGCTAGGTCTCTAGAGACACGGCAAAAGTAAAGGTGGTAAGGAAAGCAATGGCAATCTAACTCATAATGCCGTATGCCAAAAACAGTCAGGACCCTAATCCTGGTTCTCCAATGCTTGGACTGAACTTGGACCCACTTTACTTGTACTTTTTTACTATAAACTACGAGGGCAGGCTGATAATTAAGTTCCGTTTGCTAATAACTCAGTCGATTTTCGTCACATCGACCTAAAATTTCATACATATACTCTCGAACTATTTTTCTAGGCTTAACTAGAACAACAAGTTTGTGTGACGTCATTTGTACTCATAATGCAGTGACGCGCAACACGTGATGGGGTAGCCATGTTTATGAGACAATGGCGACGTCCAATGACCTTCTCATCAAACAGCACTCTGTTATCGAGTTTTTGGCAGCTGAGGGATGTTCTGCAAATATATATAGTTACTTAATGATTCTGGGATAGCTCCTGTATTTTCATGTGTTGCATTTTTTAATGCCAGTTGGTATTTTATTTTGTATTTTACAAGACATTTTAAGTGTTACAATTAAAAAAAAAGATATATTTTTTTCCCTAGTTTATCAATGGATGGGTTCTTACTGCATCACTCATATTACTGTTTGTGATCTCATATTTATATTTGGAGTAAGTAGTGAACATTATCTTATCATTATTTGTCAAAACTTAACTGAATAAAAAAAATTGGACCTTGCTTACTGCCAGTGTAATAGTAGCAATTTTAGTTTTTCAATTACTGAGCCCACTTAGATTTTCTTCATTTTATCAAAATATCATTTTTAGTACAAGAAAAACAAATCAAATTTTCATTAGTCCGTATGAAACTATAGAGAAAGGCATGTTTTTGAGACGAGATTTCGGAATTAAATCTATATTTTATTTATAGTAATACTTTCTAGAAATAAAATGTCAAACAAGTGATTAAGTGAAGAAGCTCAATTGAATCTAGATAGGTAAACTATACCTTGAAATTATTAAAAAAATAGCCTGATATAACCAATTGAATTTTCAGGTCATAAAAATCGTGGGTGAATTTTTAAATTAACGTTGGCACATTTTAATTACCTTGTTGCCGTGCAATGATGCTAACAGCCATCACCTAGTTTCCAGGCTCTGGGACAGTTAAACATTGCTGCAATTTTCTGCCCAAACACAAGCTAAGAGTGTCAGCAATTTTGCTCATCATTTCAAAAACAGCTTTCGAAATAAAGCGGAACCTTTTGTAATTCACCCTGCGATACCCTATGTTAGATTTAGAAACACCAATCAGAGCACAGGATCTGTTTTTTTATTGCTTAATTTGATGCCTTGCAACAGTGTTATTGAAATTGGAACTTGTTGGCCTACGAGCAACTGTAGATCTAACTTAAAAAAATTTAAAATCTGATCATACATAAAAAACGCAGTCACCATTAACGAATCAATCAGTGGAATTATAATATTATAAATCTTAAATTGCATTGCTGTTCATTTTCTGTTTAGTCTGACTTTTAAAAATAGATCTAACAGTAAAACTGCAGTATCCTTGACCAAGCAACAGATAGAAGCAGCTAGCGTCACTTTTCTGGTTCGGAAAAAAACTTTAAAATAATCTGGTGCAACAAGGCAATATGAGGCATGGATAAAGCAGAGATTATTTTATGAATAAATTAGCTACTGGCTAGCACTAAGAATAATGGCATTCAAATTTTTCAAAGCCTCATGGCATAGATAAAAAGATTTATAGTTCAGCCTGGCTTCTCAAAATTGTTGGGAAAATTTGATTAGTTTGACAATACTGTTTTTGAAATACTAAGGATATTTATTAAACGAAAATAATGTAACTGCGGTTACTCTCTGTGATCATTACAAACATAGTCCTCACCACTCTCCAAAGAAGTAGAAATCAGGTGTAATAATAATTTTACTTTTTTTGTGCTTTATTTTTTATTTTTTATTTCTTCCTTTTTTTAAACAGAGAGAGGAATTAAAAAAAAAAATTATTGGGCTTCTTATTGAGGGGGCAGCTTCCACTGAACTATATACATGGAAGAAACAAGTGGTGCTGGCTAAGCCTGCGAGGCTGGTTGTCGCTTGTTCTGCCAGCGGCGGCCATAAATCTGAAATTTGAGCCGACAAACAGCAGTTACGCACCAGCCGCAGTACTGTTTACTGTGTAGTTTACAGCGCATCAGGTTGATATTTTCATAAATAATCGCTGTTCTGTTCCTATGAGGTTTGCCTCATCCGTAACGAACTGATTAGATCCATTTGTATTTTTTTCCAAACCAAACTGTTTTTGTGTTTATAGATCTAGTTACCGAAGTTTGAGAGGAGAGATAAGAAAACACCAGATTCGCTATTCTGATTTCTCACAATCGATCAACACAGAACGATTCAAGATTTAATTTTGCCTATTTAGTTTTCAGTCACACATAATTAAACACCATGAAAACCGACCCGGGCTCTCAAAAAACTTAAATATTCAACTGACACTTACAAAGTAGGCAAGTTGTAGAGCCGACAGAGAAAGGCTGGGAAAACAAAAACGATAAAGGAGGGGGATGGGTGTTGGATGGTGGAGCTGGGTCAAAATTCTTGACACTGAGCTACCGATAAAATAGGCAGTACACATCGCAACTTATCATTCCCTCACCGCCGTCACATTTCAACACCAAGTAAAATTTACCACGCACAATGAGACTATACGAAAAACAATAATATTGAAATGTAAATCAGGCAGAGAGAGAGAGAGAGAGATTGGTTGATTGATGTTTATTTTATTAGGGTTACAGATAGGCACAAGGCTCTTTTTGTTAGCCGTTTATGATACATAATTGAATTAATGCACAAACTTGCATGTCAACTCATAAGGTCTAATTTTCCATTTTTCAATATGAAGCAAAGAAATTTAAGCAGTTGAACACTGCATTTTATTACAATTTTTAGAGGTACAGAAAAATTTATTAAGTAATATGTAAAATAAAATAAATTAAGCAAAGTGGAAAATTATACAGAGAAAGGGTATGCTTATAAAACAATTGAGAGGAGAGAGAGAGAGAGAGAGAGAGAGAGAGAGAGAGAG
>BLXT01003735.1:133416-166752 GCA_019648995.1 Plakobranchus ocellatus | reverse complement strand
GCTAGCATTAAATTTTCTATTGTAAATGTAATTATAATTTGCAGCCACAAAATTTGAACTTTTGGCAAAATCCGGCATGTTAGGGATGTTTTTGTATCAAAAGTCATAATTATTGTTTTAATGTAAGATAAAAATTAAAAAAAAGTAAGAAGCACTTTCAATGCATCCTCAACTTTTCATTTTCTTTTTTTTTAGAATCTCTGGAAATCTAGGCCTCTTTAGTGGTCAAAGCTTTAACACCAAAATTCCATCAAGCTCAGACATAGCTATAAATACCAGCCTTTCCAAAGCTGCAGATCTAGACAGAAAAGTACAATTAGGATAACAGTTTCTGAAATATATATCTAGCACAGATTTATACATATTCAATACAGTTCTTGTCAGGCCTACTTTACCTGCTGAGACCTATATCATACACTCTAGATTTCGATTAGCTATATTATAGTCTTGGTGTGAGTGATATCACTTTGTGGTTATCACTGGTAACCTTAAAAAAAATGCACATTCACTCAGTGCCCAACTATTTTTAGGCCTAGATGCACTGGGTGCCTCCTTTACTAGAGCACCAATATACTTAAAATTTGAACAAGAATTACAAGAACAAAACTTTAAAAAAGGGCAACCTTTTTTTTCCCAAGAAATTTCAAAATATGCCTTTTTTAAAATGTTTCTGAAAAAATTAAAAAAATTAGACAATAAAGACACTATGAGTACAACATTAAAACTATAACTTTAGGAGTTTTTCTTTGCAAATAGTAATGAATGTATTGAGCTTGCCGTGATTGAGCAAACTAACTTACAACAATATTAGCAGAGATTGTCGGTGAAACTAAGTTTCATTGTATTTTCGCTTTGTGGTTGGTAGGCTCTTATTAAAAAAATTCATAGGAAAAAACGCCCCAGAACTTAAAGTGCTTAACATGCTAATCTAAAACTGGGAGCCTTTCCTGTAGCATGTATGAGTAAAGCCTAGGAGTAGACCAACACAGTTGCCCGCAACTGTTTGAGGAAAATCCTTGTCAATTAAATTATTTTACTGAAAAGAAAATATCATCATCTCTTGTATTTTTTGTGCTTCTTACCCACTCTACAATATTTGTATGTTAATAAAAAGTAAAGTCATTAATATATATATATACACACGCCTAAACCGATAATGGCCAAACTAAAAAGAAATTGAAGAGCTTTCCCGCAAAACCAATACATGTACTGTTCCCTGTACCTCACACTACAGCAGGCCAGGCCCCATGTCTGGCTAGGTCTAGGTCTACTGCACACACCCACCCTTCCCTTCTCTTCCACCACTCAGTTATGCAGCAGGACCGTTCCAAACACTTCCTGTATGTCTAGGTCCCGTCAGCACAAAGCTAAGCAAACGTTGTTGCATCACAGCTGCTAATAAAGCCATCTCTCTTGTTGAGGATTTCAGTACCAGAAAACTTAGGCCATGATTAAATAGTAGAAGTTGAGGACTTCAAAATCACAAAACTTACTTAGGCGGTGATGAAATTGTGAAAGCTCTATCATCTAGATCGATAACAAGCGCAAGATCCTCTTAACTGAAAGGGAAAAAAAAAGGAAATAGAGAAATAGATGAAAAAAAGAGAGAAAGATACTTGGATAGGCACATGCATTCACATTGTTTTGTGAGATGGGTGGGATTGGTTTGACTTAATATTCGGGAGCTGATTACTCACTTTTATTAATCTTATTTATTTAATGCGCTTTGCTTTAACCAAAATAGAAATCATATTCTTTAGAATTTCGATTTAAACGTTTTCCACTGTGTGTGTATATATATATATATATATATGGTATTCCCGTTCTAATGTAACACAGGATAATATGTTTGTGAACAGTATTTTTTAAAGAACGTAACACTCGTGGCAATAAAGACCTGAAAGTTTTGAACAAAATGCTGTTTTGTTCTTTCTTGTGGTTAAAGTTGACAAATTTCAAGGTTGAAATTTGGGAATGGCCAAAAAATTGGCAGACATTTGGTGGAAAGATGCGCACAAACTAAGAACTGTCGTAAATGAAGACTATCAAAGTATCATTATTAAGCTTCATTATACCATTAATATTTTATAGCAATTTTTTCCTTCTTTTTCAAGTACATGTAAAATTGTGCATGGGTAAAATTTAAAAAAAAAAATGTTTATAAACATAACATCTCAGAAAGCTTTGTTTCATTTTTCAACATAAGGGTTAATTATACTTATGTTATAGAAAAGTGACTGCTTAAAAAGCAGGCAGTGGATACCAATTGGGACAAAAACAAACAAAACCAAATTAGAGTAGGAGATGATGGGTCCAAGTTATTTTTTATTTGCATTAACAGTAGAACAGCAGTTCCAGGATTTACATTGAGGAAATACAACCAAATGCCAACTTAATTAAATGCAAATAAATTTAACAAAATTTAACGGCAATTAAGATAAAATAAGGTCATATCTTATAAAAACAAACAATAGGATCCTAATGTTTAAGTAAGTTACAAAAAGAATGAAGTTAGTTTAACTATTTAACAATCTAAAACAACTGGTTTAAATGGCTGAGAGAATAAAATTGTAAGATTAGACAAAAACAGCTGTAGATTACATAGCAGAACAACACTATTCTTTATAACTTATGCATCTTCACAATTCACAAAACTTCAATGCTTAACTTGAACTAGGGTAGAGATGAGTATTTGCAAGTATTTTACAGCCATGAAAATATATTGCTATGTGGGTGGTAAGCTAGAAAAACCATGTGGATGTCACTCGGTCAGCTTTTGATGAGGGAGCCTTCAAAGTAAAAATACCCAGTAGCCCTATAATATTTTAACATGTTTGAAGTTTTTAAAAAATAGCCCTGTAAGTAAAAAATCTGCAAGAGCACAAACATAACGGTTACTTTTAGATTGATACAGCAATGCCCTTAACTTTTTATTATTAGAGATGCTAACTGACCCTAGGTAGGAAAAACACATGAACTTTTCCACAATTGTAGCCATACTATACTGTCACCTGCGCAGGTCATTCAAATCAACCTGTTGCATAACACATCAACTAGAACATAAGTGAAATCTCCGTTGGTTTTTAATGAGATACATTGGTTTTGAACTCATTGCTCCAGCTGACTGATGTTAGCCCACTTAGCTTAAGTCTTGACTGCAGATCTAAGAGTGGAGACAAAATGTGGCTAGTCTATTTACACCTTTAATTCTTTTGAATGAGTTTTAATAAGAAAGTAGTCTTTATTTTGAAGCTGAATTACCCTTTCTTAGGCTTAAGCTCACTGAAAGTTCAGGCGCCCTGTGGTGGACAAACACATACAATACCTGAATCCATTGACAACCACAACAAAAACATAAGTGGAGTAGACAGAATCGACCAAATGCTGGAGCTATACAGTGCCATGAGGAAAACAGATATTATATCAAGCTAACTGTGCATCTGATACAGATTGTTGCACTGAATGGGTACACTTTGTGCCACAAAGAGGAAGAAAAATGACTTCCAGATGTTCGCCACAGATGTTATCGCAGCCCTTGATTTTAGGGATACAGTTCTCCCAAACATGAAATTAGAAGAATGAAGACCTCTATAGACCCAGAAGCAGGCATCTTTAAGATTTCCTCCACCCAATGTGAGCTATGACCACAAGAACACTGCAAAGTGTGTTTACAAAAAAGGTGTAGACAGAGACAAGATTTTACTGCCCAAAATGCCCTCCATCTTGGCGATTGGTATGAACAGTACCTTAGCGAGGAAACCTTCTGACTGTAAATTTTTGGATTAGTATCCTGCTGCATTCTGCCTAGATCTGACAATTTTTTTAGAGGTTAGTGCTACGAAAAAATTGTGAAGCTGGTTATTTCTTTTTCTTTGCTACATGAACATGTCGCTTCCTTTTCCTTTTTTCACTCTTTTTATCTTTATATTCACCATAGTTTGGCCTTGACCTTCATTTGAAAGGTCTTTTATTTGTGAACACATACTTTTTACACTTTTTTTTATTTGTGTACACATACTTTTTTACTTCTACTTTCATTTTAAATTCCTAATAGTTTAGGTGCAATGGCTACCTTTGTAAAATCACTCTGTTTAACACAAATTTCCTAGCAAAATTTAGTTCAAATGTCAGTGCATCACCACAATACTCTAAAGGCGTTAAAAAATCCCCAGATTTTTCTGCATAAATTTGAAAAAAGCATGGAATCCTCCCAAACCCTGAAATATGGAATCTGTATTATGCACCGGTGGAAAGATCAGATTCGTTACAGGCTACTGACACAGTTTGCATGAATTAAATCGATGGGAATCTGTTTACCAACTCTGAAATTCTATCAAAACAGAATCCTTTACTTGAGTACTGGTTTCTAAACTGAGTCTATATAAAAATCTAGATCTTGATCTCGTTGTTAGATTAAATCCAGATCCACTATTTTAATTTTATTTAAAAAATTAAATGTTTGTCTTAATTGGAACCTGAGACGTTGAATATCTTGATATCTGGATCTGAAACTTGTAGTGTCATTTAAATAAATTTCAATATAAAATATTAATGAAAAGGGCAAAAAGTTGAGAAATTACTCTATGATGTCAGTATAACGTCACATAATAAGTCTCTGTGGTATTTTACTAGGTATGTGTCTAACCTGTACAATTAAGTCCAACTTTGTAGGCAAAACATTTCTCAACTTAAATGCCATGTTTCTCATTTTAAGGCTTCTTTACTCTTTCATTAACTGTGTTCATATGTCAGAAACTATGAAAAATTAAACCTTAAAATAAAAAGCAAATTGTGTAGGAAAGGCTCTAAAACAGCATTACATAGCTATTGCAAAATTTTTTCCTGACTGATGTGAACAATTTTTTTTTTTGGCCCAGTAAATAGTGTTACTTTTCAGTCTAACCTTGATATTCTTTGAAATTGAATGTATGTCAAATTAACAATTTCTTACAAACCAAAATATCAACGTACAAAAGAGAGCAGACACATCAATTTATCTTAGTATCTGTTTCCTCTTCCCCCTCTGCCACTTCCTCTACCTCTACCTCTCCCACTGCCACTATGATTGCTCCCACCCCCACTATGATACCCACCACCTCCCCCTTGGTAGCCTCCACCTCCTTGATAATTACCACCTCCCCCTTGGTAGCCTCCACCTCCTTGATAATTACCACCTCCCCTTTGGTAGCCTCCACCTCCTTGATAACCACCTCCTCCATGGTAACTTCCACCTCCTTGGTAGCCTCCACCTCCTTGATAATTACCTCCCCCCTGATAGCCACCACCACCACCACCTCCATGGTAGCCTCCTCCTCCAGCACCACCACCACTGCCTTGATAGTTTGCCTGAAATCCAGATCCTTGATGCCCATATCCTCCTCCTCCCTGACTCCAGTTTGCACTGCCACCTTGATGATGATGTTGGGAATCACCCCAACCCCCTTGTACTCTTCCACCTCCTCTTCCACTGCTTCCTCTGTCTTGAAATCCTCCACGACCGCCTGAAAACAGAATACACCTACATCATAGGGCCTAGTTTGTAACAAATCTTAGCCATTATCTATGTCAATCATTTTAGCACAACAGTACTCATTATTTGGGGGGAAAAAGCTAACAAAAATAAAAACAAAGATACTTATAAAAATACTGAAATTAAACTGAACTAAAAAAGTAACACCCACACTAAAAATACTACATTGAAATGCTTAATGTAATCAGTGCATAAGAATTGGCAACTTTAGTGGCTGTAGTGCAGCAATGACATGAGTCAACAGTTTCAAACAGTTGATGAACCTTCATCATGAAGGAAAGAAAGGCTCTTACCACGTGAACCTGCACTACTAGCTTCTCTCTTCATAAATGCAGGCATTTCAGGGGGTGGTGGCTCAAGTTCCCATGCTCGACCTCCGCGGTCAGGAACCTAATATGAAAATAAAAAAAACAAGAAACATGTTATATGTTATTCGAGTGACGTACATTCATAGTGTATGTATACATTCACACAACCTTGAGACCATACGTTGCACTAATTGACTTTCTTTTCAGTGTTGTTGCTCTTTTTTTTTTCTTTGCAGAGATGAATCTGAATCAGATGACAGCAATGTTTTGTCACTCATTTCTCTGCCCAAGTGCTTTAAAAAACATGCAGCTTATAATTCCAGTCTTGGATGTTAATTCATCATTTCCTATATAATGAACTTGGTTTCAATTCTCTAAATTAGTTTTTGCTTGTATTCCTTTATTTCTCTTGCATTGCAGTGTGTATTCTGGGTAAAAGTAGGATTTTTAAGTCCAACATGACAATTAAAGTGTCCTGCAAACATGTGTCTATGGTTGTTTCACAAGCAAAGGTCCCATTCTAATGTATCAGAATTTATTCTGTTTTTCTTCCATCCTAAAAAAGCACAGTTCCTTACACCTTTTTAAGATACCCATTCTTCATTATCGTCTGGGACTGGCAGCAGTGTACTGAAATTGACCTGACGTAGCTTTTCTATGCTGAACATAGATCTCCGATATATGTAATGTTTGAAAAAAAGCGAGAAAATCAAACATTAAACAAAGGCACTGAGAGTGCCTTTGAACTCAATTAATAAGAATATGGATACCTGATACATGTAGCTGTTCAATCTTTTGTGGTGAAGAATAAAGTTTCTAAAGTATTGTCCTTTATTTTTAGAAAAACTATGGGAAAATGAGTATAATAAAATATATCAAAATAAAGGATTTCTAATTCTGGTACTGAATCTAAGTCTTTTTATAATACATTTCAACACATAATATAACATTTAAGACAAACTTTATTTTTACTAAGCAAAAATTAAAACCTCATAAACTCTAATAGAGATTGAGGGCCTAAAAGGTTTCTTTCATTTCGCTTTGTCCTCGAGTGTCCTAATGTTCTTATGAGGAACAATTTGAACGTTCATTGGGACCCGATATAAGCCAACTGCTTTACGATAGGTTGCATAAAATATGCTTACTTCTTAAGCAGTGTAAAATCACTTATCATTTTACAACAATTAAATGAATTCTGGCTCTTTACAACCCCCTTTTTTATTGACTTTTCTTCACTTGTTGTTGGATGGCAATGTTTAGATCTTGTCTTTCTTAGATCTATAATCCTATAGATAAATGTGATGTAAATGAAAGAACTTCACATGTAACACATTTTACATACAGTTTTTCTTCTTCAATTGATTTACAGTATTTCTTTTTTCATTTTACAAGATAATCTGAATTGTCTACTTTTTATCCTTTCAAGAGGAATAACTGTTGTACTGTTGTAGTGAAAGAAAAATGTGGTTTATGTGTTGATAGTGTTTGATGTCTAATTAAACCTCCAAACAGTAAGTAAATAGTGCTTTTAAGCTTGTTTTGTATGTTATAAAGTGACTAATAATGGCTTTTTATATTAAAAAAAAAAAAAGTAAAAATTTAATATGTTACAAAAAGGGCCATAACTCTTCTTGATGGAAAACTTGGCAGGCATATCAAACCTCTGAAGTCCCGAATCATAAAGAAGGCTCTTCAGAAGTTTGATAACTTTGTCATGTGGTAAGGTCACATGCAGCAGCCCTATGGGGTTACAGGGGTATAAGGGTCACATAACCGATTTTCAAAGGTGTTGAAATTCTGAAAGATTATCCATTTCTCAATGCATCTGCACTATATTTTTATTTCTGAAACACCCCTAACCATTTTTTACACAATTTTGAAAACTGTAACCAAGTTTCTATGTCAAAAATATGTTGCACCACAACAGAAAAATGACCGTTTCAGCACACCAAGGAAAACTGGCACCCCTATTCTAACCATAGCTAGATGTATATTTATGGAACGGTCTACTTTTCAGGGACACGGCAGTTCCAAAGCTAAACACAGGTGAAGAACATATAAAGTTTTTTCAATAGTCCATTTCTCGCTTTGATTAGTTTCAAAGATCCGCTGGTAGTCTCGTTTTACTTTGCAACCTGACCTGTCACGTATGACTTCATTTACATGTGAACTCTGACGTAGCATGCAAGGTCATTGGTCTCTATTTTTATGACCAACTGAAACTAGGGCATTGGGTCATAAGAGATCTGGAGGCGCAAAGCTCAATTGTCTTAACTTGTGTTATTATATCAGTAAACAGAACAGTATTTTTCTTTAGCTGTAGTTTAGTTTTTTTGAGAGGCTCTATTACTTAGATCTAAGCTGCAAAAGTTATCAAGTGCACCTTGATTGCATGCATCGCTAAAGTCAAATAGCTGAAACAAAACGACCTTTACAAAATCTAGCCTGTTTTTTCTGCACTAATCTGTGACGTTTTATTTCTATCACCATGGTAAAGTGCCAAGGTAGTGTGATGCAATGAAATAAACAATTGGCAGAAGCTCAGAAAAAGAGATGTATCGATCTGGGCCTTAAAAATAAGTATGTAATCTTGTTTTGGCATTGTGATTCTAGTGAGATAAGACTAGTGATAATATATTATGCATATGGTATGGCTTAATGGGTTAGGATGTAAATTAGGTCACCCAATAAAAGTAACTCTGTGCACAAATTTTTGTCCTTGTACATTTGGTGATGAATTATTGTAACATTACAATAGCAATGTCCATATACAAATTTAGAATGGGAAATAGATTGTGTCTATGTTAGAACAGGGATCAATGCCTAATTACAAATTCACACAAAAGAATAATGCGGTTTTTCCTCTAAAATATACGTTCTTGAGTTGAAATCATTGAGATTTTAGTCGATGTTGCTTTGAAGTGAGTCATTATTATTATCATTGCATTATGAAATTACAGTGGACGGGAAGATTTGCCTGTGCCTGCACCTGGATCCTCTCCATCTGCAGCTGGACCCTCTTCATCTGTAGCTGGACCCTCTTCATTTATAGCCGAACCCTCATCATCTTAAGCTGGACCTTCATCACTTGTAGCTCGACCCTCTTCCCTAATTACAACTGGACCTTCCTCAGGTTTTCTTACTCTCGGTGTACTTTTGTCTCTTCCTTCTTCACTATTATCTGAGCCCCCCCCTCACCTTTAGCTCAACCAACTCAATCCCAGAAAAAGATTGCTCTCATGGGTCCTGAGGAAGATCTGCCATTACAACATCAATGTAAGAGAACAATCATGGACGTTTCTCAGGTGGGAAATCTAGTGTCACAACTGTCTTGCAGCTCATGTGCATCCCAGGCACTAGAAGTGAAGGTCACTAAAGCTAAGAGCACAGGAATGAGCCTGAAGTTAGAGGTTTTCTGCTTGCTATAACTCTGTGATGGCCTCCACTTTTTCTTCTAAGCAGGAAGAAGGATCTGTTTATACAGTAAACAAAGTGCTGTTCTGTTTGCCCTTCTTTGGGACCAATTACTTTTAGATATTCCTGCCAAAATAGCAACATGCCAGCCCTACACCCTATAACATTAAATAAAATTGCAGATAGGCTTTTCAAGGAGCAAGAACGAGTTGACAGCATTGTTTTTGAAGAAACAGTTGCCAAAGTACATCAAGAGCACGCAAGAGATCGTGGCATAGACATTGATGATGAAACTGTTTTGGACATAGCTGTCAGTTACGACAGCACCTGGCTGACAAGAGGCCACCAGTCAAATATTGGCATTGGCTGTGTTATTGAAATATTGACAGGCCTGGTGATTTACTGCCTTGTGCTCAGTGACTTTTGTCAGGTGTGTGTGACTACAGGCAAGATCATCCGGATGTCTATAGGCGCTGGCTAGAGACACATAAGAAAGAAGGTTGTGACAAAAACTTTGATGGAACCTCTGGTATGATGAATGTAAGAGTGGCAGAAATTTTATGGTTGAGGTTGATAGAGCGTCACAGCTGAGATATACAGACATGCCTACCCTTAAAGATTTTTTTGAGGAACATCAAGGGCAAAAATGCAGAACATTATATAAAAATGCGGAACAAACCTGAATATGATGGGAACTGACGCTGATTAAACAAAAACAACAACAACAAAAAACCCCCCACACAATTTGACTAAGTCACGTAAGTGCCAATTAATCACAGAGGTGTGCCTTTAGGACGGGGGAGAGTGTGGAGGATATCAGTTCCTATTTAAATCGGCACAAACACTAAGCCAACTGCTTAACATTTAGCCTTCGTGCTTACATTCCGATCTGTTTACATTAATGTTGAGTAAATCTGTCCTAGACTAACGACATTATAAAAAGAAAATTTGCCCTTAAAATTTTCATTCTACTCGTACTGCAAAGGCTTGTTTAACTTTGGGTAACGTATATCAATGTTACCATTGGAATTCAAATTCATTAACTTTTCTCAAATAGAAAATTCCATGAAACATTTCCCTTTTCCATCCCTAAGATGCGGATTGCCTCGATGCATTCTTTTCGAATACAGTACAATGCTGTTGTCTTTTGCAGATTGGAGCTTCTATGTAGACCAATTTCTTTTTAATCATTTTGAAGAGACATAGATCTAGACTTATCCAAGATACGCAGGCCTGATTGTATTATATTAAAATCTAAATCTATGGATAGTTCATAGTATTATCATAGGACTGGCAATGGCAAGAGCCTGGCATCAATCAGACAGGTTCGCACCGAGTTTAAGTTCGGTGCTGGGTTTATAACTTCTCTAGATATAAGACTGCGCGTATAGTAGTCTCAAAGTCTAGATAATCATGTCCGACCACACCATTGACCTACAATAGTACAGTTGACAGATTTAAAATGGGAAAAATTATCCCAAAAATCTTTATTTCTATAAAAATTGAAATTCTGCCGCGATGACTTTCTTGAATCGAGGTCGCTGATTTCAAATTTGCCGTCAGAATTTTCGTATTGGCTTTTCTCGCAAAGATATGTCTATGAAAAAAAACCCTAGTCCAGGTGAGTGACGTCACAGTGTGAATGACCGACCGTCAACGCAACATGGTAGGCCTTTGCAATGATGTTCGTCTATAGATGTACTGCATCGATAGGTTTGCCCCAAACCACCCCAACCCCTCCTCAGTCTGCAAGATGCACGCTGGGTCTTATGAAAAAAGGTGTAGCAAAGAGCGCCATGCATTTAATAAGTTTGAAAAGTTTGTTGCAGTGATAATGCCGTTATTTTTTGTTCTCTACGTCCTTTAATATTCTCGGTTATTTATGCAGAGATGCGCCGCTAGACATCTAGACTAGGATTATTTCTGAGAGTATGATATGACTGATCACAAATCGGCGAAATTCCGGATTTTGTGATAAAAATGCGGATTTCCGGAACGCAGGTCATTTTCTAGTAGAATTCCGGTACGAATCCGGAATTTCCGGAATGGTAGGCATGTCTGGATATGTCACACTCGTTTCTGATGGGGACTCCAAGGCCTACAACAGGATCTGAGAGATTGCCCCATTTGGAGAGGCACAAATTGAAAAAGAAGAATGCCTGAACCATGTAAGCAAGCGGCTAGGGACAGCATTGGGGAACTTGGTGTCAGCCTGCTTGAAAAAAAAGATAACTCTTGGTAAGAGAGGCAAGGGCACACTCACTCAAAAGGCTACTCGTAAGCTTAGCATATATTATAGCAGGGCGATAAGATCATGAGAAGCAAAGAGCTTTCCTTGCCTCTCTTTTCCATTGTTATTCTAGGAAGAGCAACCCACAGCACCAATTTTGCCCTGTAGGGAAAGACTCCTCCTATTTTCACCAGATTGCTCTTGCAAAGAAGGAAACATGTAGTCCTCACAGTGTGCACATACACACACCACTGAATATAGAAACAGCTATATTTATCCGGTTTATAAAAAAACTGTCCCACCCTGCTATAATGAAGAGATGTCAGCTGGCTGCCACACAGAATGCAAATGAGTCCCTCACAATGTCATTTGAAGCAAATGTAGTAAAGAAAAATTCTACACTAGAAGAACTGTCCAATTTAGAGCGACATCTGCAATTGCAGAATTTAGTGCTGGTCCAGTCTGGGCACACAAAAAATTGATGGAGACCTATGGTTTGGCGACAGGCGCAGACTTCACAAGATTAGCTGGACAGAGGTAGCAGAAACTACTTGATGACAGCCAGTATGCTGCAAAGAAAAAAATGGTGAAAAGGTGACAGCAAAGAAGGATGGCCTGTAGAAAACTGCTTGCCGAGCTACAGGAAGCCAAAGGAGGCCAGGCATACAGCGCTGGCATTGCCTGAAATGGTAGACTTTGTTTTTTCTCTTTATTTTGACTTTCTTTTGCGTTTCTCTCAAAATGTCTTTTTATTTCTTATATATGCCCTTATATCTCCAAATCTTATTAAGCCATTCGCTTGAAACTTTGCGTACAGCAAACGCCCATGGTGTTCTTGATTTTGTGAAGAGCTTTCTTTGATTGCATGCATTTTCTTTTTTTTACAATTTTTCTTTAAAAAAAAATGTTTTTTCTCCTTATACATATAAATATATATTGTTTATAAATTTGTATAAAATATAAGTAAGTTGCTTTTCATAAATCATCCTCTTACAAAATGTTCATATTGGTTATAAAAAATGATTCACGTCTTTAGAATGCAAATCAATATATAGATTTTGAGTAAAAATCGCATAAAATCTGCTCTTTTTATCCAATATGGCAGTCAAAACAAACGGTTTTCATAACAACCACACACTGCAGTTAGGTAAAATCATATTATTCCTTGTTTTTTTTCCACCCAAAACTATTTTGAAAGACAAAACTTACATTTTTTTAACAATTAGAAAAAAATACCCTTTTCTGCCGCACTTGCCCTTAAGTATGAGGTTTTAGTTGACTTTAAGTAACTTTTTTTTCACAGCTCTCCTAACTGTAAAATAAAATAATTGTACTCATGAGATCTCAAATTTAGAACAATGATGCATATCTTGTTATCTTGTTGGATATGCAATATACAGATAAAAAACCTTATCCTTTAAGTTTTCTACTGATGGACAAACATGAAATATTTATTATCACTTGGGATCCCTTCACTTGCAACTCAAACAATCATCCTTGTCATCACTTGTCAAAAATGTTGCAAACAATACCTTGGACAAACATTTGAGACAGATCTTTGAAATTGATTACCCAGTATAGCAGAGACCAAACATTTAAACCTTGAAGGTCCTAACATCAACATCTGCATTCACAAGTATTTTAGATACACACCTTGAAAACAAAAGAACCACAAGGCATTAATATCAATAAGGAGTCATAGTTTTCCCCGCTTCATTGGATGCACTCTTTCATGAGACATCACTCAGGTTTATTGGGTCCCCATTTTTAAATTTAAATGTCAATCTGACAAAAAATGAAATATTTGTCAGCTTTCAAGACAGATTTCAGTTGCAAATAAAGAAACATAAAAATACAGATATAATCATAAAATAAAGATAAATAAATCTTACTTTTCCAATAAGGATTTTGTTGATTGCACATTTGGTTTCTTCCCTTGCTTTGCCACTACTCGTCTTCTGTAGCCTTGTTAAATCTAGAAACAAAAGGAAACAAAATGGCAATTTTCAAAAACCTACATCTATATACAAGAGAGAAAGAGAGAAAAAGTGAACAAAAACAGTAAAACTCTCTTTTGATAAAAGCCTTGGAACTTAGTTGATCAGTTTATCTTAATCTTTGCTAGGGCAGAAAGAAGGATGGACACAGAAGGCAGTACTAAGATTGTATATTTGGAGAGGATCTCGTGCATTACTCTCCTCAGCTTTAATATCATTGCTCCCTATTATCTCTTCAGATATTTGTCTCATATATGTGGCTTCTTCATTTCATATCTGTTTTGGGATGCTATCATATCACTTAAAAACACTAGCACTGAGTAGGCAGACATGATAAGGTTTTTGATACGCAGGATTGGTATACATTGAGTCTGAATGGATCATTTGGTAAAGGACAAGAGATGATTATTGTGAAATCTTTCAATCTCATAAACATAATGCCATATTTTTTGCTGTAAATTAATATTTAAGGATTTATGAATAATAAAAAAACCCCATTGTTTTAGAAAGTGATGAAAAGAAAAAGCAAATTCACAGGATCATTACTAACAAACATTGTTACAAATATCAAATTTTGTTATACAGACTCTCACTAACATTGACAAAAATTCCAATCTATTTTTCAAAGAATTGTTTTACTTTTTTAAATTTTTCCCTGAAAAAGCAGGTGCCCAAAACTTGCAAATTTTGGCAAGGAAGAAAAAAAATATCCTTTTTTTTTAAATAAAAAAAAACTGCAGAAAAACAACTAAAAAATATACAGTCATAAGACTTACACCAAAGCTTAGCTTATTCAAAGACCAATGAACATATTACTTTTTAAGAAGAGCATGCATGGGTGCCACCTAGAAATTTCCAAAAACTGCCCCTGGACGGAAAATGAATTTTAGAAAAATTACAAGCAATTTTGAGCCCTCTGATGAAGGCTAATAATTTAGAAATTTGATGAGTCGATTGCCCCGACATAACAAAAAGTCAGCTAAAAAATGTACTTATTAAAAGTTTTGATTTTCATAATTCTGTATTTTTTAAATTGAAATATAATATTCACTTGAATTATATTTTTGTCTGTTACATCTTTACAATTATATATATTAATGTCAAAACTGGAGTATCACAATGAAATGATTCATGATTTCAAGAGCACATATGATGCAAATGAAGTATTCTGAAGTCATTACCAATAGAAAGTTTGAAGTACATCTAATCATTATGTGTCCATGAATTTGTGTAATATGCAATTGACCTTAACATGATTTCCATTATCTTTAAGGATCCCTTGATTGAATCTCTATCTTATTATTTTTCCAGATGCATATAATAGCTCTTCTATACTTTTTTACAGATTCGTATTAGCTGTGAAGATTTTTTTCATACTGCTTTTTGCTGGCTTTGATATTGTCAAAGAGAGAATATATTTGAGTTCATTATTCTATACCTTTTTTCCATTTCTTGTATCTGTGGTCAGCATCAGTCAACACAAATTACATAATATTACTGTCACTAGTGCTAGTGATGGAAAAAATCTCACGAGTTACACTATACTTGTATCAGACCTGCCAACCTAAATAATGATCTTAAGAATAGTCACCTTCACTCACAAGAATTTAGGATGTCTCACTGAGACATGCCAGCACATTGAAATGGGCATCTATTACACCTTAATTTACATTACTTAATAAAGACATTTCCATAACATTAAAGCGTAATAAAAGAGTCCAATTCATGAATCTTTGACTCTCAAAGGTGCAAAAAAATGTCACCCTATTCACAGCCACTGGTCCAATATTATCATTTACCAAATCTTAACCCTATCCGTACAAGGCGTTTTATTATAGTATCCGTATATCGGGGGTAACTGAGTGCCCCCACATTTTAACAGCAATATAGTCTTATCCGTAGTGTGGGGTAATTGCGTTCCCCCAAACCATAATGTAAAAAAATCACTATATATCTATCAGTGTGTTGGGGGTAACAAAATCACCCCATACTTTACATAGTAAAAAAATAATGGAGAGTTTCGTAAATGACCTCAGGTCAGTTCAATATTGATTTTCTGTCAATTATTATTATGTTATCATATGTCAAATTGAATTTTTCATGAATACTTAAAAACTTTTTTAAAAATTCCCATTTTAAGTATTAAAAAAAAAAATTAAAAACAAGCCTTGGGGTAACAAAATTAGCCCACATGTACAGCTAGGGTTAAAGACTACTAAGGCTTAGGGACGGGATGCTGAATAATTTTTTTTAAAGGTGTACCCCAAAACTCAAAATCTAGCTCACACAAAAAATAAAAGTTAAATGAAAAAAAAAAGACAGGTCTACAGAACCTCAGTAAGGTCTAAAATTATGATCCATTCTTTATCAAATAAAAAAAAGACATGTAGTCTAGATCGTGGTGGGATATATTTCATTGCAAGAAATGAGTTATGGATATAAAAAAAAAAAAAAAAAAAAAAAAANNNTATATATATATATATATATATATATATATAGATGTCTGAACTTTGCAGTCAAATTAAAGCATCAAATAAAAGGCCTAAGGCCTCATTGTGGCATGGTTTCCATTGGTATTCTATTCCATGCTTTCAAAGACTGACACCGATACTCAATATTCTCTTTATTCAATGTTCTTTGGGGAAAAAATGTTATTATTGATTTGACAAAACTGGTTTCCCCAAGCTTTACAATGTAATAAACTTTGGCTTCAATCTTGCAAAGATCTAGGGTCCAGATCAAATCTGAACCTTGGTGGAGATTCAAGAAGAATGCCAAAAATAAAATCTAAACACTGGGTCTAGTTACAGGTCTATCAAACAAGCATATCTGAATGTTGGCTTGCTCGAGAAATGTTGCAGTAAAAATATTCTGCTATTTTTATGATCTCTACCTTTCCACTGTTTGGTGAAAATAACAATTTATAGTAACAATGAAGCATAGAATCTCGATCTAATCTAGAGCTGGTATATGCGCTATAATATATAAGAACTTTTCAAGTTTTAAATTCTTCAAATTTGCTTTATCAAGATAAACTGATAACAAACTTTTGTTTTGTGAGATGTGAGCGATGTAAAAAATCTCAGTCTAAAATTGATGGATCATCATACATGTATCTGGTTTTTCAAACTCAGTTCCCTATAATATTCAACAAGAGATGAAACAAAGCCAACGTTTCTTGGAATTGTGCAAGGGACATCACTCCAATCAACAATTTTTGCCAGAAAGGTTGATGAGTCCTAAGAAGGTAACAAAGTTCAGGCCTTATTTTATGGGACCAACTCATTGTGCTAGAGTAAGTCCTAGGCCTGCTGAGCAAAAACAAACGCAAACTATAGGCCTGGATGCCCTTCCCAAACACACACAAAAAATTCATCTACAGTTACAAATTACCATCACACATATCAATAACCTTGACTTTGCACCCTGACAGTTTTTATGTGAAGATCGTGGAAATCTGAGTCGCTTGATAAGCAGCCATAGGATATGTTATAGAACTATGATAAACCTTCTCGTATGCATATATATATTGATAGTCCCATGTAATGAACTAAGAATGGCACCCTTAGATGCAGATTGGTGGCTTCTGCATCTCTAACATCCGATTATTACAAGCATAAAAAGACCACACTCTAAATCTCAGGCAGGGTTACTCTTTTCATGTTGCTTCTTTGTTCACAAGTGAGTGCTACATGCACATCCATATGCACTGATCACAAGCATCAATAACAAAGAGCTGAGCCCATGATCACAGGAACACTTAGCACTGTGACATATCATTAACGCAGAAGTTACTCTGTTCCCTTACTCGGCATGATGAATGGAACGTTATGGAACACAAATTGGACTTTTGGGTCGCACCAATAATAATACTAATATTGTTCCATACAATTCAGAAAGGTAAAGATATATAATACCCATCGGTTATTGATATCATATTGAGCCAAACTATCAGACACGAAAGAGATAAATTTTGCATTGTATAGACATATTTTGCTGGAAAATTATTTGTGCTCTTTTTTTCCCCAACGAAATTTTGAAAAACTGGATCTCCAATTTTGATGATTTAAAAAAAAACAAATCGCAGTTTTTCTGGCAAAAACTAAAGGTGGTATCCATGGAGCATGGCAAAATGAACTAATTATCTATTTTTTGGACTTATTTTAGGTATTGGAATAATACTTAAAATGATCCCAAGTTTAGCAACAGGTAGGCTATAAATTATCAAATCAAATTAAATCTTATAAATACAGTCAAAAACGTAAGTGGCTCCCATGCTTAGTCCAAACATCAGTGAACCAGGAGTAGGGTCCTGATTGTTCTTGGCATCCAGCTTTATGAGGTAGTTTGCCATTGCTTTCCTCGCCGCCTTTACATTTGCTGGATCTTAAGAGATCTAGCTACCCATTTAGTGCTGGGTGGACACAGAGGAGCAATTAAAAATTGACTTGCCCTGACTGAGATTCGAACCTTGGACCTCATACTTGGTAGCCAACTGCCCTACCAGATGAGCCACAGATCCCCCTAATCTTACAAATACAAAACAAAAATAGCCAAGATAGTGCCTTTTATAGGTGCTAATCAACTGCACTAAAGGAAACATAAACACATCCTCCAGACTGCATAAAGCAGCATCATATTTCATTAAGATATTCAAACTTACCATCGCGAGCTGCCAAAATTTGTGGAACACCAACATTAGTTTTCGGCACTAACATGCTCCTGATTGGTTGGTACACTTGAGCTATTTGGTTTTCATTATTCTGCCAACAGATGACCAAACAGGGACTCAAAAATATAAATCAAAGAAAAATAAGCTAATAAATTTTGACAGATATAAGAAAAACACATGCTTGTTTGAATACAACTAACAATAAAAACATGTCAATTATCATAAACAGTGTTTTTATATAATTTTTTTAAAACACCACACATTTTTATTTTTTGAAAAATTTTGGAAATTGGGGTGACATGAAATAAAATTAAAAAAAAAAAAATCTTGTGATTTTTATTTACTTGTGAGCAAGCTTGATAAAATAAAATGTGTAGAGCTATTTTGTATGCTGGAAAAATTAGAGATTGATGGGAGAGATCTGAGAGTAATTAGAAATTTATATAAGGGTCAAACTGTATCTGTAATAAGAACATAGTGATTTCAAAATCCATCAAAAGAGGTGTGAGGCCAGGATATATAATTCTCTTGATCCTTTAAGGTATACAGAGAAATAATGTTAAGGAATCTTGATGATATTTCAGGCTTAAAAGTGAATGGACAAATCTTGATGATCTTAGGTTTGCAGATGATATAGTTTTTTAAATAGCAGAGACTGATGAACAACTCAAAAACTATTAGAAACTGTAGTTTTAGATAGTAAAAGAATGAGTCTATCTTTGAATTAAAAAAAAAAAATCAATAAAAAAAACAGAGTTTATGGTCATCTAAAAAAGAAAACCTTTTATCCTAAATGCAATCTCCTTAGCAAGGCCAAAAAAATCAAGCAAGTTACAAAATTCAAATATCTTGGCTACCCTATAACATCAGATAGTAGACGCACAAGTGAAATAAGTAAAATAATAGCCATGGCCAAAGATGCTGAAAAAAATGAAATCAATATAAACAAACAGAAACATAAGTATGAAAACCAAAATAAGGGTAACGAAAACATATAATACATTTGGCTGGTACTTTTATTTGGCAGTGAGAGTTGGACAATAAATAATGAAACGGAGATAAAATGAGAAGCAGTAGAGATGTGGTTTTTTAGAAGAACAATAAGAATGTCATGGATGGAAAAAAAAAAATCCAAAGAATTGGTACTGACAAAGGCTAATCTTGAGTGAAAACTAATTAAAACCATAACGCAGAGGCAACCACAAATTTTAAGTTATATTTTCTGACATAAGGCTTTGGAACACTTAGCAATCACCGGAAGGTTTGAAGACAAACACAGTGGAGGTAGACTAAGAATAACTTTTATTGAAAGTTGTAAGTCATGGGCAGTAGGTAAGAGTAGCAACAACTTTATCAGGTTAACTGAGAATAGGTTTGAGTGGGGGAAAATGAGTGGCAATGTCTACTCCAGGCAAGGCATTTAAAGAAAGAGAAGAGCATGCTTGAATGGTGTGGGGAAAAGAAAAGTACTTCAGTTTACCTTGAAAAGCAAAATTAAGGATACATATAGATCTTGACTGGGTTAGCTTACTCTTAGATTTAGATTCAGATTTCTCATCTTCTAATCACTGCTATCATTAACTCCTGGATTGTAATCTTTATCTTCATCCACTTCTAGATGTATATGGCTTTTGTCAGATTTCACAAAATTTCATCTTAGATCTAGTTTCATTTTCAGACCTCTTGAGGAGCGGTGTTCTTTTTTTCAGTGATCCACAAAAAATACAAAGGCATATCAGTACGAAACTTTGCAAGCTCTCCATTAATTTCACAGAGCTCTCTTTTACACCCATAGCCCACAGCTTCTAGAAAATACCAGTAATGCAATGCATAGGCTAGTTAGTCAATGTTACACAAATAACTCATTCTAGAATCTGCCATCTCATATAATCAAGCTAGGCTAAAAATATTGACCAATCAAATACTCTCATTTATCATTTCCCTTATATGTAAACATATTCTAAACCTTCTAGATATAGCTGAAGCCTATGTGGTCTCTAGGTAACAATCTAACAACTTCCTGTAAAGAAAGTCCTCACACCTTCAAGAACTTTCTAGAAATTTCTAAACCCAAAAAGGTAAATAAAGCTAAAACTATAATAGCACTGTTAAACTTAAATAGGCCTAGCTTGGCTGGAAATAGACAAGGCTAAATCAAAAGATTAGCCATTACAACAGCCAATTTTGTCTAATAATACAATGGGCTTTTTTATAATCCATGAAACCTTCATCATTCCTCTGATAGACCATATCTCTACTGCTTCCGATGCTTTCTCTGTTTACTTGTTAATTGTCCAACATGCACTTCCATAATAATCACTGAACATGTTCATTTTCATTAGGTTTTTTTAAGTGTTCGTAGTATGTTTTTCTGTTTTCAGTTTTGGTTTTACTTTTTGGAATGTATCTTTAGTCATGGCTATTCTTTTTCTTATTTCAAAAGCATCTACATCTGATGTAATCAGGTAGCCATGGTATTTGAATTTTGTAACTTGTTTGATTTTTCTCCTTTGCTAGCGAGATTGCATCTAGGGTTTGAAGATTTCTTTAAGATGACCATGCACTCCATTTTTCTCACGTTCAAAGACAGGTCCATTCTTTCGCTCTCTTTAACAACAGTATGGAAAAGTTTGGGCTGTTGTTCACCAACCTCTTCTATTAAATTTGAATCATCAGCATACTGAGATTATTAAGATTTTTGCTATTTATGTTGTCAATGCTTTTAGAAAGGTGTATGAAATGCACAAAAGACCTCCATCTCTGCTTTATTGATTATTTTAAGGCCTTTGACAAAGTAAAAAATGAACAGCTATTTTAAATGCTACAAAAACTAGACGCTCATGATAAAGATCTGACAGTAATTAGAAATCTATACTGGGATCAAACCGCATCTGTAAGAATTGAAGGAGAACATGGTGATTTCAAATCTATAAACAAAAAAAGTGTGAATCAGGGATGTGTGATGCCACCTGATCTTTTTCACCTCTATGTGAAATAATCTTGAGGAATCTAGAGAATATCTCTGGCTTAAAAGTAAATGAAAAAGTTTAAAGGGCAGAAAAAAATTTTTTTTTTTCAAAGTGAGAAAAGCCAGAAATAAATGATGAAAAGCAAAAAAAACCCACCATTTTTTGACAAAGTAAATCGTACCCCATGGGCACAAAGATTCTAAAATATCTTACTTTGGCTCTATCAGACCACTTGAAAGATTGAATAGTGACATCCAATCTTTTGAGCAACATCTCTCTCCTAACTTTGTACTCATCTAACAGCACAGAGTTTATGGTTAGAAGCTGGGACCACTGCTTGTCCGAAAGCCTTGATTTAAGCAATGGTTGGCCTGCCTGGTGTGGATATTGGGCCATTAGCTCCTTTATCTAAAAATATGAGTGATAGAGAAGGTTTGGTGTTTGTGAGTTTCAATTTGGGAGAATCATTACATTGACATTAGTTTTACTTATAAAGATTGTTAGATTTTAAGATGGAGTGACATGTCCAGACTTTGCGGCATTTTTAGATTTTGAAATATGTCTTCTTGTTATGGAATTATGGTCAAATGTTAAATCGGAAAATTGGAAACTGAAAAAAGTGAATTCAAAGTATAGTATAGTTTTAACTATGAAAGCAAAAATAGCTGAAGTAAAAACTAAATTGAGAACAATGACGGATAATTTCAAGATATCTTAATGTCTTTGTGTTATGGAATTAAGTCATTTTGAAGACATGGAATCAGACAAACCATGCCCAGTTACATACCACTATTTCTTAATTTTTTATAAATTCATAAAACAATACTTAAATTATGAAAACAGCACATTAAATACAAATTTCTCTTGCCAAGCATCGAAACCATAATGTATGATTTGCTTTGCCTTAAAAAGGGTCATTCACAGATCAAGATGTGCTTGTGCTGGATGCACCTTGGAATCACAAAAGGTGATATGTAAGAATGTTTACCAACTATTTATAGTATTGGTACGAAAGAATTCATACCCACTATATCTCACAGCAAAGATGAATGTATGAGCTTTTAATTGAAATGCTCTCAAAAAAGTCCAGTGAATTTTTAAACCTATGTTGTGAGTGACCCAAATTCTGAGGTGTTTGGAGACATTTAATAAGCAAATCACATAATCTTGCAGCAACGTCTAATCTTACAAAAATTTCAGGTTAACTAAAATACCTGGAGCATTTTCCCATCTCAAGAAATTTAGGAAAGTAAACTGAAGACTTTCATGAAATTGAGGACATAAAGAACTCATTTCATGACCCATGATAATTTTTTGATTTAATAAGCCTATTTCTCAAAAGTAAGTCGTGTTTCAATACCACGATTTTTCTTGGGTAATACACACATGTCAACATGAGATTTATATATTTTCAACAAAGACTCTTGCTTAATTAAGTTTGACAAAGATGACAATCTAAAGATACAAAGATGCATTAATCTTATTTTTCTGTGCCAGTTTTTGCTGTAAATCAACCCATTTAGTGAATAAATATCCAACACATTTACACCTTCAACATCATAAATACACTTTGGCTACCAGCCTTAAAGTTAATTTTTAAAAGTTCCAGTAATGGGCTTTAAAAAAAATCAATAGCCTTTCCAAAAATTGGGAGATTGGAAGATTTTATTTGTAATAAATTCCAGCCTGGTGATTTGGTCCCAGAGATTTAACTATACAGTACCTTTCCTTCCACCTTGCTAAAAAGCTGAAAAGGTGTTATAGTAGGTGGAGGCTTGCCAAATCGCAAAGCCACCAACATCTGTTTCAAATACTTGGCTTCTTCACTCTCAATCTGAAAAGAAAAAAAGTGAGTATATGATTACATAAAAAAAAAAAAGGTTTATGTCGACACTGTAAAAAAAATTCTTCCTTCACTTAATTTAAATTGAACACCATCAGCAAATAAATATAATGTCAAAAACTGAGACAACAACCAGTATTTAATATTTCTATCCCATGAATAATACTTAATACACACAATGCTAAATATTTTCAACATTTTCTCTACTCATTTCACTTTAAAACCAAACAAAAAAACTCAATTGAAAAAAAAAGCCTATGTTCAAAAAATTATTTGATCATTATCATCATCAGGTACCTTGTCTGGAACAGACATTGGAGAACATGTTCCTCCACTCATATCTATTCTCAGTTAACCTTATAAAGTTGTTATTGCTATTGCCTATTGCCCATGACTTAAGATTCTCAATAAAAGTTATTCTCTGTCTACCTCTACTGCGTTTGCCTTCAATCTTTCCAGTGATTGCTAAGTGTTTTAAACCCTTATGTTGGCAAATATGGCCTAAAAACTGTAATTGCCGCTGTCTAATGGTTTTAATTAGTGATCGCTCAAGATTAGCCTCTTTCAGAACCACTTCATTTGACTTTTTTTCTGTCCATGATATCCTCATCATTCATCAAACTACATCTCTGCTGCTTCTAGTTTTTTGTTTGTAATTCTTTGTAACACTCACTACCATACAAAAGTACTGACCATGCATATGTTTTCATTACCCTTATTTTGGTTGTCATACTTATGTTTTTTTTTTGATAGTATTGGTTTCTTTTTTTGGAATGTATCTTTGGCCACGGCTTTTCTTTTACTTATTTCACTTGTGCATCTGCCATCTGATGTTATCAGGTAACCTAGATATTTGAAATTTGTAACTTGTTTGATTTTTTAGCCTTTGCTAATGAGATTGCTCTTGGGGTTAGAGGATTTCTTTGAGATGACCATACATTCCGTTTTCTTTATATTCAAAGACAGGCCCATTCTTTCACTCTCTATAGCTACAGTATCTAGAAGTTTTTGAAGCTGTTTGCCAGATTTTGCTATTAAAACTGTATCACATGCATACCTGAGATTATTAAGATTCTCTCCATTTATTTTAAGCCTGAAATACCATCAAGATTCCTTAAGATTATTTCACTATATAGGTTAAAAAGATCAGGAGACAGTACACATCCCTGTGTCACACCACTTTTGATGGGTTTGAAATCACTATGTTCTCTTCAATTCTTGCAGATGCAGTCTGATCCCAGTATAAATTTCTAATTACTCTCAGATCTTTCCCATCGATGTCTAATTTTTCTAGTATACGAAACAGCTCTACATGTCTTACTTTGTCAAAAGTTTTAGAATAATCAATGAAACAGAGGTGGAGATCTTTTTGCCTTTCTATACATCTTTCCATAAGCATTGACAAAGTGAATATTGAATTTCTAGTCCCTTTATCAGGCATAAAGCCGAACTGTTTTTGAGATATTTCTGGTCCTAGAGTCTTGCGCATTCTATGCATCAAAACGAGTAACAGGATTTTTGTAAAATGGCTCATTAAATTGATTGATCTATGAAGTTCACATTCTGTTGCTCCTGGTGTTTTAGGCAGTACTATAAAAACAGATTTACAAAGATTTTCTGGAATTGTACCACTATCATATATTGTATTAAGAAGTTTTGTTGTCAGATTTATTCCTAAATTATCTAATGCTTTAATTAATTCTTCTGGTATATTATCTGGTCCCGTGGCTTTTCCATTTTTCATTTTCTTTATTGCTGCTTCTACCTCTTCTTTAAGGATAGTTGGGCCTTCTATGTTTTTCTCCATTTTGGTTTTTTTGCACCTATCATCTTTAAAAAGATCCTCAACATATTCTGACCATCTGTTTAGTATTTCCGTCTTTTCCTTAACATTGTTCCATCTTTTGATTTGATGCAGCCAGGGCTACTGCATTTGATTTTCTTACCACTGACATCCTTAATTTTAACATGCATGAATTTGCTTTCTATATTTAGCTTTTGCTCTTTTTCCTGACATTGTTGATTAATCCATTCTTCTTTTGCTGCGTTACATTTTGTTTTGATGTTTCTGTATAGGTCTTTGTATTTGGCTTCTACACATTTTTTGATTTGCCCCTTTCTTCCATTAAATCGAGTATTTCTTTGTTTATCCATTTCTTATGCTCTTTTTAAAATCTTTTTTGGGGAACGTTTTTCTCCATGACTTCATTAATTGAATTTTTCATTTCTGACCATAATTCTTCTACTTCTGAGATATTTCTTAGAGTTTCATATTTGTTATGCACAGCTACAGCAATTTTGTCTGTTAGCTTTTCATCAGATTTTAGTAAGTCCATTTGGAATTTAGGATTAGCCTTTGCCTTTCTTAACTTTTTAAGTTTTATCTGAAATTTACACATTACTGGAATATGATCTGAATCACAGTCGGCTCCCGGCAGTGACTTCGATGTTTTGACAACTTTTCGGAAAAATCTTTTCTGAATGAGGATGTTATCTATTTTTTGTTTCTACTTCTATCTCCGGGGCTCTTCCAAGTCCACTTTTGCCTAGGGTGGTTTTGATACAAAGTATTTGTGGTGGTAAAATCATTGATTTGGCACCATTCAATTAGCCTACTTCCACGCTCATTTACAGTCCTTATGCAACTGGGCCCAACAACATCTTCTACTCTTTCATCCCCAACTTTTGCATTGAAATCTCCCATCACTATTATGATGTCCTGGGATTTTAGATAGCCTTTTGCTTCTTTTATTACTTTATAAAACTTTTCTACTTCTACATCTTCACTGTCAGATGTTGATGAATATACTTGATACACAATAGAATTGAAAATAAATCAAGAAAATTTTATGTTAATGCTTAAAAATACATGCTGAATTATTGAATCAAAGTAATTTATTTTTCCTCTTTCACATGAAAAAACCACATGTCTCATATTTGATAAAAAAATATTTAACCACTTTACATTCGAGCAAATGAGAAAAATGCACTAACCTCTTCATTAGTACTTCTGTCCAGTGAAGACAACAAACTGGGCTTTCTTGTAGCAATCATCTTGATGGCACTCAATTCCCCTAATAAATAATCTGTTAAATAAAGTAATTACAGTCAAAGCTGCTTAAGTCAATCTCCAGGGGGCATAATATGAAAAAAACCTACTTAAATAAAAAATCAAGTTACGTGAGTTTTTAGCTACCTTCCCTGAATGATGATTGAGGGAATTTTTTTTGGGGGGGGAGGGGGGGAGTTGTTTGCAGAGGCCCGATTTCCTTTAGTTAAATTGCTCACAGGTTCATCTGCTTTGATATTCATTACTAACCTATGAAAAAGTACATTTGAGGCTCTGACTATAAACTAAACTAAATGAGCTTTCTCCACGGCGTGCCTACAGATAGCATTTTAGGTTTCTAAGGCCGGCACCGCCTGACCGAGGTCAGCATAAGGTCAGCCCGACCTTAGCGCAGGCAGCATGTTCGACTGTTAGCTTGAGTGTCTTTTCGGGTTTCATGTTATTTTCTTTTCATCACAAAACAAAACTATGAAAAATAATTTTTACTTTTTCGAAGCTAAGATGAAACAGATAAGACAGTTGGATTGTTCAAGCAAGAACAAAAGTAATAGTTCAAGTAGTTATTTTTTTATTGTAGAAGAAAATCATGGAAGTTATAAATAATAATATACACTGGCCGACATATTTTACAAAGTCAAAAATTAAAATTGACGCGTACGATTTTTTTAAAATTTTGATGTCGGAATGGCAAGAAGTATTTCTTTTAACTCACCAAATTTTGTAGTGTTAATAACAAAACGATTTATGTAGTGGCTTAATCTTCCCTTTTTTTTTACTTTGCAATTTTCCGTTTATGACGTTACAATAACAAGGTTGTAGCTTTCATAATGCCTTTAATAAATAGAATAAAATTTAGTTGCTTTGGTATTGTTTTTAGTTCTTTTCAAGCTGTATGTCCACTGAATTATGTGAAGGTCATAACATTCTGTAAAATTTTAGCTCTTTTTCTTTTGTTGGTGTTTTGACAACTTCTGTGCCTTTTCTAGGTTTGATAACTCCCTGAAGTGATTTTGGCTGTCCTACTGTCTTGCAAGAGATGCTCTGTTTTTTAGGATCAGAATTCAGTTTTCTTCTAACTAAACGTGTGGCAAGGGTTTCTCTTGTGCGGCTAGAGGTGTACTCTTGGAAAGAGTGATTGGCTGAATATTGTATTATTTTTTATCATTGGAGATGTTGAACTGTAGTGTGTCTGTGTTTGTGTCAACTCAATAGATGTTGATTGTGCCATCGGGGGGAAGGAGTATTAGAAATGGAATCATGAACTTGATTTGCTGTGCATGTGATATTTGTACTAAAATTTGTATCTGCCGCACTGTCAGTCTGATGTAAAGCTGTGCATGTTGTGTTTGTCCTATCAGAGTGAGATGAATCAGTGTCCCTCAAGTCTGCGCTGCATGTGTTTGTGCCGTGAGTTTCAGTTGTTTCTAAAGTATGTGTGATTGTAAAACTGTAGGTTTTTTTTTTTTGCTTGAGAGGAGTTGTCTTCCTTATCAAAATGTGGGCTGCTTATTTCTGTGGTGAGGTCTGCCGCACTTACTGAGTGTGAAAGTGTAGGCCCAGGCATAGTTGCTGTTCTTTCCACACAAACATACATTAAGCTGTTAAGATGGCTGCATAATGTACAATGTTCTCGAATTGGTTTGTAAGCGCACCACATATCCTTGTTTTAAGAAATAGTTGTTTTGCTCTGTATGTGGTAGTCACGCTGCACATTCTTCTACTATAGTTAATCAAAGCAAAACACCTTACACATATAAACTTTGAATATGTATCCTCATTGTCTTCATTAACATTTAGTTTGTATGTTGTTTTTTTGTTTGTTTGTTTGTTTGTCTTTTTTAGGTTTTTTTTGGTAATACAAATTCAACATACTCCTTGCACACAACATGTGTGGCTCTCAAAGGGATGCTCTGTTCTGAATTATCCTAAATCAAGCAAAAGAAGTAAAATATAAACAGCTATTTCACACAATTATCTTTTTTTTAACGCGATGAAATTTATTTCTGATAAAACATAAATATCTTTACATTCAAACAGAAAAAACGTTTTTAACATTGCAAGGGTCGATTTTTAAAAAAAGACATTTCAATAAGAACTGCATGAATTTAAAGTGCAAAATCATGATTATTTATAGGTTACTTTACTTTTAAATGAGACTTACACAATTTTTTTACAGAAACACCAATTATATTCCATCGTAAAGATCAAATTCAGAAGATAAAAATGAGTGGAAGAACTATGTTTGTACTCTGAGTAATTTTAGCAATAAATTGATGTAAAGAAAGCAGATTTTCAGTTTTATTGTTAGTTTCTCCGCTAGCATGTGCCTGTATGCACGATTGACGGCAGCAGGTGTGACCTGCTGTAACTAAGCTTAACTCTCCTAAGTCCTCTGGACCTTTTTATGAGCCCTGCTCGCAGCTCACAACTAAGTTGCAAGATACTGGGGAAAATGTGACGCTGTGTCTCGACATAATCATGTTGTAATTGGTTCTGTCTTGTAATGATGATTATTATGTTGCAAAGCTAAATCAGTTAATTAAAGATGTTTTCCATTATTTCACAAGTGAAAGAGACTGATAGCAATACTCTTGCTTTTCAGAAAAGATAATTTTACCTTTGAAAGAGACTGATTAAAGTATACCTGATTGCTGAAGAATGTACATGTAGGCCATGTTGAATAATTATCAGCATTTTTTTTCAGTGATTGCTATTTCTACAAACCTAATAACTTTAAGTATCCTGAAGCTTCGTGAGAAAATTCTCTTATGAGAAGCCTCTGACAGCCTCTTTATCATTTGGTTTTAAAACAGGATGGCAGCAAAAATCATGATGAAAAAGAACCAAAATTTGAACTTAAATTATATTTTTGAAGTTGGTATGTCAAATGCGAAAAAAATCTATTATGTTTGGTTAAAATATTGATTTACTTCTTCAGTGTGCCTATAAACTAAAAAATAAGTCAGCATTTAGAGTGATATACTCTGATTTGATTTAAATTTTTACATGAAGAAATCAACTTTTGCTTACCTTTATGTCACAACAACTAATTTATCTGCTATTTTATACTATTTAGAAATCCTCCAGTAATATTTCAAGGTGTACCCTCTGAATACATAGCTTCAAGCTGTTGTAAAACTGCTGAGGGCTGAGGCCTCATGCAACCAATGGTCAAGCTTGCACAAGCTTTTGAAGGGCTTACATGAACAGGTTTTAAATTAAAAAATGTATAATTTCCAATCCATTCTTATCAAAAATACAAAATGAAAAACAATTCAAAAGTCAGCATTGCACAGTATAGAAATATTGTTTTTTACCAAGTAAAGGCAATATTGAAAAAAAATCCAAGTGCATGATCCTCAACGTTACTTTGATATTTCTTGATAATCTAAATTCCAGATGATTTCTACATCTCAATAGGTCATATTTTGGACTAGAATATATACTTGTCTGGACAAAACCAGACTGCATGATATGAACAGTTTTGAGAAATAATAACCAAAATACAAAAAGATTTGACATTAAGATTATTATTTACTTTTTAAATTCATTAAATATATTGAAGGCGTGAAAAATATTTAATAAATAGGAGTGATTAAATTATCTGTATATAAAAAATATTTTTTGAATCGTTGACTTAAAAGAGGAATGATTTGCATAGTCTGACTGAACATAGACTGAACAGTCTGTAAAAGATAATTATGAACAGACAACATTTAAGCTAACCAAAGAGAGCATTTAGACTACAGATTTAATAATGCTTTACATATAAAGAATGTTTGTTGCTAGTTAAACCAAGCAGAAGGCAAAAATGGATACAAAATTTTCTCATATTTTAAAGAAAAATCAAATTTGCTTAATTGCAAGTTTTCTTTATAATTTAAGGCTTACCAAGCAACTGCAAACAACTGTTTTTAGTGCACAATCGTTTTTCTACTGGACCCTCTGTCAAGTTCTGGTGAGGGCATGCTGGATGAAAAAAAAAATACTCTCAGATTACTACTACGATAAGGTGTGCATAAAAAGTAGACCTTATTAATCCTTTTCCATTTCACTTTTTTGAACCTTTGAACATCTCAATTACAGTTTGAGTTTCAAAAGACAAAAGTAGCTTCACAGGAGAATTTATTTATGAGGTTTCCAATTCATCTTTAGTTTTACATTAATTACATAAAATTGCAATAATTTTAAATATCTTTTCTGTTTGATCTGAGCATATTCATAAATCTAAGAAATGTTAAAGATATAAAAAAATTAACAGGAGAGAAAAAAAAATGAAACAACACAAAGAAAAAACCAATCATTATTATTGCTCTGTTTTTTATTTTTAACTTTCTCAAACAGTAATGATTGGTTACTGCACAAAGATGTTCAAGAGTTAACAGAAGAGATAAAAACCAAAGGTAACAAAGAAACTAACCAATCATTATTGTTTGAGAGAGACACAATTCTAAGTTGCTGGGTACAATAAATAGGCACTCTGTTTGTCTGATCAACGACCGACAATCAGAGGTTGAAAGAGCACTGAAAAACATGAAGGAGAGGAAGGTACCAGGAGAAGACTGAATCACCACAGAAATGTCAAAACTGATGGGTTTATAACCCTTGTTGTACAGATGCTCCTCCATTCTCTATCATCTAGTGCAGATAGGGTTAAAAATGTGGGATCAGAAATCAACCCAGAAGTATGGACAGTTTAGGTGAGAGCAAAGTTGGTATAGAGTTATACTTAAACTCTAATGTTATTGCATAGGACATAAAAACAAGGTTTTCAGCATTCGTAAAAATGTGATTCTGAAGAAAAAAGGAATATTATAACATGCCATATTGTAATAACTACCGGTCATTATAAATAATTTCCCATTTTAGTGAATAAGGGTTAGTTTTCTCTTCCCACAATTATCTTGATTATCATATCTGAGAGTGGGTTAAGAGAATACTGGGAAAGGTTGAAAGTTGAGGAAAGGAAGGAATAAAGAGGTCATTTGAAGGGGATGCTAGCTAATGACAATGGGCCTAGATCATAACTTAACATTAGTAATCTACAGCAACAATAATTAAGCACAGCATGATGCCGGAGCTTATATGCTAGATTACATAAGAATTTTAGATCTAGCTAGACCTTTATTACACACATTTTGGACTCATGATTCCACTAAATAGATGCAAGGAATCAAATTATCAGTATTCTAACAAATATTGGAAAAATATCAAGCCTGAATTGTAGTTGGTAGGGTAGAGCAGAGAAATAAGAATTTGCAGTAGAAATATTAGAAGTTACCACACTGTATACAGTAGTAACTGTGACAAATGGAGCATTTCATTCTCATCTTCTGGGGGGTAAATAAATTAACTATGACATATGAAAAAGATAGAAGAGATGAGTTCAAGAAAGGATTAAGCAAACTCACAAAACTCTCTGAGGAATCCACTGAGTTCCATGAGAAAATTTGATGCATCTTCAGGATCTATTCAAATTAAAAAAAAAAAAAAAAGAAAGGAAATGTATGGATGAAAAGTTTTTTCAAAGTTAACAATTCAGACAGATTACTAAAAGATAGAAAAAAAAACATATTGTTAAAAGTAAACAAAAAATAAAGATGATTTTAAAATCAACTTACTTATCATTAGAATTTTATGAAACATGTAAATAACTTTAAAAATTTGATTGTAATAAGTGGAACTTAAAAAAAATATTAACAAAATACATGTTTCTAGGAAAATACAGTATTGTAATGAAGACCTCTTACCCATTTAAGTTTAATATCAAACAGAGATGCCTTACTTTCAATGGCAGAAACTTTTTCATCAGTGGAGCAGTACTTAGACAGCTGATCAACAATCCATTCCACCAATTGCGTAAATTCTACAGAATTGGCACCATTCTCGATAGCAATGTTGAGAGCATTCGGTTCAATAAGTGGACCAGAGTACCTTGTTGTAAGAAGAATTCAAGAGTGAATATGATACAAATTTTTCATGTGTATATTAAATTTAAATGGCATTACACATAAAAAAAAAGAAAGGTGCAACTAAGAAAATGTCAACTTCACAAGCACATTTTTAAAGATGCAATAACGTGGCAGCATTCATCAATTCATAGCACTGTTTTCGATGTATGTAACCAATCATGCAAACTTCACAATGATTCTCCATTTTGCTCGCTTCTCCCTGTCTAGGAAGATTTTCTGAAATGTCAGGCCCAGACTTCTTTCTCTTTGCTCGTTGAGGCGTGACAAATATTATGTATCTGGATGGTGAGGTGTATTCTAAATTATAACTCGGTTACATTTCAAAGCCATAGAAACCTGGCCTCGCCAATCAGAATTGCCAATGGTGATTACCATATTGATCAGAATATTTTTTTTTTTTTTTATGTCATTTGGCTCAAAAATAGCTTCAAAATGAGCAATTTTGGGGAAGGTGGGCTGAAACAGTGAGGAGGAAATTTCTGATGAAGATCTTGACGGTCATATTCTATGTGATTTCTTATGCCTTACCCCTTTTAAACCAGTAGCCTAACTTGAAAGCTGTGCACAACTAATTTTTTAAAGGCTTGAGGCTCTGTTAGGGATTAGGATGTTCTAAACTCGAGGGCAAAAAGAGCAGAAAAAAGGCAGAGATTTAGATCTAGTCATTAGGCATACTAACTTAAAGTAAAATGATAGTATTTTTACCCAAGATCTTCTAAGGAGTCAAGAATGTCATTCTCCATTGCCTTGAATCTTCTCAATTTTTATCTAGATCTAGGAATCTAAATTTCTGTCTACAGGGTTAAACAACAAATTAAAAGGTTCCAAGAATTCGATCTTGGAATTTCTTGACCCTCCAGTCTACACTCTATTCTAAAGTTAGATCTAAATCTAGAGCAGACCAGGTAGCACTCCGTTGCTACAACGTGTGAGTAATAGATCTATACATCGACTGAGTAAAATTTGGATCTGAATTGTTCGACTAGAGTCTGGATTTAGACCTAGCGGCAGTAGATCAGAAATAGATCTAGATTCTAATCTACATATATAGATCTAGATCTAAATTCTAGACTCAAGATCAGATTAGGCCCTATAATCTGTCAATTAAGCCGATACAAACTGCATCGGGTTGAAGTATAATAAATACGTAGCAGTCTTAGAAGTTTGTTCAGGTAGTGTTTAGGGCTCCAATCTTAAGAACGTTCAGGGGAAACGATTTAAGCCTACATTATGAAACTAGGAACAAAACTTTTTTTTTTTTTTCAAGGGACATACACATGAAAGATGCACTGGTAGCTTAGGGGACTGTTCAAATATAATCTTACAACTTG
>BLXT01003735.1:100927-112678 GCA_019648995.1 Plakobranchus ocellatus | reverse complement strand
TGTCTTCTTGGTGTTTTCGGAATTTAATGGAAAAAAAAGGATTACTAACAAGGAATTACATCCAAGTTAATGAATAAACTGAAGTGTGGAAGAGGTTCAGGAGAGTTTCTGCAGATGGTTGGGATATTTCTTCGAATCAACAAGAATCACCATTCACTTATTGCTCCTAATGGAATAGATTATATATATCTGGCTCTTTATTGAAATCCACAAAGCAAGCAGAGGACAGGCCGAGAGGTGGATGGTTGAGGACGGTGGATTATGAATGAAAGAAGCATTTCAAAATATAGAATGAGCTTAAAATAATATGGTGGCATAGGACAAGAATGAAAAATTAATTCTTTTGCCTTCATGTGCAAAATGATAATGTAGCACCTTTATTATGAGCGCTGATCGAAAGAAAGTCTGTGCCTATCTAAACACTGCTGAGCGAAATTGATGACCGCTGTAATGTAGAAACGAAATTGATAAACAACATCCGTGTGGCTGTATGATGATTACAAACATATAAATATTGGCTTTTAATGTTCATGTTATCTTTATGAGAAGCAAATACCTTTTTTCAAGTATATTATTTTACGATGCAAGCAATCACACAAACAAAAAATGAACTAAAAAACATAAAAGAAAAAAATAAACCTTTCAAATGTTCCCATAAATCTGTAAAACTATACGTATAATAGCAAGTTGATCTAATTTTAGGTTCATTTACCCCTACGGATGAAAATCCTGTACAGCTTTTCTTTTTTTATCTTTAAAAGTTTATTTTCTTTGTCTGCCACTAAGAAATACGAAGTAAGAACACAATAAGAAAAGCAAAGTAAGACTGCAAATAAAAGAAAACCCCTGAAAACCAAATTAATAATAAAATAAGAAAAGCAAAACGAAAATAAGATATGAAATAAGAATATTTCTTGAAATGCAGTCTGATAAAAGATCTCTCATGATGAATAGTATTAAAATATAATATGCTTTTTGTACAGTCTAACGCTGAGCAGAGAGAACACTGCTTATAAGCTAAAGGTTGTCCTTTGCACCAATATCCTCACACAAGCCTCCTATACTTTCTTCTAATATCCTTATATGTTGCAGTTTTGTTTATTAAAACAAGTTCTGCCTTTTGATAATTTTTTTTTTTTGGGATTCTTCAGTTCTCTGACTTTTTCCTTCATGATTATGATAACATATCCTTTTGTTGCCTCATTTAATACTTCTTTGTTAAGCAAGTCACATGCGTTTCCTAGTGATGTATGGTGTTTTTTCACTGTCCCTTACGAGATTCACAATGATAATGGTGCTACTTTTATGAAAAGTTAATGAAAGATTACAGTTATAGGGAGCTAGGTAGACATGCACATAACTTTTCGAAACATATAAAAATATTTTATGCCATGAGACAAAAACTAAAACCTTTACAAAGTGGAAAAATTTATGAAAATTGGCTGCTCATTAAAAATCTATTTGAATTTCCTAAAAAAAAATCCAATAAAAAAGAGGTTCCCCCAAACCTCTTGAATACAAATATACTTCATAATTTTAATCTCCCACCTTAGTTTACAGTTTCTACCTTTGGCTTTCCCTGTAGCGATTTAGCTCCATGAAAAAAAAGCTAAAAAGAAATATGCTTCAAAATTCAGATAAAAAACAGATTCATGAAAGCCCAAAATTTTAGGTTGAGGTATTCATTTAAACATTGGCATATCGTACAATTAGTCTACCATCCTAATGGGTTGCCTCATTGCTTCATTGTAGTGATTCTGTTCCAAGACAGAAAAAAAGACATTAGCAGCTCATTTAAAACTTCTACGAAAAAGTAAACAGATTTATACCCCCCTAAATTTTTGCCCGCTCATTATTTAACGATTTAGAATACTATACATATTAATATATCCTTATAAGGTGTAGAAACACAATGTGGCTGTGAGATTAGTTTTGTATATTAAAAATGTGATCCACAATCATAAAAAGTGTTGTGCATTTTTCTTTAGATCATACAATAAAATTGGCATCGTCAAACAAAATCAAAAGTAGAAGCAAAATTAAAAATCATATGGCACACAGTAGAGCCCAGTTCAGGGGAGAAAAATGTATGTGATTCTTCTCTGTTCAATAGAGTTCTCTTAACTAGGATTAGAAACAAAAACAAAGTGGAGTGAAAAAAAAAATTCTAATCCATGGCCTCTCTGTCAACATCTGAAGAATAATTCCCTCCCTCTTTACTTGGTCTTGGCGATGGTTTTAGAAGTATGCTCCTCAGCAGGTGCATTCATCAAAAGTACAGAATTTGATGCAAGTCGCCGGGAAAGATTTATTTTGTAAATACTGGAAAAAAAAAGTAGAGAAAAAAGTTGACTAAATTAGGAAAGTGCAAAATTTAAATAAAACTGGAGCAAACATTAAAGAAGGCTTTAAGGCAGCCATAAAGAAAATGAAAAATGGAAAGGCCAGAGAACCAGATAACATATCAATAGAAACTATCACAGTATTTGACAACTTTGGAATAGATCTGACAAAAAAATCTTCTAAATACAATACATGATAGTGATACTATTCCAGAAGATTTTTGTAAATCTGTTTTTATAGTACTGCTTAAAACACCAGGAGTAACAGTATATCATTTTCATAGAACAATCAGTTTAAAAAGCCATTTTACAAAAATCCTATCAAGTTTTTTGATGCATAGACAACGCAAGAGTCTACAATCAGAAATCTAAAAAACAGTTTTGCTTTATGCTTGATAAAAAGATTAGAAACACAATATTTACTTTGTCAATGTTTATGGAAAGCTATATAGAAATGCAAAAAGACCTCCATCTCTGTTTCATTGATCATTCTAAGGCATTTGACAAAATAAAACATGAAGAGCAGTTTCGTATGCTAGAAAAATGAAACATTGATGGGAAAGATCTGAGAGTACTTAGAAATCTGTATTGGGATCAAAATGCATCTGTAAAACTGAAGGGAGAACACAGTGATTTCAAATCCATCAAACCAAGGATGCGTAATGATTTTTTTCAACCTACTTAGTGAAATTTTTTACAGAAATGTTAATATTTCAGGCTCAAAAGTAAATGGAGAAAATCTTAATAAACTCAGGTATGCTGATGATACTGATTTTATAGTAGAAACTGATGAAAACTTAAAAAACATATAGTTACTTTAGTTTAAGAGAGCAAAAGAATGGGTTTGTCTGTGAGTGTGAAAGTAACAGAAGGCATGATCATCTAAAAAAAATATCCTCAAAACCCAAATGCAATCTCATTTGCAAAGGTGAAAAACTCGAACAAGTTTCATAATTCAAATATCTTGGCTACCTGATAAATATTAGATGATAGATGCGCAAGCAAAATAAGTAAAAGAATAGCAATGGCCAAAGATACATTCCAAAAAATAAAACAAATTCTGGCAAACAGAAACTAACTATGGAAACTAAAATAAGGTGATGAAAACATATGGATTCTCATAACTATTACATGGTAGTGTGTGCAGTAAATAAGTAAACAGAAAGAAAACTAGAAGCAGAAGTGATGTAGTTTATCAAGAGAATGATGAGGATATCATGGATGAAAAAAAGTCCAAAGAATTAGGGCTGAAAGAAGTTAATGTTGTGCGATCATAAACCTAAACCATAAGATTTGGCAACTACAACTTTTAGGACATATCTGTCGACACAAGGGTTTAGAACACCTAGCAATTGCTGGAAAGATTGAAGGCAAATGCAGTGGTGTTAGACAGAGAATAACTTTTATTAAAAATTTTTACTCCTGGGCAATAGCTAATATTAACATTAGCAATAACAGCCTTTTAATGTTAACTCAGGACTGATTTGAATGGAAATACATGATTGCCAATATCTGTTCCAGACAAGGATTTAAAGAAGAAGAAAAGATGGTCAGTACTATTACATGGTTGTGAGTGTTGGACTATTAACAAGAAAACAGAGTAAACTGGAAGCAGTAAAGATATGGTTGATAAGGAGAAGGATATCATGGATTAAAAGAAGTCCAATGAATTGGTACTAAAAGAGGGTAATTTTGAGCAATCATTAATTTAAATCATAAGATGGGGGCAACTACAATTTTTAGGACATATTTGCAGACACAAGGGTTTTGAAAACTTAGCAATCACTGGAAAAATCCAAGAAAAACGCAGTAAAGATTGAGAGAGAACAACCTTTATTGAAAGTCTGAAATCTTGGGCAGTAGGTAACAGTAGCTACAACAATTTTATAAGCTTAACTGAGAACAGATTTGCGAGGAAGAACATAATTTTCTGCTCTAAACAGAGGACCTTAAGAAGAATTGAAATAATATTAAGAACCTGGAGGATATATCATGCTTAAAAGGAACTGGAGAAAGTCTTAGTAATCTCATTTATGCACATGACACAGTTTTAATTACAGAATCTGGTGAACAACTTCAAAATCTTTTAGAGAGCACAAGAATGGCCCATCTTTATATGAAAAAAATATGGAATGTATGGTCATCTCAGAAATATCCTTGAGCTGAAGCATAGTTATGGTTAGTACTTTTATAGAGGTTGTGAGTGTTCAGCAATAAAAGAAACAGAGAGAAAACAGGAAGATGTAGAGATATGGTTTATCAGAGGAATGATGTGGATATTATGGATGGGAAAAAATTCAATGAATAGGTACTGAAAGAGGCTAATCTTGAATGATCATTGATTAAAATCAAAAGCAAAGGCAACTACAATTTTTAGCATGCCTTTGCTGACCCAAAAGTTTAGAAAACACAATCACAAGGAAAATTGAAGGTAGCCAGAGAATAACTTTTATCAAAAGTCTTAAGTCGTGGGCGCTAGGTGATGGTAGCAACAAGGACTTTATAAGGTTAACTGAGAGCAGGTTTGAGTAGAGGAACATGATCGCCAATGTCTGTTTCAGACAGGGCACCAAAAGAAGAAGAAGCAGTGATCATTCAAAAGCTATGAAGGACTTATTTTACTTTCCCTTATCATTGTGTGATCAATAACTACAGCCTAACCAGTGATCTCTTTCCGCACTTCTAGAATCTGCATACCAGTCTCATTGAATTAATTTCCTTTCCAGGTATTAGTGAATTTCTTTTTATTTCTGTGACACATGATCAACAGATTTTCAAGAGCTCAGTAACAAATGTAACATGATCATTGTACTTACAACAGCAGCAATGCTGATGTCATGACAATGCAACCGATGACAAAATATGTAAGACCTTTCCATTCATCCACGGTGGAAGCATAGAGCTCGTTGAGACCAGCCCCTGACACTGCAAAAGTTACTGACTGAATCACAGCAACAGTAGCAAAAAGAGAACCTGCACCAAAACACAAAAGTTATACATGTTTCAATCTAAGGCCAGAGGTAATCTCTAATGAATCAAATTTCATAAAGAAGGCTTATTAGACACATACCTGCAATCAAAATATTGTAATCACTATCATACATCACTCTATCATTTGCTTCACTATCTGATGCATCTTTATCAGATCATTGTTTGATGTAAGGATTGCAAGACTTTTTGACTGGTCATGCCTAGACTAAAATCTGCGAATAAGCTCAGTTTAAAACTATCATGGGTTCATCTAGTTTCGGTGTCAGGGACCTGCTATAATATTTTTGTGTGGATTAGCTGTCTTACGTGCTTTATTGTTTTTAGTTTTTTACTCAATTTTATAAAGTTTCTCTCTCCCAATTTGATGCACCCACCTAAAACAAGTGCTCATGATGTTATATTGTACTCTTTAAAGCTTTTCCTCGTTTGACATCACTCATTTGGACTCATCACTTTTGTTGACACCATGTTCATTTTGTGAATTTAAATTTATGGATTGCTCAATAAACCACAAGGAAAAATGACTGTGCTTGATCATTCATCCCTACCTGAAGGATAATTTATCATGATTATGTTTGAAAAAGGCATTTTCTCTACATAACAAAAAAAAACTAATTGATGCATTAGGCTTAAGAACACTGCATCTCTCAATTACTTTAAATAGCGAAGGCAAGCTGCCACTGTTACATTTGGAGATTTCAATTGACACCCATTCATCAACACCATAATGTCTGGGAGCAAGTCTTGCTTGTAAATGTTATTTGTATTGTCACTTCATTAATTTGTAACTTTGACAACTTTAAATATACTTTTATTGGAAACCATTATGATGCTTTGCTTCAGGAGTAACTATGTAAGGCAACGCTGTATTGTCATAACTAGGTGTCTTTACCCTCATATGATGATGAAGTTATTAAGTTGATTTTTATTTTGAGAATGTCCACAGTGTTCTGGACTGTAATCTATTTATAGATATTACATCAATTGTTATATATATATGTGTGTACATGAGATAACCCCAATGAGGACGTCACTGAATCATGCATAGCAACAAGCTATGTGGGAAAAGGAGTGCCATGTTAAAAAGAAAAAAATTGAATTCAACTCTCAACAGAAGTGAATGTGCTTTATGTTGTTTAAGTGCACACACAGAGGCTAGACCTACCTCAGATGCTATCTTCAACCTATCAGTTAGAACCGGAGGACAGCATTTATTCTTCTTCAGACCTAGCCTTCTGTTGCTTTATCAGACTCACAAAACAGAACAATGAGAAGTGTCTTACCTTAGTGTATATTTCTAACTGTTATCTGATTTTTTTATGTTAATGTACCTTATAGTTCTATTGTACATTTACAAAATCATTAAGTTCTCTCAACTTCTAGCTGCAAGGTATAATGTTTGGTATTATGTGATCTTAAGATTAATCATTTATGTAATTATGTACTCATAGGGAGATGTGATGTCCTATGTATTAGAATAACTTTATGTTGCAACATTGTGTTTATGCTTGTAGGCATTTTACAGGAACCCTACTGACCCAATCCTAAATTTTATTACTCGTAGCCATTTTACAGGAACCCTACTGACCCAATACTAAATTTTATTACCCCTTTTACAAACCTTATCCAGCCCAACAAATGAAATCCTTAACCTTGACTATAGCTTAACTTAAACTGAATCCTAAAGAGCCCCTTTAAGACATCCCTCAGGAAGTATTTTAAATCCTATTTAATGACTACTCATTGGAGAAACCAAAAGGGCAAGAAATTTCTGCTCTAGCTTATTTCAGTAACCAGCCTAATCCAGCTTTAGAGGGGATCAGAACCAAGGAAGCAACAAGGATCTCCATTAATTCTTGTGAAAACTCTCTTTATGAACTACTTACTCTGTGAGACATGGAGAGAAAGAGAGGTGAATAGGTCAGATAAGAAAAAAACAAAAAAATGATTTTAAGGATACCTTATCGGTTAGAGTATTCACATTTATTTACCAATGAAGTTATCTAAAAAAAAAAAAGAAAAGAAAAACTATAGTCGCCCAAAAGTCTTTGGAATTGGCAGTCACTGACTTATCTGAGCATCATCCCCCACTATCGCCTTTTATGAGCATTGGCAGGATTGCCCACCATTGTCTCCTGACTGTTGGCTATAGCATACACTTTCCAGGTACGGAACTGACCCCTTTGGCTTGTTTACTTCCAGTAGATCTCAGCTGGTTCTCTCGGCAGAAGAGTTATATTTTTGTTTTCCATTTACCCAAATGGAATTGAAGGTATGGTTACTGAGTAATGATTTTTAGAAAACGGCCTTCGCAACTGATAGCAGACTGGCGAACAGTAGTCGTGTTCACGATGTGGGGATAAAAATGATAAAAGTGATGTAGATTTTGGTGTAGAGGAAAGTAAAGATGGTGAGCCAAATCCCTAAGACTCTTCCGACGATGATGACTGATGGTCTATCTCCTCAGACAAGTACTCAAACTGAGTTCCCATGTTTCAACATCCCATACATTTAGAGATATATTGTGTCATTACAGCATGTGAAAGTATGTCCATTTTTCTATTTTTGGGGGATTTGAAACATGTGTGTACTTTGTTTTATTCAAATGTTGGTGCCAGGTTTCGTGAAACATGTACCTTACTAATTTACAGTTGTGCCCCTTACAGTTGCCTTTGGCCAATGATAATTCTGAGCAGGGCTAGCCCTCTATCAGTTAAGAGAAAAACCCTCAGTTCTTCAAAGAAGTGACCAGTTGTGCTAATTTTTAAATCTTTTTTTTTTAATTAAAAAAAAATATCTTTTTATATATAAATCATGCAAATAGAATATGTTGTTACCTCGCTGGTTTGGGCGGATCATTCTGGACATGATCGACCTCATGATGGGTAACACGGGCAACTCAAGAGATGCCACAGCATATGCTGGAGAAAACACATTTTAATATATTAACATTGTAAAATGATTTTTCATTCATTGCTTATGTTTTTCATATAATAAAAGATGTATGGCTTTGGTTAAGATTTAAAAAATTTTACTTCTAAATTTTTTAAAGATTGTCAAAATGATGAACAAATCTACATAAATGATTTTTATAGACTGGATTACATTTTGAAAGTTGTATACAGCACAGCAGCTCATATTTTTAGCATTATTATTTCACTCAAACCAAAAGTCCCTCAAAGACGGCAAAACCAACCTATATATATCTGCCAGTTGTAGTCTGCAAATGCAAAGATGAATCGATAGGCAACAGTAACTAAATGACTGAAAACAGCCACTAATTCATCACCCATAAACATCTGCAAGAGTTTCATCAGTCCAGTACACAAAACGGCATTTCCAAAACCCTAGTCAGAGAAAGATAAATTCAAACATGTACAAATTTTGCCGTCAATATAATAATACTGAAGATAAGAGTCAAAGAATGAGAGGAAAAACTCAGCACTTCACTTATATGAAATCTTAAAAACTTTTCTGCTATATGTCTTGATATCAGTCCAAATGAGTCAAAGTAGCATTTTGGGCATTTTAAAGCATTGGCACAGCCAGATAAACATTGCAATGATGAAACTGGATAGAGATAATTATGTAATCTGGTGCCAAAATGTTGAGGTTTTAACTCTGAAAATGAAAAAAAAAGAAACAATGCAAATAAGAAAAAAACCAACTGAGGTTTAGGTCCAGTCCTATGTCATATATTTATTATTTTACTTGTCCACCTTATTTTTATCATCCTCTCATTATCACAAAATCCATGAAAACACAAACTTTAGAAAATCACAGACAAATTAATCTACCAAAAGCCTCTGTACTGGTTAATGTAAACTATTTGAGGGCATATGGTGCAAAGACAGAAAAATTCCAATCAACAAATCTATGGGTGTATACTTTATAAACCAACAATGAGGAAGAGAAACACCTACCACCCACAAAATTTTTCCACATTGTCATTGCTATTATGCTAATATCTCGCATCTTGAATTTCTATTGGTAATATTAGATATCTAATAAAAATATATCTAGTTCATCATTATTTTTTATTACATTCTTTAAAACTTGGTTAGACTGAAAACATAATTTTTACCCATCTACATTGATATATAATTTTTATTTTTGAACTCATGTGAAAAGGTAAAAAAATCTAAATTTTTCACACACATTTTTAAATGCTACAAAGCCATATAATGTTTAAATAAAGAGACCATTCATTGTTTTTTTGTATGTGAATATGAAATGTTTGAAATGCATTTGAAAGAAGAGTAAAAAAAATGAAACACCTATTTTCTCAAGAGATTATATAAGTCACATCCCATTTTCATTTAATCCATGCAGTGGGGACACAGTTTTAAAAGACACAATGAGTTTTCAAAAAGCTGCCATTTATGGTTGGTTTTCATAATGCCAAATTTGAGCCTTGAACTTGTCCTGAGAGTGCTTCTAGAGACTAAAAAAAATCACATTTACACAACAAAGATCACGGACTTTGACAAAAGCACAGAAACAGATAAAGAGATATAGAGAGAAAGACGGAAAACGATAAAGAGTGAAAGTATAGAGAGAAGCTGCTTTAGAATTAAAAAATGAGCAAGTGTCAAGTATTCATATATTAAAGCGGCATGTCAGACGCAATTTTAAATGAAAAAAAAATGTCACTGTTCACTTCCAAATAATCTGTAATGATTGACTGATTGATTATGGGTATACCCAGTCCATTATTAAGCGGTGATTTCAGGGCCAAATAATCTGTACAAGAACAGTAGATGTAAAGAATATATGAGGAAAAAGGAGAAGAAGATGATGAGAAAAAATAAAAAATAGACAAGGAGGAGGAGAAGGTGGAGGAGGAAAAGGAAGGAAAAGAAGGATAGGAAGATGGAAAGGAGGAGACGGAGGAGGAGAAAGATCAATAAAAGTAAGAGGTGAAAAGGAGGACAAGAAGGTTAAGTAAAACAATAAAAAGAAGAAGGAAGCAGGACGAGAAGGATGATGATGAGAATGAGGAAGAGGGCTAGGCCAATGAGAAATAGGATGAGGTAGACACCAATAAAGGATTTTGGGTGATAATTCCCTGACAAGAGAATAAAATATAAGCTACGATGAGAGGCTCAACTCAGAACGCCTTGCATATTTCAACAGAAAAACTTGAAATATTTTCCTAACATAAAAAGTGCTGTTCTTATCAGTTCATTGGGTGCATGGACAGACCTTCATGGATATATAAAATGCTTTCCTTGATCCTTAAAGTTGTTCTCTACATAACTTCATAGTTTATGTGACTGAATGGCTCAACGTCATCATAATTATCATACCTGTTTTATTCTAGTAAAATAAACATTTCTTGATTTAATACATGTAACACTATTGAAAATCCATTGAAAAAAATAATGAGGATAAGAGAGGCATAGTATACATTTAGAAAATGCTGGGAAATCCTCCAAGATACAACCCTACCTATTACACTAAAAAAAAAAAAAAATGACTATTGCATCATGCCAAACATGACATATGGGAATCAAACATGGACACTAAACAAGCAACTGTGTCACAAACTGCAAACAGCACAAAGAGCTACGGAAAGAAAGATGCTAAAGATCAAACTTAAAGATATAATATCAACAACAGAGATAAGAAAAAAGACCCAGGTATTCGATGTAGTTGAATACACTCAAAGACGTAAATGAAAGGTGGGTAGGACACAATGGCAGAGAAAAAGATGCACAGAGTGGCAACAAAGATCAGGAAGAAGAGACATGGACAGACAGGAAGCAAGATGACATCAGGAAAGCAGCAGGCCCAGAATGGCAGAGGAAGGCACAAGATCAGAGGAAAGGAAAAACATCTACAGAGGGTTACATCCCGCAGTGGATGGACAAAGCCTCCAAGTAACCAAATAACACCATTGAGGGAGACAAGGATAATTATGGAATAAAAAGGTCGCCACCTAATTCTGAGGGAGAACTACAGATTGAGCAAGCAATTGAAGAAACTACATCATCAGGGATGGAAGTTAAGAAGAAAACATTTTACATGAACAAAGGTTTTTATCCTGGATTATCAAGCAGCATTGTTGATTTTTTTTCCCTTGAACTTGCACAGCTATTCTTGCTTCTGCTTTCTAAGTACAGTTAATCACATATTGTGACACATATTTAATAATGAATTAGCAACAACAAGAACACATTAAGTCTCAAACAATTCAGATTGAGTCGGAGGTTGTTGAAGGAAAAGAAATCCAACCCATACAGGTATTTTTAATCATGAGTACAGATATGCAACAACTTTACTGTCTTCTGTCTGTTTAGCTTGTGGAATGAGTAGTAAAAAAAAGGACTACCAATCCCACAAAGGGGTGGGGAGAGAGAGGGAGAGAGAGAGAGAGAGAGAGAGAGAGAGAGAGAGAGAGAGAGAGAGAGGGGGG
>BLXT01003735.1:2150-12726 GCA_019648995.1 Plakobranchus ocellatus | reverse complement strand
AACATTTTCAATACTTTATTTCAGTTCAACACTACTGATTCATACAAACCTGCGATTCAGATAAACTTGCAAAAATTGTTCATCGACCCTAGATAGTAAGTAATAAAATGTAGATCGAGATAAAACAGGCATGGGTTGACTGAAGTTTTGAGTGAGCTAAGGCCGATGTCTGGATCTCGATTTTGTAATCTAAGATTAAGGTGGGCTAGATCAAGTCAATGCTCAATGAATTAGCGTGAGTATATTTTCTGAAGTGTGCCAAAGCCAAGTCCTATGCATGTGTGTGTCTCTTTTTATTAACACTTGTTTTTCTTTGTCTCTCTTTTTTCCCTCAGTTTCACCTCCTTTAACTTAGACATACAATAACATAATATACTATTGATGGACTTTCTAATAGACAGCAAGCGTTGGAGAGCTCACAGTCTTAACTTGCAAACACAGTGGATATTATTATTATTATTATTATTATTATTATTATTATTATTATTATTATTATTATTATTATTATTATTATTATTATTATTATATTATTTATTTATTATTTTTTTTTGTTGTTATTGTTGAAGTAGGCCTATACATAGGCGCATAATGGAAGAGGATCTCTTACTAATTCTCCTGTTGTTTCGTAAGTCTTTCTTTCCTTTTTCTTCAGCTCTTAGTTTTGATGTTTTTATTTGCTACTTATAAATTTATTAAGCAACTGGATCACATTGTAGTCTAGCCTAATAGCCTATCGAATCGAAGACAAATCCAAAGAGCATAAATTTGTTGAAAAGGGGTAAATGTAAGGATACAAATTATTATGTTTCTCCATATTGATAATGTAGTTTGAGAAGAGAAAATGAGGACTGTTTTTTAGATGAATTATAGATTCTACTGGGAAATAAAATTCAGCCCTGGCGTAGGCCTACATTAGGCCTAAATTTTAAATCAAAATATTTTATAAAACACTCAATAGAAACACACAAATGCCTAATCGCAAAGCGAGATTCATCGAAATTCTTTAAGAATTCGTGATCCGTACAATTTAAATATAATATAATAGACCTAATAGTGTTCTCATCTAGATCTAGAATCTTTTATCTATAGATATAGATTAGTCTCCAATCTCATAAAAGATTGATTTCAAAGAAATTTTTTTTAACATGTGAACGAATATATTCAGACTTTTAAAAAATATAGATTTTTTTTAGGTTATTAATCGCAATTTCTGAGTGTGGGTTTGAAAAAAAAAAAAAAAAAAAACCTCAAATTTCTTGCGGTCGGCTCTCTCTTTACTATAATAATGCTAGGTTGGCCATTGTTTTGCCAGCCAGTGAGGGAACAACACAGCTCGGTTGTGTGTAACAATTGACCCCGAGGACATCTATGTGTGATATCGTGTAATCTATACCAAACGAGCCGATCTCTTCCTGGCCCTACGACTGCATAGCGGTGGAAATACACACACACGCACACACACACCATTTTCCCCTTATCGCACACATACACACACTTCTCATAACACACACGCACACAAACACATCCGAGAAATTTCTCTCAAGTCTACCAGAGGTTCAAAATCCCAAAGCATCTCATTAGTTCTAAAGATTGGACCATTGGGTTGATTTTGCGTTGCATCATTTTTGCCACAGGCCAAGGTTGTAAACACACACACCCACACACACATAGGTAAACATAATACTTACCCAACACTGTCTTCGAGAAATTTCTCCTTCTCAAGGCCAGGCAGAGATTGAAACTGACAAAGCATCTCATTGGTTATTCAAATATGACCATCAAGTCTAAGTGTGTTTGGTATACGTCACGGCGACGAAAACCACCCCAAAACTGAACGTTTAGTTTTTCTCTATATGTTGCCTTTAACAGCGAAAGGTGCGAAAATTTGCACTTGATAAGCGCCCGCTCACCCTGACACCTGCTGATTTATGACTCTGCCCGTGAGGGAAGCAAGGGGGGATAGCTGGTCTGATGAAAAGGGATTATTCTAGGTTTATTTCCTCTTTCGTAATATTCCAACTATGAAGTGGATATTAACAGTTGTCTTATGTACTTGTTCTTCAATTTTCCTACTTTAGTTTGGTCTTTATTTCATTCAAATACTGTTTTTCATCAAGTCTTGATTGTGATTTCAGAAGTATTTTTTAATAAGTGAGTGCATTAATTAATTCCTAATTGTCACTGTTTGCAGCCTGCGATTTTACTCTACCTTGTTATTTTGAAATTCATTTAAGATAACAGTTTCAATACTGTAAACAGTTATCAAAAATGTAAAAAAGGGAAAGAGCTGTGCTGATTTAAACTTAGGCTTCTATAAATGGACTTCAAATGCTCAAATTAAAGCTTTTTATAAATATATCTTTCTTGGTCAATTTACAGATAAATGAATAGCGGAGGGTACAGTATTTATTAATATAAATAACAAAATGTGCCCATGAAACGATTCCTAACATACCTTTATTATTAAAATAATAATGATAAAATTAAATTCACAAAAATTAAGAAAGATTGCAAAAGTTGAGAAAACTAACACTTATCATTTATCATATTAAACAATTTTGGTCGATCAAAGGATAGGATTTAGGAAAGGCACAGGGAAAAACAAATAGAATATTATATGCCCTAATTAAAATATATAATGGAAATCTTTCCCCGACGAATAAGCTTTGCATTTATCTACCATTTGTAGTTTATATGTGTTTCCTTTGATTTTGTGGTTGACTGGGCATCATAAAACACTTAACAAGAACCATATTGATAGATTACAGAAAAATACAGACTGTGCTAGAGGGTGCTTAAATCGAGAACAAATAAGAAAGTAAAAGCATCACATGTTGGTGATAAATTTTATGCTGTGTGAAGACGTTGTGTAACTGGATGAGGGCACTCAGGTTTGGTAAACGTTCATATGGTGAACAAGAAGAGGGCTATGTTCCATTCTACGATAGCCAAAATAGAACACAGGGCAAGAGGTTTGCGAGAGAACAAAAATGTTTTACACAATAGAGACATTAATTTTACAGACTACTGCAGAGTCCACAAGACTTGTGCTGCAGCCAACACCTCCCGAGCATAGACTGACAGATCTCTTTGATACATTTACAAAGAGTACAAAATCAGTTGAGACAAACCACTTTGTGTCGGATTTATATTGCCATTTACACTCTACACTCTCTCCTCCAACAGTCAGTCACTTTATTAACCATGCCGTGAAACAAATATCTTTGAAGAGGAACTTTATTCAGGCATTTGAAAGGCCTGCAAACACAAGACAAACGAACATCTAAGTCCAGTTAATCCACACACATTCCTGTTATCACGCTGAAGGCGGCATCTTTCAAAATGAGTGTCTGAATCAAAACCACTCACTAATCTTCTCCTGTTACATTTGAGGTTGAATCTTACACCATTTTAATCCCAATTCTTTAGTCTTTCATTTATACATATTCTAAGACAATCGTAAGCTGCATTTAAAAGTTTAAAAAAAATTTTAAACGAGCACGCCTTTTCCCTATCAGTTGAATGGAATTGCCTGTTTTCAAGCACTTGCAAGTAAATGATAACAACACACATGCCATCATAAATTACATCAGAAAAACCAGCTTTTTTTCTACTGCATGCTTCATGAATGAAAAAAAGATTGCACTATTTAAAGGTCATGTTTTAACTATTTCAAATTTGGGATAAAATGTAAAATTTCAAGCAGACTCCGCAATGCAATTCTAGGTAGCGCAGGTAAAATTTTATGACCTGTGGCCGCGGCGCGCTGGCCGTAGCCTGACCCCCATGAGTGGAGAAACGCCCGTGCTAATGGGATTTTGCTCCGTGAACTAAAAGTTGAGTAGTTAGTTGCCGTAATGTAATGTATGCGTGAAAACAGCCAATCACTAGCAGGCCTTATCCTAGCCCCGGTCATGTGTTTTTGCGACCCGGAAGCATGGAGCTAGACTCTGGGGTTGCCAAGCCTGGTTTGTTTGTAAACTGTGGGCGTGGCAGAGTGCAATGCAGAAAATTTCATAGGTGATAAATCGAAGCCGTTATCAACCATGGCACGAAATGAAAATCTATAAATGTATATAGAGAGAGCTAATATAATAAGCTATGTTATAGATTAAAATTATTTCTATTTGCACTAGCCTCTAAATTGTTATGATTTTTGTAAATCCAGAAACACATTGACTTCGACCAAAACCGACCTTGTTGCAATCCGATTGCTTTTTAAACTGTCGGTATGTAACTCACACAATAAAAAAAAAATAAATGATATTCTCGATTGAGAATAATTTCAGGTTCATTTTTTAAAAAGTTTATTATTAGACTCAAAGGAAAAAAAAATAGGGTTTTTTGGAAGAGAAAAGTACCTTTCCCCTCTGAGTTCCCTGTTTCCACGTTGCAGGCTTGGGACTGACTTTGGCCCATTAGAAAGGTAAGGGAGAGACAGAGAAAGAGTGAGAGAGTGAGAAATTAAAAAAAAAGAAAGAGAGATACAAGGAGAAAGAGAGAGAGAGAGAGAGAGACAGACAGACAGAGAGAGAGAGAGAGAGATGGGTTTGAAGTAGAATGAAACCCCCAAGAAACGCCCACATCTCGTTCACCGATGTTTCCACACCGGTGAAGAACTAAGCCAAAGTTATCTTCTCCCTCTGTCATACTCATAGACTCAAAGGCACACAAAAGACTTAGGAACCAACCTAAGAAAACAACCATAAAGCTGTAAACTTACACAATAGACAACACAAAAGACAAAACAAACAGGGAGGGGGAGGGATGGTGTTTTAAGAAGCATAGACCAAGCAACAGTATCCAGCCAAATAATATTCAACCAGTCATTTTACACACAAAAGCATCATTCCTTTACTAAACAAAACAACAGCAATAATAGGGCTAGGCCCTATCGGCCAGTAACAGACCATATCCCCTGAACGTCGTGATGCAAACAACACACATGATCAGTGCTTTGAAACAAAAAGGTGTGCGAAGGGGAGGGGCAGGGAGGGATGAAAGATACACCAAGCATCCAGCCAAATAATATTCAACCAATTACTGTAGACACAATAGCATCATTCCTCTAGTATACTAAACAACGGCAATAATAGGGCTAGGCCCTATCGGTCAGTAACAGATTATTCCCCTTGAGGTTCGTGATGCAAACAAAACACATGATCAGTGGTTTGGAACAAAGGTGTGGTGGGGGGGCGGGAAGGGATGATGTTTGAAAGGTACACCAAGCATCAAGCCAAATAATATTCAACAATTTACCATCATCATTTCTCTAGTATACTAAATAACAGCAACATTAGGTCTAGGCCCTCTTTGTCAGAAACAGACTATACCCCCTGAGGTTCGTGATGCCAACAACACACATGGTCAGTGCTTGGCTACAAAGAGGTGTGGTAGGGGGAGGGGCAGTGAGGTATGATGATTGAAAGATGCACCAGGCATCCAGCCAAATAATATTCAACCAGTTACTGTACACACAATAGCATCATTCCTCTAGTAATACTAATCAACAGCAACAACAGGGCTAGGCCCTCTTAGTAAGAAACAAACTATATCCCCTGAGGTTCATGATGCCAACAACACACATGATCAGTACTTTGCAACAGGGACGAGGTGTGGTAGTTGGAGGGGCAGGGAGGGACGATATTAGATAAGACATACACGAATCAACAAGCATCCAGCCAAAGAACATTAGTACTCCTAAATTTCTGCACACACGATAGTATGATTCACTAACATTTTACAGTTACAGCAGCCTAAAGTTTGCAGGAAAATTTTGCAAGTTTTAGGGTAAAATTGTATATAACAGCAAGCCAAATTTTACAGTAAAACTTTGCAAGTTTCATAGTTAATCTGTATAGTAACAACAGCCCAAATCTTACAAAAAAATTTTAACTTTTACGGTAAAGATTTACAAGCTACAGTAAGCACATGTCCAATCGCCCTGTAATAGGTCACGCCCCCAAGTGTCTGGTTCGTAATGCCTCTTTCAATCACAATAACATAGCGTAGGAACAACGTAAAAGCGCCAAATAAACGGTAGTTTCATTGGTTTCATTGGTTTATATTAATGGAAACATCCAATGAAAAAAATTTTAATATTTTGACCAAGGGAGGATGAAATATTCTAGAGAAAGGGGACCTAGACGCATCTGGTGTAAGAACCTCTACCACCCGCAGTGTGATACGCGGCAGAACAAAGGTTTATTGACCTCTCCCGCAGAGTTCACATGCACGTGCAGCTCAGTTTATGGACTGCAGCCATGCCTCTTGAGCTAGCGCTAGAGGTGCGTAGTTGGTCAGAAGAAATGCCGAACCCTAGCGCGGCGTCGACACAGTTGTTTACGAATTTGTGGGCGTGGCAGAGAAACAGATGCAAAATGTAACCAATATGGCGGAGTTCTAAAACTTGCCCTAAATAGCATGCTTTGGTTTGGACACTTTATATATCATAAATAAAATATGATTTATACATGTTATTATGTATTATGTGTGTCACCTGTTAATGACCGGAACGGTTCTTTAGATCTATAATTTCGGAGATCGAAAAATCATAACTGCATAAACGTTTGGACACCTTCAAAACTCATATAAAGCGCATTAGACTCTAGTGTTGACACACTGTACATTCAAAATCTAGGAATTTTTATGTTTTCACCTATTTTTTTTTTTTTTTTTTCTTTCTGTATGGTTATTGTGGGTGTCAGAATGGCTGACTCGTAGGAAGCGTTTGCACGAGGAATTTGCGATACATACTTTTACGATGTGTATTCTTTCAACCCATCATTCTTTTTAAATTGCTTTATTGACCGCGTTATTGTTCTCTACAATGGTATAAACTCTTATGTATGTAATTTATCTAAAAGAAAATAATGCAGTGTCTTTAGGAAGGATCTTTTTCTGGTTAAACTTTCAGTGGCTGTGACTAATCTTTGCTATAACTTTAGGAGAGATGATCTCAAAATCGGGAGAGTCTTAAATTTGAATTCAGCAATAAAACATCTTTCTTTAGATGTTTTATATGTTTATATGTGTATGTTGATAAATTGATGTTTTGGGGAAAGTCTCAAATCGTGTTTCTGGAATTTGCCGTATTACATGCATAATAGAGCCCAGTCCTCTTCCACCGACTTTTTAATTTATACACACCTTGCCCTTCCCTTTCGTTCTTGCATTACTCCACGCACACCTCACACTACAGCAGGCCAGGTCCAATGTCTGGCTAGGTCCAGGTCCACTGCACTCACCCGCCCTTCCCTTCTCCTCCACCACTCAGTTAGCAGCGGGACCGTGCCAGACACCTACCCACATGTCTAGGTCCCTTCAGTGCAAGGCTATGCAAACGCCGTCTGTTGCATCACAGCCGGTAAAGCCTTCTCTCTTTTTAAAGACATCAGTACACCGGAAAACTTAGGCGACCATTAAATTGTAAAAATAGAGGACTTCAGGACCGGAAAACTTACTTAACAAGCGATAATGAAATATTGTGAAAGTTCAATTATTGTCGATCGATAACAGGCGCAAGAATCTCTTAACTGAAAGGGAAAGAGAAGGCGATAGAGAGATGGATAAAAATGAGATTAAGATGCGTGGATAAGCGTGTGCTTTCACATTGTGCTGACATCGCGGAAAAAACCAATTAAAGCCTAAAAGAATGCCAAAAATTTCCCCAAAAATGCAAAAAAAATATGCAACAACAATAGGATAAACATGCAAAAACTTCATACAATTGCAACAAAAATTATGTTATTTATTGAGGCGTACACAGTGAATGTAACATGAATACCGGTAAACATGTAAGTTTTTTAAATAAAGATTTTTTTAAAATCACAAAAAAGAGCTAAATGTAATGTATGAACTTCTCCAGAGTAATTTAGAATCTTTAAATTGAAAGATAATTAAAAGTAAATAGGCCTAAAGAGTTAAGAACTTTTTTTTTCCACATATTATAATTGATAAGTTTATTACCTTCTTCCTACATTTATACAGTAACAGTTTTAAACATGAGCTTCAACTCTTGAATAATTTTTACATTTTTACACCCTTTGAGATTAGGCTATTTACTGGTACACAGCACTGATTTTGTTATACTTATTTATCACCACTATTTTCATGTGCAGCTAATAATTATTTATTCTTCATTCATTGAGAAGGTCGTTAATACTTTGAAGTTCTCGTTTTAAAAAAAATATGTCATTGTCATTATTATCACACGTTCGCAAAATCGTCTGCTCTCTCCCTCAAATGAGAAAAAAATGACACAAGTATATATATCCATCTAAGCTCCATGTATGAAAACGATGTTGTGTATCGGTACACAAAAGACAAACTTATTTATTTATGTTACTTTGACACTGAATTTGAATTAGATCTACACAATACCAGTAGGAAAGGTTAGGCTGAGTTGTTTTTTCCTCATGCAAACAATTAGGCCTACTGACAGTTCAAAGGTGATCAGCGTCGATCATATTATAAATTCACTCAATAGAAACCAATCTCTTTTGCTTTAACGGCATAGTCAACACTTGCACGATTAATTAGTGTCAAAAGCAATATAAAACGCTGAAAAATAAACGTTTTTTAATAGCTTGTTAGTGACCATTTCTTATTCCAATCAAAGATTTCATCGCATTGTCTGTGTTTACATAGAGTAAAAAAGGCTTGTCTACCAATCCCCTTTAAGAGACCAAGTCAAACTGCTAGTTCAAATGTAAGGTGTTTAGCAAAGTCATGTGACCAATTTTTAAAGAAAAATTAAAGCCTAAAAATACACAAATATAAAAAAAGATAGCAAAGATAAATTTTCATTTGAACTATTCTTTTAAGCTTTTTTAAGTTTCATTTGAACTATTCCTTTAAGCTTTTTAAGTTTCATTTGAACTATTCTTTTAAGCTTTTTAAGTTTCATTTGAGCTATTCTTTTAAGCTTTTTAAGTTTCATTTGAACTATTCTTTTAAGCTTTTAAAGTTTCATTTGAACTATTCTTTTAAGCTTTTTAAGTTTCATTTGAACTATTCCTTTAAGCTTTTTAAGTTTCATTTGAACTATTCTTTTTCTCCCTAAAGCACTCACTCAAAAGTTGGCAGACTGTTTTGAGTGATCGCCCTTGCCGCATCGGGTGATAAGATCTCTAGCCCACCCAGCATTACTACCCGATACAAACCGTCGATTAAGACAAACTATTCATATTAATTTCTACTTTCTCGTATAAAGTTAAATTATAAAAACATTTCAGATTCATCCATTTTCTTTCTGCAAATCCAAAACACCAACCTTCAAACAAATAGTAAGATCCTAGCATTCCACTCTGAGCGGGCCTAGGCCAAAAAGGAGTAGACAATCAAACATGACTGGATTAAACCAAAATAGCCTAGATAGTGACTGATTAATTTCAATATGCTTTCGATAATAACTGTAGCTTTTTTTTTTTTTTTTTAATTGAAAAGAAAAGGGAATAGAAGTAACCTATACCCTAATGAACCAAATGAAAGGNNNAAAAAAAAAAAAAAAAAAAAAAGCTTCATTTCTTGAGCTTTCAACCCAACTGAAAATGGGTCAGCTCGAAGAATGGCGCTTAAGAAAACCGAGCAGAGGAGGGGAGGGTCGACATTTCTTGCTCGCGGCCGTAGAGCGGCACATAAATGCGGGGGTTAAGTTAAAAAATATATAATTTAAAAAATTATAGCAGCTGACAGACTGAAACCAAACAAAGCCTTACGTGTGCACAAAGAATATATATTTATTTTCACGTGCACTTTATAAAAAAAAATTATATTGAAAGAGGAATTTTCAATGAAAATCGAGGCCTCGGTGCCTCTGACACAAGATTTGGGTCTTTAGAGCAAAAAGTGCCAGCTTGGCAAAGCCAGTATGTCGGGAAATGAAGAAATCATTTTTATAAACATTTAAAAATCTGATTTTGATCGTTATTAAAATTGCGTAGAGAAATGAGAAAAAATGCGGCAAAAGTGCGGGAAAGTAAAAAAAATGCGGCCGCAAATTTGCCAGATTGTGATGTGATGTTGAATGGGATTGGTTTAACTAAATAATTAAAATAAATAATCCGGGAGCTGGTTACTCTCCTTTATTAATCTTACTTATTTAATGCGCTATGCCTAAACCTATATAGAAATCATACTCCCTAGAATTTTGGTTTAAACGTGTTCCACTGCATCTCCATAATAGTTTGGGACTAGAAACGCAATATTCACTTCGTCAATGCTTATGGAAAGGGGCATGGAGGTATATATTGTTTTATTATATAAACTTTGAAAAGGCTTTTATTTGCATGAACTGAAGTGCAAAAGGATCTCCACTTCTATTTCATTGATTATTCTAAGCCCTTTGACAAAGCAAAACACGTAGAGCTGTTTCATGTGATACAAAAATTAGATCTGACAGTAATTACAAATGTAAAAATTGATTGAGAAAAATGTTGATTTCAAATCCATCTAAAGAGGTGCGAATGTGTAATGTGTAATGTCTCGTGATATTTTAAAACCAATGTCTGTTCCAGACAAGGTACCTTAAGAAGAACAATGCATGTATCAAACGATCCAAACACCAGCAGGCGTT
>BLXT01003734.1:568823-579336 GCA_019648995.1 Plakobranchus ocellatus | reverse complement strand
AGAAAAAGAAAGAAATACCCATCGCTGGTTACTGATTAGCAGGTTATAACACAATAATAAAAGTCGTGGACCAGCGGAGTTCTGCTGATTCTAGATGATACTAACTGGGCGGGGTCAGTAAATTCAGTCCGAAACTGTAGAAAACGTAGTTCGTCTATCTTAATTGATCCTAGATGCATCCTTTGTGTGTTATATAAAGTTTATATATATCAAGAGATTATGTTTATTGTGAGGCCAATGCTTTTGTGGGGTATATAAAACTATAGACATCAAAAGAGTATGTTTATTGTAAGGTTAATACTTTTGTGGGGCATATAAAACTATATAATCAAAAGATTATGTTTAGTGTGAAGCCAATGCTTTTGTGGGATATATAAAACTATAATGGAGCTAGCTAAGCTCAAACATGTACGCCTATATAAATTTTTGTGGGGCGTCAATAAAATCCACAAAAATAAAGATAAGTTCCTCCAGATAATGCCATTTTGAGTTCGCATATTTAAAATCCCGAAACTGTTTTACGGATTTAGAAAACGACATTTTTTAACCCTATTTAAACCTTATTAAGTTGGCAGAATAAAGTATCGCAAGTGGGCATTTTAATAACAATGAACTTTTTTCCGGAGCTTTGTACGCCGCATGTCAAAGCTAAAAGGGAAAAACAATATTCTTTCAAATGTTTGGTGCGCAAATTTTGTTTTCTTGAGAATATCTTAAAGTGAAATAACAAAAGCAGCTATGGGTTTGGCTAGTGCATCACAATATTATACAAACAAAATTATGTTTATTATGAAGCCAATGTTTTTGTGGGGTATATAACACTACATATAGATATATCAAGCGATAATGTTTATTGTGAGGCCAATGCTTTTGTGGGGTATATAAAACTATATAAAATATATACCCCACAGCAATGTCTCACATAATCGACCGTCGAGAGGTCTGAGAAAGAAAGCCCCACAACAGATGGAAGGAAGGTTTTGTATATATAGCCAGTCCGCAACAAAGAGATCTAAAGCTTTTAGGCCATCCGTCAGGCCAGGGCGCAGGTGGCAAGACACGAACTTTGCGACAGAAGGGTCCCTGCAGATCTTAAGGCGGACTCGAATTTTTTGCATAATTTGAAAGAAATTCTTATATATACAGTCTAATTTTGGCAACGGCGCGCCGCGGGTGACCAAGTGCGTGACTTACTTAGCTCATGCAGTAATGTATAGTTTGATAACATACACTCCAGAAAAACAGTCACAATAAACATTATCTCTTTTAATTTTTTTTTTTTATCATTTTATGTACCCAACAAATGGATGGTCTTATAAAAAACATAATCTCTTAAATAATATAGAAATCTACTCTAGATCTTGATCTTGATCTTATAGAAATTAGAGTTGAAAAAAAGATCGAATGTGGTTTTTTTTTTTCCTCTTCATTTGTTCGCCTGTTATTTTTCCCCCTTGCTGCTGCTTACGAAAGATCTCGGGCTCCTCTTGCGACCCGGAAGCATGGAGCTAGACTGTGGGGTTGCCAAGCCTGGTTTGTTTGTAAACCGTGGGCGTGGCAGAGTGCTATGCAGAAAATTTAATAGGTGATAAATCGAAGCCGTTATCAACCATGGCATGAGATGAAAATCTGAGAGCTAATATAATAAGCTATGTTATAGATTAAATTATTTCTACTTGCACTAGCCTCTTAATTGTTCTGATTTTTGTAAATCCAGAAACACATTGACTTCACCCAAAACCTACCTTGTTGCAATCCGATGTTTTTTTTTTTAAAAACTGGGGTATATAACTCACACAATAAAAAAATTAAATGATTTTCTCGATTTAAAAATAATTTCAAATTCATTTTTAAAAGTCTATCATTAGACTACAATAAGTGTTTTTAGAAGAAAAAAGAACCTTTCCCCTCTGAGTTCCCTGTTCTCACGTTGCAGGTTTGACACTGCCTTTGGCCCATTAGAAAGGTAAGGGAGAGACACAGAAAGAGCGAGAGAGTGAAAAATTGAAAAAAAGAAAGAGAAATACAAGGGGAGAGAGAGAGAGAGATGGGTTTGAAGTAGAATGAAAAATGAAACACCCAAGAAACGCCCACATCTCGTGCACCGATGAAGAACTAAGCCAAAGTTATCTTCTCCCTCTGTCTTAGACTCAAAGGCACACAAAAGACTTAGGACACAACGTAAGAAAACAACCATAAGCGTAGGCCCACACTGGAGGCAGCAGTTCACGTGTCCAACAATACATGTTTTGAAATAGGGTAGTTATTTTTTAACAAGTAACACGAGATATCACGAGATAACACAAGATATCCCGAGATAACACAAGATATCCCGAGATAACACAAGATAATACTAAATTGTATCACGGTAGAATTAGCCGACATCATATGATCATGGTGGGTTGCCCACCAATCCAAAGTGGTTATTTCTTAGCGAACCTCTTGCCAGGGTTGTTCGTGGGCGTGGCGTATCACAAAGAAAAAACCCTGCATTCATTCTTATGTGGACATGCTCATTCATTCCACTGACTACTTATGCTTTCAGCCCCAACCATTTTATTGTCCTTCATAACAAGCTAAAATCTCCTGTTGTAGATTTAACGTTCGTATTTGCTGATGATAATCATGACGATGATTCGGCTTCTGCTATTGCTGCTGTTGCCTGTGTTGGCAATGATGATGAAGACGATGATACAGCTGTTGTTGCTGATATAAGTGATAATGGTACTGTTGATTATGATGAAGATGAAGCTGACGATTACGTTGATGATGCTGTTGATAAGGATGGCCATTTTGTTTCCACTGAACCTGACATCTTAGCTGGTGGAAAATCCCTTCCTCTTGGTAGATTTTTAGAAACCGAAAAGGTTATAGAAATTTTACAGCGCACTTCTGTCAATGATACCCTTAGTGAAGTACCAAGAGGTAAAAAAGATGATGTTTACTATGTTGTCCAAAACGAAAACAACAAGTACAGAAGAGCCCAAGGAAAAAGATCCCAATTCTGTGATGACAGAGGAGCATGGGAGTGTAATAGCACTAGCAGGAGCTATTTTTTACAAGATAATGAAAAACTGCGGTCAGTTACTTATCGACAAACCAAATATTGTATTCAGGTAAGACAAAACAAGAATTATGTCCAGGTACCACTGAACCCTCAACCACAAGCTGAAGATGTCCTTGTTCTCAGCAGATACTATGCCAAGCATAAAAGTGGGGCAGGATATGAAAAGAGGGTATCTTTCATGCACAGCGAAAAATTTCCAGCACTTGCTGTTCATGAATTTAAGGGCTGTTGCCCAGAATTCAAGCATCATGCGTATGTGAGAACAAAACCCCAGGTGATTGATAAAATAAAGGAAGAAGTTAAAGTAAAAAAGGTAGGGGAAATATACAGTTCAAATGAAGATATCTTAGAAGACCCATCTAACAGACGTCAGATTTACAATATCAAGGCTCGCTCACAAACTAAAAGCCAGGTCATCCCGAAAGCCAATTTTGCAGACCAGGTGTCAGCTCTAGAAGAGCTTCAACATACAATGCTCTTTGTGAAACTGATTGTCCGGCAGTACAAAAAAAGTTCCGTCCGTTATTTTGTACACAGAGGAACAGATTTCAGATATAAAGAGATTTTGTTGTCCCCCGGTGACTGCGGAATAAACAGTGCTCGGTTTTGATAAAACATTTAACTTGTCCAATGTCCACGTCACAGTTAGTGTTTACAAATGCCTTGCTGTAAAGAGGCGATCCACAAATGATCACTCTATTTTTTGTGGTCCCTTACTACTTCATGGCAACAGTGACAAGGACACGTTTTTTCTTTTTTTTTTGCACCATTTATTTCGACAACTGATGGATTGTCCTCAAATACCAATTCTTGGCAGCGACAATGAAAAACCTCTAAAACTTGCCATGGCCCTAGCATTTCCTCGGGCTGCAAGGCTGACATGCACCAGACATTTGAAGCAGAATTTCTCCCATACCCTTGCTGACAAAGTTGGATTGCCAAGTCAAGAACGACAACGTTTTATTACTCAGATTTTTGGTTACAATGGCATCATTGTCTATGGGACCGATCACATGGACATTGCCTACAGACTTCAACACATGGCTGAAAGCACAGAGAACCGCTCTGTACAAAAACTGATAGAGCTCATGTCTCCCCTGCTAGTGGAGAACGCAAAAGGACTTGAAAGACCTGGACTACATTTGGCCAGTCCACTTTGGACGAGCAACAATTGCGAGAGTTTAAACCATTGTTTGAAGCAAGCATTGTCATGGCGATCACTCAAGCTAATCGAACTTGTCCAGAAACTCCACAGCATCATCAAGACTCAACACAGGGAAGTGCAACGAGCGATTTGTGGTGTGGACGAGTTCGTCCTCTTGGTGAATATCAGAGGTTTGGTGAACCCAAAGATGTGTTGTATTCCTACACTGGAAAACAACAAAAACGACACATGAAGGAATTTGCATTCACTACAAGGGAGCGTTTGGTCCGTAGCACAAAATCAGAAAAGGTTGTTGTTGAGCCTAAACACAAGGGCAAGAAGCAAGGGCAACGCAAACGCAAAATTTGCAATCGAACCTTGAGTGTGTCAAAGAGGAGGCAATTAAATCGGTTTTAAATTCGCATGAATGCTATTACCTGTCAACACTTATTGCCGTACGTTTATATCTTGAAGTACCTTGAAATATAAGGCGTATTGATTATGGACATTTTCATATGTTTGCTTTCATTAAAAATTATGATATTAATGGTGTTGATGCTTACGATATAAAAGCGATTGCTTGTTTTGAGCATTTCGTTTTTAAAAGTCTTAGTTCATCTTGAAGCATCTTGAAATATAAAGCACATTGATTAGAGACATTTTCATATATTTGCTTTCTTTAAAAATTATGTAATTAGATGGCGTTGATTGTTACAACGGAAAAGCCATAACTTGATTTGAGCATTTGATTTTATATACACTCTTAGTTCATCTTTAAGTATCTTAAAACATAAGGCACATTGATTACATGTATATTCAAACGTATGGTTCCTTAAAAAATGATGTATTAAAATAGTGTTGAAGCTTTCGACAGAAAAGACATTCTTTGACTGAGCATTCAATTTTGTTGAGAAAATGATAGCTATGTGCAGTTTGAGTGTGATAGTTATTACAATTCATGATAACTCGTGTTATCTCATGATATCTCATGTTATCTCATGATATCTCATGCTATTTCACAACGATATCTCGTGTTATTTGTTGAAGGATAAATACATGGGTAGTTGTTTTTTAACAAATAACCTAAGATATCGTGAGATAATATGAAATATCCCGAGATAACGTGATGTATTCTCAGATAACACTAAAGTGCACCTTGAAATATAAGGCAAGTTACAGACATTTTGAAATATTTGCTTTCTTTAAAAATTATGTAATTACAATAGCAATGATTATTACAATATAGAATACATTATTTGATTCGACAATATAGTTTTGAAAACATTTTTAACTCATCTTGAATCACCTTGAAATATAAGGTGTATTGATTATAGATATTTTCAAGTCTTTGGTTTCTTTAAACATAGTCTAATAAAAATAATGTTGATGCCTAGAAAAGGCAGAAGACTTTACTTGACTTGAGCATTTGGTTTTGATGAGGTATGACTGCCAGGTGCGGTTTGAGTGTGAAATTTATTATAATTCAGTTTTATTTCATGATATGTCATGTTATTTCATGACACTCCATGTTACCTCATGATATCTCATGTTATCTCGCCATATCTCATCTTATTTGTTAAATAATAACTACTGCATATTATCTCATGATGCCTCATATTATCTCACGATATCTCGTGTTATTTGTTTATTGATAAACTCATAGGCAGTTTATTTTTTAGCAAATAAATTGAGATATCGTGATATAACATAAGATATTGTGAGAAAACATGAAATATCCGGAGATAATATGAAATATCCCGAGATTACATGATATGCTTTAAGAAAACGTGATATATTCTCAGATAACACTAAAGTTTATCTTGAAACATAAGGCACATCAGTTACAGACTTTTTGAAATGTTTGCTTTCTTTAAAAATCATGTAATTACAATGGCAATGATTATTAAAATATAGAATACATTATTTGATTCGACAATTATGGTTTTCTAAAACATTTTTAACTCATCTTGAATCACCTTGGTATATAAGGTGTATTGATTATAAACATGTTTAAGTGTTTGGTTCCTTAAAAATGGTCTAATTAAAATAATGTTGATGCTTACAACGCAAAAGACTTTACTTGATTTGACCATTCAGTGTTGTTGAGGATGGATTGCCAGGTGCAGTTTGAGTGTGAAATTCATTAAAATTCAGTTTCATTTCATGATATCTCATGTTATTTCATGACATCTTATGTTACCTCATGATATCTCATGTTATCTAGCCATATTTCATCTTATTTGTTTATTAATGATTACTGCATGTGATCTCACGATACCTCATGTTATCTCACGATATCTCGTGTTATTTGTTAAATGATACACTCATGGGCGGTTAGTTTTTTAGCAAATAACTTGAGATATCGTGAGATAACATAAGATATCGTGAGATAACATGAAATATCCTGAGATTACATGAAATATCTCGAGATAACGTGATATATTCCGAGAAAATATGATATATATATTCCTAGATAATACTAAAGTGCATCTTGAAATATCTCGAAATATAAGGCACATTAGTTACAGACATTTTAAAATGTTTGTTTCCTTTAAAAATTATGTAATTACAATAGTATTGATTATTACTACATAAAACACATTACTTGATCTGGGCATTTGGTTTTGTAAATGTTTTTAACTCATCTTGAAGTATCTATATAAGGTATATTAATCATAGACATTTTCAAGTGTTTGCTTTCTTCAAAAATGGTGTAATTACAATAGTGTCGCTTACTACAGCATAAAAGACATTACTTAATTTGAGCATTCAGTTTTGTAAAGTGTTCTTATTTCATCTTAAAGTACCTTGAAATATGAGGCATATTGATTATGGATCTTCAAATGTTTGTTTTCTTTCAAAATTGTTTAATTAAAATGATGTTGATGCTTGCAACGTAAAAGACTTAACTTGATTTGATTCGGGTTTGTTGAGGATGGATTGCCAGGTGCAGTTTGATGTATACTTGTTACAATTTAGTGATATCTCATGATAGCCCATGTTATTTCATGATATCTCATGTTATCCCGTGATATCACAATATCACATGTTATCTCGTGATATCACATGTTATCTCGGGATATCTTGTGTTATCTCGTGTTATCTCGGTATATCTTGTGTTATCTCGTGATATCTTGTGTTATCTCATGTTATCTCGTGATATCTTGTGTTATCTCGGGATATCTCGTGTTATTTGTTAAATAATAACTACCGTTTGAAATACTCTTTTTCTTTGAATCGAGCGCACAGCAAGTCGGCAACTTGTCGGAGCATCGGAGCTATCCTTTGTGTTTTACAGCCTGGTCTTACGTCATTGGCTCTGTCGGATTATGGAAAGGGGACTGCCATTACGTGACGACGCATAATTCTACTGACCGTTTCCGCGCGAACGACGAGGCCAGTTTTGTTAAGCAAATTATCAGGCTAACTTGTCGGTGGGTAGCGCACAGTAACTGCGACATCAGTCCGTCAAGTTGGCCATGACAAGTCGCGTCGCCTCCAGTGTGGGCCTACGCTAAGGCTGTAAACTTACACAATAGACAACACAGAAGACAAAACGAACAGAGAGGGGGAGGGATGGTGTTTTAAGAAGCATAGATCAAGCAACAGCATCCGGCCAAATAATATTCAACCAGTTACTGTACACACAATTGCATCATTCCTGTACTATACAAAACAACAGCAACAATAGGGCTAGGCCCTATCGGTCAGTAAGCGTAGGCCCACACTGGAGACGACGCGACTTGTCATGGCTAACTTGAAGGACTGATGTCGCAGTTATGTGCGCTACCCACCGACAAGTTAGCCTGATAATTTGCGTAACAAGACTGGCCTAGTGATTCGCGCGGCACCGGTCAGTAGAATTATGCGTGGTCACGTAATGGCACCCCTCTTTCCCTTATCCAACAGAGCCACTGACATAAGACCAGGCTGTAAAACACAAAGGATAGCTCCGAAATTCCGACAAGTAGCCGACTTGGTGTGCGCTCGTACAAAAGAAAGAGAGTATTTCAAAACATGTATTGTTGGACACGTGAACTGCTGCCTCCAGTGTGGGCCTACGCTAACAGACTATATCCCCTGGACGTCGTAATGTAAACAACACACATGATCAGGGCTTTGGAACAAAGAGGTGTGGTGGAGGGGCAGGGAGGGATGATGTTTGAAAGGTACACCAAGCATCAAGCCAAATAATACTCAACAAGTTACTATCATCACTCCTCTAGTGTACTAAACAATAGCTAGGCCCTCTTTGTCAGAAACAGAATATACACCCTAAGGTTCGTGGTGCAAACAACACACATGATTAGTGCTTTGCAACAAACAGGTGTGGTAGGGGAGGGGCAGGGAGGGATGATGATTGAAAGATACACCAAGCATCCAGCCAAATAATATTCAACCAGTTACTGTACACCAAAAAGATCATTCCTCTAGTATACTAAACAACAGCAATAATAGGGCTAGGCCCTCTTGGTCAGAAACAGGCTATACCCCCTGTGGTTCGTGATGCAAACAACACACATGATCAGTACTTTGCAAAAGGGACAAGAGGTGTGGGAGGGGGAGGGGCGGGGAGGGACGATATTAGATAAGACCAATCAACAAGCATCCAGCCAAAGAACATAACAATACTCCTAAATTTCTGCACACGCGATAGCATGATTTACTAACATTTTACAGTCAAAGCAGCCTAAAGTTTGCAGTAAAATTTGGAAGTTTTACAGTAAAATTTTATATAACAGCAAGCCAAATTTTACAGTAAAACTTTTGCAAATTTTATAGTCAATCTTTATAGTAACAACAGGCCAAATCTTGCAAAAAAACTTTTCAATTTTTACGGTAAAAATTTACAAGCTACAGTAAGCACATGTCCAATCGGCCAGTAATAGGCCACATTCCCAAGTGTCTGGTTCTGATGCGAGCAACGCACAAGCACAGTGCCTCTTTCATTCACAATAACATAGCTTAGGAACAACGTAAAAGCGCCAAATAAACGGTAGTTACATTGGTTGATATTAATGGAAACATCCAATCAAAAAAATTTCAATATTTTGACCAAGGGAGGATGGAATATTCCAGAGAAAGGGGACCTCCAACGAATCTGGTTTAAGAACCTCTGCTGCCTGCAGTGTGATACGCGGCAGCACAAAGGTTCATCGACCTCTCCTGCAGAGTTCACATGCCCGCACTACTCGGTTTAGGGACCGCTGCCATACCTCTCGACATCCTATACACATCTTTTCTTGCCGAGCTTCAAAGCGTGCGGTTTCTTTTTTTAAATAGCATCTTTGTATGGTTTCATTGACTAAAGAAAAAAAAAAGGACCAACATGTAGGATTATCATTCAAAATTCCAAAACCAACAAGTTTAGAAGATCAAAAACGAGAATCTAGAAGTCAGCAGAAGCCTAGTTTGTTGACCTTAGATGATACAGCGCAAATCACTGTTTCAATAGTAAAGATTTATTTACGAAATTATTGGGCCATGTATTAAAAGCTTTTTTTTAATGAATTTTTGCGCTATATACTATAAACTTTTCTTTTTTAAGAGTTTGTCTGCGAGCGTTTGTATTAACTTTATCTCTGTTTTTGTTGTTTTTTTTTTAAGATGAACCCTTCAATCCCTTTCATCACCAACTATCACTCTATGACTCTAGGCCTAGAGAAAAATCCCTCTGTTCGCGGCCTGGCGGCTGCGCGACTCGCGCTAACAAGGCGAGAGCTGCTACTGAGGCCGACATTCAAGGTACACTTACATCTCGGCCAAATAAATGCTAGACTCAAAAAAACTTTTAAAACTTAAGCATCGCATTTAATTAGACAAGTAGAATGTTTGAAATTACACAAAAAAATGTGACATAGTTTTATAAAACTGAATTTAAAACCCTTTTTTTAAGTTTCTTTCACCTTTAGCTGCGTTCGAGTTTTTTAAACAATATTCGTTATTGTTGTTGTTGTTGCTGGTTAGCAACATATAAAATATAGAAATCTCCTGCAACCTCTTGCTATGTAGCTAACTTGTCATATCTTGTTAACACTCCAATCGTTATTCATAGACAAGAATGCATCTACCAGATGTGAATTTTTTTTTTTTTTTCTGGTACAGAAGTTTGTTTTTTTCTTCAGCCCCAAGCATCTGTATTGAATTAATGCACCACGCCTGTTCGGTAGCGCTTTAGCTCACTGTAATAATTAACGACTTCTATGTGGGGATAAACATGTTAAAAACTGTTTCGGCACCTAGAGATCAAATATCTGTTAAAAAATAGATTTGAAGAGAAACAGTGCGTTTTTTCTTTGTTT
>BLXT01003734.1:480538-504489 GCA_019648995.1 Plakobranchus ocellatus | reverse complement strand
GTGCACTAAGCTGACATGTTAGGCATTGGGAGCAAAACCTCTGTACAGAACCTCTTGCTGTTCATTGAAATGGCTGTGAGAAAAGTGAAGCACTTTTTATAAGCACTGCGCTTCAACTCTGTGGCATGCGTGCAGAACGCTAAAGCTACTGCCAGTATAGATCACTCTCAGATAGCTTTCAGAGACCGCATCCTGGGGATGGGAATGAGCTCCAAGTTTCTATTCTCTTTTGTTGTACAAGAGCACGGCCTTTGTTAAAACCGTCAAGTGTTGAAAAGGTGCGATAGACAAAGTGCCCATGTGGACAGTTGTAATAAATAAACATTAACCTAAACATATTGCTCGGCATTCGCATCTTTTTGTCAATGCTCTTATTTTCACTGCAGGCTACATGATTGTGTCTTTCAAAGCGAAATTATTTGTTCTTTCCCTTTTTTAAATTTAAAAGTTGTTTTACATTTTATATATATATGTATAATATATGTTTATATATGTTACATATAACCTTGCTGTTTTCGCTCGGAATCACCAGGACTTCAACCAATAACTGGCATGTTCATGTAAAAAAAGCTTGTTCTTGACCCAATGTCGAAGGTGTGCATCATCGGTCTGTCTTGGTTACTTCAAATATCCCACAATCCCATCAAACTTTAAATCGTCAGTAAAACAGAATCTGGACTTTCAGAAAACAACTCCGCTTCTTTCTCAATTTATCCCCTTGAAACGTTCCATTTGGATTTTGGACAGAAAAATTACTTTTTTTTTTTTGTAGAAATATCTCAGAATCTCAGAACTGCCTTAAAAATGCCTCAAAATTACAATGTATAGAATAAACCTGCACACATCAAATAAAACATCTGTTTGGAAAGAAAACAATGAATAATCTCTTCACCCAATTCCATGTTTCCAAGTTTGCTCGAGGCTACACTCGAGTTTACTCATAGGACCAGGTTCAGATTTTGTCTCTCATTTAAAGTCCGCCCAGTGCAATGTATAAACTTTGGTATGGACGTTCAACTGATACCAACTGGATTGTAACTAGATCGACAAATGCGAGAGTTAAAATTAACGAAATGAATGCCATCCACAGAAAACGCAGCAATAGACAAAATGTTAATAAGCTTTTTATGGATCCATAATAAGCGACAAAACGGACTGAGCATTTACAAAAATTTTGAACAATTGCAGGAGTCTGTATCTGGAGAATGAGGTAATGATGGTGAAAAAAGATAAAATATAACAACAAGAAGCACCAATTCGTTAAATACCTCCATTTAGAGTAGTTATGTTCCTACACTTTACAAACTTGCCAGCTTAAAGTTAGAGCAGTGTGCCCAAAATTGTACAAAGCCCAGCAAAGAGCAGAAAAAAACTTTGAGTGGACAATCTGTATTTTCCATAATCTTTGCTTAGCTTAGACTAGAGTATGCCTGAATATTGAGCCACTAACGTTAATCTGCTGTATGATTGCTGTACACCAAGTTAAAGACTGCCTGAAGAGGACCATCTTACATTGCGAGTAAAACCACGTTATGTCCAATATCTTATGTTCAGTTATTAACGACAATGGTGTATAGAAATGCCAATAGTTATCCTCCGTGGTAAAGAACCGTGCCCAATGATACTGTCTTGCCTCTTACTTGATCAAGATCGGTTTTGATATGTACTTTTGTATTGTGCTTTAGAGGATGTTTTATCCATTTCAAGGGTAGTAATGTGTTCTAATGCTCATTCAGTCCAACCAGAAGGGCTACGCCCCGTGTCCAAACGCTGAATACAGAAACGGCCAAGTGGTGTTCAGCCAGCCGGTAAGGGGCCGGGGTACCACTGACCAACAAGCACTCATACAGAGCAAGCGGGACTGGTACACCGGAGTGTTTGATTGTCGCGATGATTGGGGCATTTGTAAGTCATTCCATTCATACTCGTCCACTGCTTTTGTTATATTTTCTATTTACTGAGAGTTTACTTTCATGTATTTATCAAACGATTTATCTTTAGTTGATTTGGTTTAATTTAGTGCTTCAAAGTCAATGCTTCTAACCAGAATATTGTGTAGTGGAATGGTGAAACTGAATTGAGGCTGTCCTTAAAAGAAAAACTCCATAAAAGTTTCTATCTTTTCTGGAAAGCATATAAGAGTTCATGTACAACAGATATTTGCAAAGTGTGGCAGTTGGGTCAATGCACTCTCAAGATCAAATTTAATAAGTCAGTGTGTAGGTGCCAAATTTATGTTTGCTTCAAGTCAAGAACACAAAAACAACTATCAACATTTTTCCTCTATAGTTTCTTAATATTATTTGCACAAAGAGATCAAGGCAATCTTTTCAGTTGCATCAATATTGCACAAAATGTGCTTGCCTCATTCAGCACCCTTTTGAACTATTTATTTGCAATTTTGCAATTATCAAAAGTAGTTCGGCTTGATATTTTGGTGTTCACTTTGACATTGCGCCCATTTAGCATTCTGTTCGATTGCATAACTTGTGGTTTTTTTAACTTGTTTTTTTTCTTTGTTTTATTTTAGCTTGCCCATCTTTTTTTTAATCTGTTGTTTGTGTAATAATTTGCATTTTTGCCTTTCCTTTTTCCTGCCATGCCTATATCCTTCCTTTGTTTTAGTTCTAACTCGTCCATCTTTTGTGTGATTGTATAGTGAATTTTATTTTTACTTTCACTATTTCCTGCCTTTGCCAGGCCTATGTGCGACATTTTGTGGTCTGTGCTTTCTATGCCGGCTGTCGAGTGACATGAATGAGTCCATTTGGCTCTCCTGTTGCGTGCCTTCCCCTGTCCTTGTCCTCAGAACCAAGTGGAGGACTCAGAACAACATTGAGGTTAGATTTACACAAAGGCAGACAAACAGAGTTTTTCTTGTGCATACTCCCTTCATAACTAGGTGATCTCAAGCTTTTATAGCACTTTTAAGGCCAGAACATTGTTGATGGGTTTAAAATTGATTCCTTGGTGGAAGAGTTCATGTAGATGTTAGGACGGGTATGCTGCTCATTGTGCCACCAAAGGCTTAGACAAGCAATTCAGGAGAGTTATAGATAGAGACTAGTTTTGGATAATCTTAAAAGCACTCACACATTGTCGCCGATTTGCCCTGTCTATACGATAGCTTAACGCATGCTAAGCTACAGAATAGGAGCTACAGAATAGGAAGTTATCAACTAACGAACCAATTGGCTGATCGGTCAATCAATCAAATAGCCAAATGTTCGATTAAACAAAATTCAAAATCCTTAACTAATTAAATATCCCAATGAAACAAGTAATTCTTCAAACGAACAATAAATCAAATTTTTCAACGAAACAATCAACAAATCTTATAATCAAACGGTCTCCTTATCACCTAAGTAACTTTTCAATCAACCAGGCCACTAATCTTTTGACTTTCATTTAACCAAATGCTCAACCAACTTTATCAACCTATTTCTCAATCAATCAGTCCATCATCTATCAAACAAGTAATCAACAGATACGTTTCTGTTTGAGATTCAGGGGTCGCTATTTGTTTAACGCTGCAGCTTCTGTGTCCGAAGTTGCAAGTTCTGTCCTTACCGAACACATTCATTTGTTGATTTTCAAAAACGCCAAGTGGCACACATTTAGTTGCACCAACAAATTGAACTCAGAAACGAAGCTATATTTTTTCATCGAAATAACTTCTGGCTTTTTTCCCAACTCTCCACCAGGGCGACATCTGTGAGGACTGTCTAATGACTACCTGTTTTGGCCATTGTGTAGCATGCCAGCTTGCACGCGAGGTCAAAATGGACAGGCAACACAATGCTTAACAAATGCGTTAAACAAGAGTTTGGCCTTCACATGCAAAGAGAACCTGGCCTGCGCAAAAAAAAAGACTGAAGTAATTCTTTTGACTAATAATTGATAACAAATGCATTACATGCGGTGAAGGGTAGGGGTTTTTGTCCAATATGCTTGTCTAGCCTCTATGGAGGTCCAGGCTTAAAAGCCATAGACGCTCCGTTTCTGAATTATGATATATATTATTTTTCTTGTTGGTCTTATACCCCCAAGATTTTTTAGATACTTTTGTGAAGGACTTTATAGAGAAAACTTTTAACTTCCGGAATATGACAAAAGGAATATATAAATGTTATTTTCCATCTTCGTAAGTGAAAAACATTTCTAGATAACATTTTTATCACAGATCTGAAGTGATTTGGTGACTTATTGAAATGAAAAGAAAACGAATATGAATTTGTTCGCATCATTTACAGAGGGTATTTGATAGCGAAAAAAAAAAAAGACCTTGCTTTCTCTAGTACTATTAAAGAGCAAAAAAAATTGTTTGGCCGCTGCAGGTAAGCCATGAAACTTTTGCTGCAATCTCGTTCTATGAGATTGTTCCCCCTTTTTTACGACATCGTTCTATAACGGCTTCTTCATAATTATTCTCTTTTTTTTTTGCTCTACATTTTTCCGAAACACCTGCTTTCATTACTACATGTTAGCTGATGGTTATTTTTCTTTGTATTGATTTATTCATTTTTATTTTTCCCATGTTCTTTATGTGTCACTAAGGAAATGAGTAGCGATTTCTTTTATCCCATCCCTCTATTGACAACAGCACCCCCCTGTAGTTTCTTAGTTTGTGAGAAACAAGAAATGTCTTGACTAATGCAACAGCGCTATTCACCTGCCACCTTGGGCTCCCTCGTCTTTCCGTTCAACGTGATGGGCCTGATTATATGATAAAATGTTTCGAACGTTGAGATTTAAAAATAGACTGGAAACGACAGGTAAATTTTCTTATGGATAAGTGTAACTTTGATAACGAGGAGCTAGTGGAAACAATACACGTGGGACGACCATTGGGTGGGGGGAGGGGGTGAATAGTGACTAACATGGGAGTGAGACTGAATAATGTTACAATTATTATTTTAATAATCCTCTCATCTTTTACATTTTTTTTAATGAGCCTTGGCCAGGATGGTTCATGTAAGTGCCCTTCGCACTTGTTAAATATGTAATCAAAATCTATGCTCTTATATTAGGCCCTTTAAACAAAAGGAATTTCGTTACATTTTAATCTTAATAAGTGGCATAGGTATTCGTCACAGAACAGGACATGGTTGCTGTGAACGTGTTTTTGTGATTCTATAAATGCGCAGCTATTTAACTGTGATAAGCTGCATATGCTAACTATAATATTTCCTGATTAATTTGTTAAAACTCAGAAACAGATGTCATCAATATTTTTTCTAGTCGATCCTTTCAAGATATGAGCTATTCACTCTTTAATATTTTTACGAATTGCTTTATGAGTGTTTGGTACAGGAGATAATTCTTAGTATAACATTTGTTTTGTATTTCAGATGCATGTTTTATGGGTAAAGCCCTGGTTGTATGGTTTATTTTCAGATGCTCCTTAATAGCTTCTGACTGGGTTGAGGTTTCGGTTCTAGCTTTTTTAGCTTTATCGTTTCCTCGTTTTATCTTTCATTTTTTTTTTTTTTTTTGTTCTTGATTCACGCAATAATTTAATTTGCGTATGTATGGTTTCAATAAAGTACGAATTGACTGCAAATATTACAAATAGAAGGAAGTTCTCTTCGCATCATTTTACCTACATCCTTATCTGTTGTTCCTCATCACTCAGCTTTGTTTGTCTATCTGCCCGAAAAAAGTTGCAAAACCAGACTTGTATCAGACTGACAGGTCACCATTCCTTTCAGTGAGAATAAGTTGAGTATGCATGTTATTCATGTATATTCTCTTTGATTTATATAGAGCTTGTGCTAGAAGCTCGCTAGGTTCACCAAAACATCCAAAGGGCTTCTGATGTTGTCTTTTATACAATAATAATAAATCAAAATCATTCCTCAATCAAATCCGCACGACAAGCTAAAATATACAAAAATAACTAAATACCTTGTAACGAAGAATTTCATGATCACAGCTTTGTTGAGACTTCTTTGTGAAAAAAAAATATTAACTTTGCTTTGTTCAATTCAAAACTAAACAAAAGATTTTTTTTTCTTTCCGTGTTTTTTTTTTTTTTTTTTTTTTTTTTTTTTTTTTTTTTTTTTTTTTTGTTTTGTTTTTTGTTGCATATAATTATTTGTGGAATATGTGTTTTTCGTTTTCCTATATTTGTGGGGGAAGGTTTTGTTCTTTTGATACATTTTTTTTTTCTTTTTTTTTTGTGAAAACCCAAATAACACTTAAATTGAATTTCCTGAACTGAGTACAATAAAAATACTATCAATTGTGTATGGGTGCCATATAGACACACACTGGCATCATTGAGTGTGAGTAGGACTGTTTGTAATACAGGGGTTATGGGGGTTGGGTTAACCAAAATACGCTTTTTGTTCCATTCACAGATTTCTTATTGTTGACGGTTTTTATTTCTTACTTCTTCCTAATTTAAATTTTGCCACTCTGAACTGGTGCTTCTCTGCAGTTTTTATGTCTCCTAAGTCTCATCCAAGTCTGATAAACTGAGACAGATTTGGCTGGGGCAAAATTTATAAGTATTCAGTAGCGAGTAGATTCACCAAAAGGAAACAAATTTATAGGGTTTTGGCCTGATACCATTTGCTATAAATCTTGGAAAAAAAAAACCAATATTTGAATTTTCCCTTTGAAATTATCTCAAAATTGCATGCGGAATAGTTTACAGCATTTTGAAATAAAACACGCTTGGCGCGAACTGCTGGAATATATCAAATTATACCAAAATTATACCAAAATTATCAGTTGTTACAATAAACACAAATGCATATATATATATTTTTTTTTTTTTTAAAACAAGACAGGCTGCTACTACTAAATATAATAACTGTTTACTTTGATTATTGATACTTAAGTCTATGAATGATGCTACCAATGTTTTCCTAGATTACAAACAAATAAATTACGCACATTAACATGATAGTTCAAAAAGCAAATGAGCGGATTCTTAGACATCCCATTTTTGTTGAGACATTTATATTAAAAGTAGATTTAGATCTAATGTAAAATTAAAATCGAGCCATCACAATGAAGTGGTTTTTTATATCAAGTCCTTGAATTTCATCAGCTTAGATTGTAAACAAGGTGTTTGGAAGATCTCAGGACAGGAGAATGTGCTAATACTGAATGCATGAGGGTCCGTTTGCTGTACTTAAATGGAAAAATCCACTAGGCAAACCCGAAAATCGAATATACTGTGCTATATCTAATGTCCTGATCAATCATGCCTTCATAGTTTGTGTTTTTGACTGAGGAAAGCTTCTGTAGAAAGATACCCTGTGAGAGCAAGGCAGCAGAGAGTCTTCAGAGAAGAAACTCCCCTTAGGTAAGTGTTTCGGCCCTGCACTTCTGACTCTCTAAGGGGGGCGGGCCACACCAAGGTCATAACTCTAGGCGTCCCTCTGCTAACTTTTTTCCCACTAGCGCCAGCTTTTTGAGTTTTGAATTCACAACCTTTTCTTTCCCACTTCGAAGACTTTTTCCAGTCGCTCTAATGATTGTGTCAATAATGCTCCCGATAGTTGAAGAAAACTAATTGTTTATGAAGTAACTGCTCATTCTTTCTACCCCAGAGCAATCTGGAGCTTTCTTCGGTAGTCATTTAGTACTGTAAGAGCTTTGGTTCTTCTCTGGCCATTGATGGAGAGTTTGCTCAGAAGGTTGTAGGCTGATGTTTTAACAAATCCCCCTAACGTTAACCTCTATAGGCAGTATCTGGGATTTGTATCCAGCTTTTTCCAGCTCCCTATTTAAGCCTTTGCATTTTTCTCTCTTTTATATATGTGTTGGCCTCTTCCATTCTACTCTCGAATGGTACTGTAAAGTTGATCATGATGATTTGTCGAATAGTACTTGAATGGAATACGATGTCAGACCTCAGTCCTGTGTCTTGGATGGCTTTAGAATGTTTTCTCCATTTGGAAAGATTGGGCGAAAATTCCCAGTCATCACATCCATCCAGTGAGCTCGTCCTCAGAGTATTTATGCCAGCAGCACTTTTACCTTCTGATGTGAATACAAGTGGCCTTGCCTTAGGTTAAACAGGCAGCCCTTTTTCGCCTCATATTGCTATCGCAAGTTCTTGTAACACTGCTGTGTCGCCATGAGTACCTGCCCTGGCTTAGAGCTACTTTGCAGGAACTGAAAACATGTTCTGTTGTCTGCTATCTGTGATACAGTGGGCACGCGAGATGCTCTTTCACTCCCCACCGCACCAGATTTGCATTTGAGGGCAGAAGGTCCATGAAAAAGATCTATGTAATGCGCTTTCCAAGGTTGTCCACTGCCCCTGCTGAGATTACTGAACTGCTGCCTGCATTCGCTTAGAGTCGTCTCCGAGTATGATCTCATTAATCATCATATCCCTTTTCTCTTCATCTTTTCTTTTTGATCACCACTATATTCCCTCTGATCCTTCTCATTTCCTTTCAGTCTGTGTGAAACCAATTACTTCTTTCACGCCCCCTTCTACTCGTTTAACTGCCTCGTCAACTTTCCATTTTCTGTCAGATCTTAGCTGGGGTTAAAAGGATCTCACTGCTGGGTCCTCTGAATCTTCGAGCATTGTCATTAGTTTATCTTTTTCCGCACGTGTACGCTTCGACTATTGACTTCATGGGGAGTCTCAGCTTTGCTTTGCGGCAGTACATTGCAATATCCGTTGGCCCGGGTGGACCCCTAGCCATTTTCTTGTGAATTTGTTTATTTTGGCTTCTATGGATTCCACAGTTGAGGTGTCTATCTCGTCCCACAGGAGCTTTCGGATAAACATGAGCTAAAGACACCACATATTGTACTTTCCTGGCAAGCCACACTTGTCTATAGCTTGCAGACCCACTGGAGATTGCTCGTATGCTTCAGATCCCGCTTGATGTCTTTCAGGGATGAGCCATGCCATATTTCAAGGCTCTTGACGGGCTATCGACCGATTTTTTTCCCCTGTGGATCGACTGATTATTGGAATATCTTGACTGGCTGCTTAGATGCAGACACCTTCGGCTAACCTGCCTTTCTTTATGGACAGGCTTCGAGACTTCTTTGGCTTGAAACTCATTCTGCTCCAGATGATTAGAACATATAACCGAACTAGAATCCTGCAGGTTTCGTTTTCCTTGGCGCACAGGATTAAAGCGTCGTCTATGAAAGCGTTCAGGGGTGGCATGTAACATCCACCGCCAAGGTCTGCTGGACTCGCACCTCCCTCTGCTGTTCTGCGGATAGCCAAGACGAACAATGTTGGGGATATTTTGCAACTTATAGCAATGCCAACCTCCAAATTTATCCAGTTTGTCGTGTATCTCTCCGTTGAGAACCTCGTCTTAAATCCACTGAAATAGTCTTCAAGCATTGCTAGAATGTCTTCTGGAACGTAGTACATTGTTAGAGCTCGCTGAATCATTTGGTGCGGTACAGAACCGTATGCGTTGGCAAGATCTAGCCAGATGACATCCAGGTTTCTTGTGCCGGATGTAGCCTTTTAAATGGCTTCCCAGACCATTGCAGTGTGTTCAAGACAGCCTAAGACTTATGAGAGACCTTCTTTCTGCACAGAGACATTTACATAGCCATTCTCGGTGAGATATTTTGCGAGGCGTAATGCCATGTCTGAGAGGAAGATTTTCCCCTCTACATTGAGCAGTGACATCGTTCGGAATTGATTAATTTCAGTTGAGTTCTGCTCTTTAATAATGTGATCTCCTTCAGCAGCCATTCATTCCTCGCAGATCTTCTAATTATTCCAAGCACTTCGGAGTATCTTGAGAAGCCATCTGAGAACATTCGGACATCTTTTGTAGAGACGATAGGACACTCCGTTTGGCCCAGGCGAGGTCTTACCTCTTTCCTTTTTAACTACTGAGTTTACTTTCCCAAGTGTCGGTGGCTTCTTGTTGAATTTAACTTTTAGTGCGGATGGCCAGACGAGACTTTCTATGTCCTCAAGTGGCTTCTATCGATTTGAATCAGAGTATATCTTGCGAAGGTGAGCTTCTAATTTTCCTTTCTGCGCTGATAAGATGCCTGATGTTGGTTGCTGAAAAGCTGTCTGGCGAACTGGAACGGGTCTTTGAAGAACTTTTCTTGTATTTTCTTCTCCTCGTTTTGTCTTTTTATGGCAGATTCAGCTCTGTTTAAGGTTGAATGTTTCGCTTTAAAAATCTCGCCTCAGTGCTTTTAGACCTTTTGTTCTTCAACATACGCTGCTTACATTTGCTCCTTCAAGTTTTTTTTCTGCTTTTAAAGTATTTCCATTTGGTGTAGCCGTCTGTTGTTCCTTGCTTTGCTCCAAATGTGGCGAGGCATATTTGGTAGACAATGTCTAGCTTAAGGACAAGCTTGGAATTAACTGCACTTGCTGGTGGGAATTGAATGTTCTGGCTCTTTGCGTTTAAGATATGCCTGAATTCCTCATCTGGATCAGAAGCGTGGATTTCCTCAGAACTGTGGCTTTGTTACTGGCCTTGGTTTTCGGATGTTTTATCTGCCTGAGCAGAGCGCTGTTGCTGTTTCTTTGAGTTATCAAGACATTTCATCTTTGTCCTGTGGATCTTCATGCTTGTTTCCGTGGAAATCTTCTACCACAGATACACGGATAGTCCATGGTATATTGTTCAAATCTCTTAGACCCTTGTGTGCGCTTAGTCGTGATCGAAGAGTCACCAGTTGATCTAATATCCCCCCTCCCCCAATTGTGTAACTTTGTATAATATTGCACTTATTGTGCCTAGAGGGTAAGAAATTAAGAAAGTCCTTTCGTGAACTCACTGAACACTCGGCTAACTTGTGCTGTTAATACCGTGCTACTGACCTATTTTTGGATATTTTGAAAATGTGTCAAAGAATGAAAAATAGAGATAGCTTTATGAAATTCGGTGTACCGATAGTTTAATATTAGTATTATAATCTGTGAAATTTGATACAATTCCATAAAAAGGCATTTTTGTATCCTTTTTTTTCAAAACGAGCTTTATTTTCGCTTTCAAACTTTTTTTTTTTTTGGCCTTCTACATTCAAAACTCTTGTGCAGAAAGCAAAGAAAAAAGTAATCAGCAAGTTAATTTGAGTCAAAATGAATAATGATTTACATGAAAAGAAGATATATCCAAATGCCTGAATGCACTCAATAGCAAACAGCAGTTCTTTTGGGTGTGATACAGTACAAAGCATGAAATATATTGACAAATTTCATAGACCTATTTAAAAATGAAAATCGTGGGAAAATGCACTCCATCACAAAAAATGTAAAAGTATACAAATCATAAAAAATATACACTGTCACATAGTCTAGATTCTAGATCTAGATGAAATAATTTTGTGTCCATTTGACACTTCTAGATCTAGAGCTAGAGCAAGATCAAGAATGAAAACGTGACAGATATTTACATTCAGCTTATCATACGTGGGCGTGTCAGTGGGAGTGCCCGTCGTGAAAATGTAGATTTAGATCTAGATCTTAGGTTCTGAAAGTGAATAGATCTAGATGAACACCAGTGATGGAATTAGTTACACAGATTCTAGTTCGATCTACAAAATGTAGGGTGATGTGGCTAGATCTAGATCTAAAAAAAAATTACCATTTAGAATTTCGATCTCACTCTGTTCGTTTCTCTCTCGAATAAGCCATTATGTTTGCGCTCGAAACTTTCTTGGGTAAGGAAAATATTACACAGTGGTGTCCCTTCGTTATCAAATGGTTCGGCAAAGGAAATAATCAGGACTGGAACAAGTAGTGGTTAGGAAAATGAAAACAGTGTATACAAGCTGTTCGTGCTCGGTCGAATACGATAACCGAATTCCGAGTATACACGGTTTTCGTACTCAGTGAGTTATATCTTGTATGGTGTGTAAAAGTGCGGCTCAAAATAGTTTAGTTTTAAGAAGTATAAATAAGTTTGTAAAAAAACAATATGTGAAATGGGTTAAATTCAACCTTCTTTTTCTAATGGTGGACATCTTTGTTGATTTATTTATTCATTCATTCATTGATGTATGTATCGACCGATTGGTTTATAGAATAATTCATTCAATGCTTGGTGGATGCTTGAGACAGCTATGGAGAGATTGATTCGTTCTCATGCGATTAAACATCTAGACTGATTGAGGGTAGACTGATTGCTTGATAGATATATGAACCACTGATAGAACGTTGATTGATTGCTTTTATAGATGTTTGAGCCAGTGATAGAAGGTTGGCTGATTGCTTGATAGATGTATGTACCACTGATTTAGGATTGCCTAATTGCTTTATAGATGTTTGAACCATTGATTGAAGATTTTCTGATTGCTTGATAGATGAATGAATCCCGAATAGAAGGTTGGCTGATTGCTTGATAGATGTTTGAGCCACTGATAGAGGATTGGCTAATTGGTTGATAGATGAATGAACCACTCATAGAAGGTTGGCTGATTGCGTGATAGATGTATGAATCAGTGATGGAGGATTGGTTGATTGTTTAATTGATGTGTGAATCACTAATAGAAGATAGCTTGATTGCTTGGTAGATGTTGAGAAACAGATTGAAAGATAGATTGGTTTGTTGATATATTTTTGAATGGCAGATGCAGATATTATTCTTAATCATAGAGTTGTGGCCTTGAATCTTCTTCTTGTTTGCCGTTCTCTCTACATACTGAGTAGAGAAGCAGATCGCATGATTTTTGATATTCCAAATATAAATATATAATTCTAACAATACCTGAAAGTGAAGCGGCGGACAGAGTTTTCCAATCTTTTAAGGAATAAAGGGAGAATCGCACCGTCTTCATACACATTATCAGACATACATACATACTCACATACACAAACGCACACTATACTTTGAGCGAAAATTTCATGAAATTGAAATGAAACCACGAAAAAAATGCGCAAGCCCAATCCTCTTTACGGAGACTTTAAAATATCTGAGGATCAACGTATTTAGCTGCAAGTTCGATATCCCATTGATGGAATGGGGCAGTTGTAAAAAAAAAAAAGGGTGTCTATTGTTGCTCCAACAGCACATACAAATTATATGGGATTTTGTTTTTACTTCTTTGAGTCGATAATTGATCTTCAAATGTTATGATTCTCTTTCTGCATATTTCTTTTTTATTTGAAAGAAGAGTTTCATTCAGCTGTCAAACTGTTGTTTACCATAAAAATCAAGCTCTGCTTTTTCATTAAGGCAATCTATGTGCAGATTTAATTATATCTAGACCTGGTCCAATCTCACACAGTAATTATTTTTATTTACTCATCTGTTCTCCTCACACAATCGCCTCCCTTTTCCTTTTTTTCCCCACGGACCTACACACGCACACACACACACACAGATACACACACAAACCATTCAAGATTCATTTGTGTGCTTAATCACGCCAATATTTTGTTTATTTTTTTTTATCTAAAACCGGTTTTATGTTATGATTCGATATAGGTCGAGGCTCTAGATCTAATATAAGAGCTCCACGATAGCTCGGAAGTAACTAGATCTCTAGCTTTCTGCCCTTCCTATTTGCTTTGCTAGGGGGATAAGATAAAAGATGTTGGTTCCTTCAATGTGTCTAGAATATTTTTATTAAGATCAAGATCTTTTTGGTTGGATACCCTTTTTTGCCACTGCATCAGTGTATTTATTTTGCACTCTCTTGCGTTGAACTGATCTTTTGCTTGTTTTAAATGCGAAACAAAGAACTTGGTCCAACAGCGTCTTGAAAAAGTTGTATAGAGGGAATTAAACGGTCAGCATCACTTTCTTCATTGGAAAACAATCTCATTGTAATGGAGCTAAGCTCAAAAGTGTAATGAGTATATATAATATTTTTGTGGTGCGTCATTAAAATCCACAAAAATTTCGATATGTTACTCTAGATCATGCCATTTTATGTGGGCATATTTTAAAATCCCGAAGGTGTTTTACGGATTTAAAAAACGACATTTTATAATCCTTTTTTACCCTTATTAAGCATGAGAAACAAAATATTGAAAGTAGACATTTTAATCAGACACACAAAAAAAAAATCTGGTGATGCCATGGTTTTCTGCGTAGGTTACACGTGAGGCTCTATCTGAATTGATTTCTAGATTTCTTCACTGATATACCTCTTAATCTGACATAGTAGTTTTATCGATCTTGATTTTTAGATGTAGGCCCGATCTGAATCGGACTGTCTAATCGATCTTTGACTCTAGTTTGGATAATATTTTTGAATCCCGATTTTTGTTTTATGCATTTACATAACATGTCAAAGTTCTGTTTAAACCTCTTGAATCATGCGAAGTAAAATTGTTGTTAGGTCTACTATTGAGGATGACGACACAAAATTTTTAAAAAATTCAAACTCAGATTTCAGTGAACAACGTCAGCAAAAAAGAATGTGGTATAGACGACGAATATGCAAGATCTAGACCTAAGTTAAAGAAAGAAAAGTGTGGTTTTTTTTAACAGCCTAATTTATAAGATAATAATGTAATGGAGCTAAAGGAAAGCTCATGTTTGAGATCGAAAACAATCCTAACAAAGAAACAAAAAATATGAATTAAGAAAATTACTCGCAAAGGACAAGAAAACGGAACTGCATGTTTTGGGTTTCCGCATGAGCAAAACTAGACCTTTTATAGTTTTCAGGAATGGATCATCTAGCCAGTGTTGATAAAAAAAATCCTATCTCGCCATGTTTTAAATTCACGCGTTGCTCAAATTAAAGAACTGTCAGTTAATGTTAGGCACTCTATCAGCTGGCCTGATACGCATTATGAACAGAAAAACTAGCCTTTGAATGATCGTATAAATGCCATTCAGTGCTGTGACAGCCTTGAAATTAGTTTATCACATACAGTGATGTCACCTGTCTGTTTTTTGTTTTCTTTTGTTTGTTTTCAATAATTCCCAGCAATGTATTATAAAATCTGACACTTTTTAATGAGTTTTGAAAACAAAAAAAGAGTATTGTACTTGTAGAACTATCGGAGAATTTCGATCAATGTCTCCATGCAACAGTTATCTCAATGAACTTCATTAGTTTATCTATTATAATTGCTTACAAATAAGCTCACGTACATTTCGATGATTTATGTTTCTGATATTTAAAATCCCCTCACTCTCTCCCTGCATCTTTCATTCCTTCCTCTCCCCCTCCCCTCTTTTCCAAGCGACTCCTCCACCCTCCACCCTTCATCCCTCCTTTTTTCGTTTTTATATCATTGATTGGCCTTACGATCAGCAATTAAAACGTGCAATTAAAAAAAAAACACGATAACTGTGGATCAAAGTATATAGGCCTGAGCGAATGTTCTACTCTCTCTCTCTCTCTCTCTCTCTCTCCCTTCAAAATCTTGATTTCTGTCCAAAAAGCTTTTGGAAAAAAAAGAATTTTGAAACATGTTAAGCGTTTAGTGACCTTTTCAAACAAGAGGAATGGGAAAAAACCAGAGTCTGAGAAAGAGGGGGTCTAAAACAGAGGGAGTAATAGAGAGAGAGAGAAATAGAGACTTCGAGAAAAACACAGATAGAGAAAGACTAAGAGAGATAACGAAAGGGTGTGGCGAACGAGGGGAGAGAAAAATCAACGGCAAAAAAAATGAAAATGAGGTTGAAAAACAAGGATTTTCAATTTTTGTTAAAGTGGCTTGTCTCTTTAAAGAGTCCAACTTTTAATATGATGAGTTATAGAAAAATTGCTAGGATTGTTTGAAGACTCATCTGCTCATCTTCAGCATTGTATGAAAGGTAATATCCCCTACTTGATTCAATATTTTCCGCAAATTTCGATGTAGTTGTTTTTGCATTCCTTTTGTCCTGCAGACAACAGCTAGTTCTTTGTTTCTCATTACTAAAGGATGAAAGAAGTGGCGTCAACTTATATATCGCAAAGATCAGCTTTGTAGTACGTAAAGTACAGTTTTTTTATTGTTTTTTTTTCTTTTTTGAATTTGTGCAAGTCGGCGCCGCGCATAAAATCAAGTCGAATACCTTCCTTGTCACACACGACCTGCTAGGTCAACAGTGTGTGTACAGCAAGTATACGACCGCGTATTGTCGACTGGGTCACACACGACCTGCTAGGTTAACAGTGTGTGCACAGCAAGTATACGACCGCGTATTGTCGACTGGGTCTGACTGTTCTACTGTTGTGTTTGAGCGTCCCATAGGTTTGTTACAGATATGCTTCCTGTCTGCTGTACCGTCAGATTGTCGGCTGTAACAAATACGGCAAAACCCGATGGAGGAAGGAATCTTGAAAGGCAGCCCGGGTGGCGGCTTGTAAAAAAAAACTTTTGATGAATGAAAAAAAAAAAGCATGTCGAGAGCGGAAAAGGAAAAGTAACCGGGTTTTTTTTTTTTTTTTTTTNNNNGACTAAATAATAATTTTAGTCCTAAAATTTTGACATTGTAATTAATGGCGAGTGGGCTTTTGTTATATGTTTGCCGTGTATATCATTACAGAACGTTTATCGGTAAAAGCCGAAATAAAAAAGATCGAAGAATAATTCTACGATTCTAAGTATTGATTTAAAAAATATATGCTTTTCAAATATATAGCGCAGTTATCATTTAAAGTGATTTCTTAATTGTTAGAGCAACAAAAACTCCGAACAGCACCAATAATTAACATTTTGATAAAAAAAGAATTGCTATTGATTTTGTGTCCAAGAGGTTGGTTTATCTTTTAGGATCAAGATATATATTTTTAGAACATTTTTACGTGGATACAGAAACCCGCTCAATCGAATTGATTTGCATGAGACAATCTATTTTACCGCTAGAAATGATATTTCTCTCTCGCTCTCTATTTTTTCTCTATTAGACTCTCTCGACTCTCTCTCTCTCTCTCTCTCTCTCCTTCTCTCTCTCTCTCATCAACCTTTCTGTCTCTCGGTTTGTGTGGCTCTATTTTCTCTCACTCCTCACCATCTTTTGATTTTTCTTTCACTCCTTGTAAGATACATAGGCGGTTTAGAGATCGTAGAGTTATAACAGGAATCAATAGAACCCATGTCTGGACAACTAGTTCATGTTACGATCAACGGGGAGGATGTAGACTGAGCCATACATCACATGATGGGGTTCGTATCAAATGACAAACAAACAAAATATAACTGGCGTTAACCTCCCCACAGATGTTCCTCTCTCACACGGTTTGTGTTCTTTACACAACACGGCATATTTCATTATGGGTGGTGGACCTTCAGGGAGCAGAGTTTTCAGTGAAGGTGACGGGGGGGGGGGGGGGGGGNNNNCTTTTTGTCTACCGTAGCCTGTTCTTCAATCTAACGGGGAATGTAAGACAAGGTCTTGGCCTGGCCACCAATAAGACTGGCGAAATTTTCGCTTCATGTGGACAATACCTGGGTGGTTCTTTGGCGAGAAAGCGTCGGCGCGAAACAGTGGGAAGGACGATGCGATGTTCCCGTAGCAGGCACCGGTCCTCTATTTGGAGCTTATCCCTAACGGCGAAAAACAAAAACTGTTGACTTTCGGAAGCCAGTGTCTTTTTGCCGGGCCATCCCGAGGATATGAATTGAAACACTGTAGCCAAGATGCTACCATGCTCGGTTGATGATTTCACGTCGAATAAACGTCGGAGGTGTCAGTCGTGACGAAGGTTGAGGTATTGGGATCGAAGATGAAGGAGTGCACAGTGTTAGTTATAGCGTGTTTGATCTTGTCAAACTCCGATTGACAGACAGTAGTCCAGCTGAATCAGACATGTTTGATAGCCGACGGAGGGGCTCATTCGTTGTTGCTAAGTTGATGATAAACCATGAACAATATTTCAAATGCCCACAAACTTTGTGTTTGCTTCACAGTTTTCAAAGTTTAAGCATTCAAGATGCGCTGAACACTTTTGTGTCTGGCTGGATCCCATTGGCAGATATTGCATATCCCAGAATATAACTTTTGAAATGGCAAATTTCACTTGGCTAGTTGCAAGTTCTGAGTCGCCAAAGAACCATGCAAAGATTGTTGACATATTCCGATTGAGTGGATCCATCATCAGGAGGTCATCGATATAAGAGAATGTACCAGGTCAGTCCGCTAAAGGGTGAGAAACCAAGGGTTGACGAACTGAGGTGGAATCCTTGGGAGTCATCGGCAGGTGTTTGTATTGGCGAAGACGCTGGTGTGTCAATATTGTGGTGAGATGATGGCTGTCTGTTGCCAGTTCAAAATGGAACATGCCTTGCACCGAGGTGCCTTTGAATTCAAAGAAGAAGTTATTGGAGTTTGGGAGAGAAAAGCGGTCCCGGACACCTGTCTCCAAATCTCCTGCTGGCAGTCAGGATGCGTGTCCATTTCCTTGGAGACAAGAGACTTGGACACTATTGTGTGATATCCATAAATTCCTAAGTGACTGTGCGCATCTCCATTGTTGCTTCGTCTATCTGTAGACCAAGAGCTGAGATGAGGTTCTGGCCAATAACATCCTACAGCGAGGAAGCAGGACGTAGAACTCTGCGCAAACTCTTCGGTTCTTGCTTTTGACCTGAGTCAGGAAGCGACCCAGCGAGCGGCCAGACAAGACAGTGTTGTCAAAGCGGCAGGCAGTAGTGGTAGGTGAGCAAAATGGTGCCTGTAGGTTGCTTCAGTAACACCTAAAATTTGTGCTCTGTGTCTACCTCAGCAGTGATGGGGGTAGAATGGTTATTACGGAAATGATGCACAGTAAAGCTCAAAGGGCGGGACGAAACAACATTACGTTGTTGTAAAGGGCTCGTGTTCGCTTATCACGTTAAGTGCATGCTTGGCAGCAGGCTGAACACAACGGACCCTCTTGAAGTGACCTAGCTTTCTAAAAGGCCCTTGTCTGATTCAGGGGGACATGTTGCATCTTTGGAATGATGACCTCGGTGACCATAGTTGGTGAAGATCAGCATGTGTGTTGCCTAATGTCACCTTCTGTGGAGACGGCTTGCTTGCTACCCTGTGGACCACGATTTGCCCCTCGATGACGACCTAGTAATGAGTTGCAGACTCGTTCGCCTGCATTATCCGCAGCACTTCATCCAAGTCTATCTTGGATGGGGCAAGTAGTTTTTTAATCTGTGTGTGTGTGGGGGGGGGGGGNNNNGGGGGGGGGGGGTTCCTTATTGAGACATTCACAAAGCAGCCTGTTAGCGAGATGGTGATTCTCTCGTCCCTCGTTATGTCAGTCAGCCATTAGTGAACTGAAGGCAGTAAAATATTCCTGTGTTGACTCTGAGCCACCTTGGAACGTCATGGCAATATGCCCCAGAGGAAAGAGAAATTAATTTTCAGGGTTCTTTAGTGCTTTATCACTGGCAGGTTTTTTACCTGAAGGTTAATGCGAGACCGTATTCGTCAGATAACAACAGTTTATACTAAAATTCTTAGAAAAAACACTGAAATGAGCAAACAACAATTACTGCGGTTGAAATTTTCAAGTAGGCAGCTTTCCGTGCTTAGCTTGTCTCTTGCTGAGAGTCGGATACAACTGTGTCAACACTCTATAACATCTAGATCTCTATCAGTGATTGAATTTCAGACCGAGAAATTTAATGGCTATGCCTGTGACCAAATTGTAAAGTCATGTTGGGCCTGGGAGGAACAACGAAGAGCGAAAGAGTCTGGATATGAAAGAGAAGAAGAGGATGGAGAGACAGAAGAGGGGGAGAGAGAGAGAGGTTGGCTGTAGGAGATATGTATTTAATCCCATTACCCATTACAATTTCCACTAAAGAACCGAATAGCACACGAATAAAATTTTCTCTAATACCTCTCTCTCTCTCTCTCTCTCTCTCTCTCTCTCTCTCTCTCTCTCTTTTCTCTCTCTTTCACCCTCTCTACCTCTTGATATCTCTCTATTCTTCTCTATCTATCTATCTATCTCTATCTCTCTATCTCTCTCCCTCTCTCTCTTTCTCTCTCTCTCTCTCTCTTTCTCTCTCTTTCACCCTCTCTACCTCTTGATATCTTTCTATTCTTCTGTTCCTTTCTTTCTCTCGATATATGTGTATGTGTGTATATATCTTTTTGTCTCTGTTTTCTCCGAGCCTCAAATCTATTATATTCCTCTTACTCTCTAACACTTTGTCTCTGGTTTGTTGAAGTGTTCTTAAAGTTAATGGCTTTGGTTACTCTGTGCACACGTGTCTATTTTAAAAACCCGTATTGAGCATTGCATATGACACACTTTTAGTAATTCTTTAAAAAAAAAAAATAACTAGTATTAACTCTGAACTACAGAACAATTGACTGCTTCCTCATTACGGCTACGTTTGTATATTTGAGAACTGACTAATACTTCACTTATTTATGGCTTGACAGTTGACTATTTCTATCCAGTGGTAGCGCTATCTTGGCATCCGCAGCACCGGATAGAATATCTTATATCATGTTTAGGAGCAGAAATCCCAAACATATTCATATTGTAGTGTTTCTTCTGTCTTTGTCTGTGTGCGCGTGTCTGCAGGTGTGAGTGTGTGAGGGCAGACTAGAAAGACGCCTTACTGATGCAGTGTTGATTTCGCACTTATTTTTGGATCATCGCACACAATAGATTCCAAATCTCATGCAAAATTAGTTCGACTTTTGATCTTAACGCAAGTAATTAACTTTGTGCGTGTATTCAATTCTTTACGACAGTGAACGATTGTGTGTATATCTATGCGAGGCCCGGGATTGAGGCTTTGTGATGAAAAGTGACAAAGCGTTAATTCCTCGTCCTTTTCTTTGTGTCAGATTGCTGAGAGGGACTCCTTGATGAAGGCTGTTCTCTGTGCCAGGTCCTTCTCTTCACTATAGAGCTTTGTGATGAAAGATACGCTGTGGTGCAATATTGTTTTGAGGGGAGATGCAAGAAGCGTATACAATGCATCCACTATGTGTTCGGCTTTCTCCTCTCCCTCTTTACACAACGCTTTTTAAAGTGTTTGAATGCGAATAACTTGATCTCAGGTCGAGTATCGCCGTGTAAGTGTGATCTCAAGTGCATTAACAGTGGAGCTTCGACAGTGCTAAAGTGATCATAGTCAAATGCATGCAACTACACATCTTTAGATACGCATATAGTTATATTTTGTGTGCTTTAGTTTTTGAGTGGGACGACTTAACATATCAAAACTTAAATCGAGGTTACATACTGGATATCTCTAACACTCTCCTTCTTTGGTTTTTTTTTCCCTCTTTCTGTTTTTTGCTTCTGTCTCTCATTGTTTCTCTCTATCTATCTATGCCTCTCTGTCTGTCTATCTGTCTATCTATGTATCTATTTATCTTTCTATTGTCTCTCTATTTGAGGATATACAGATAACCATATACATATATAATATGCATCATATATAATTATCAGATATATGGATTTTTAATTTGATGCAGGAAATAAATTCCAAGATCAAATTTTTTTTTTTTTTTTTTGTGGCCATGATTGGGGAGGAGGGGGCAGTTTTCACTTCCTTAACATTGATATTGACTACTATTTTTTCGACTCATTTCCCATATAAAAATTCCAAAATTCATCACCCATAAAAATATACGGATCTTTTATTTTTCAAGATTATCCGTCAATTATGATAAAATGATAATTCATGCCCTCATAGCCATTCCACTCTTTATGATATTTGAAGACTAACAACTCTATTCCTCTATCACGATGGAAAGAACAGTGAGCAAGCCAATCACAGAGGCTATCAAGAACTCCTCATTCACACAAAATTCCCAGTAAGAAACAAAACTAAGTGTCAAAAATTATTATCATCTCTGGCTGCGGAAGTAGCAGTAGCAATTGTCGTAGTAGTAGAATTAGTCGTTGTCGTCGTCGTAGTAGTAGTAGTAATAGTAGAAGTAGTAGTAGTAATAGTAGCAGCAGCAGCGGCAGCAGCAGTAGTAGTAGTAGTAGTAGTAGTAGTAGTAGTAGTAGTAGTAGTAGTAGTAGTAGTAGTAGTAGTAGCAGTAGTAGTAGCATAAGCAGTAGCAGTAGCAGTAGTAGTAGTAGCGTAATTTTTCTTCTTCTTCTCCTTTTGTTCTTGTCATTGTATTTGCTAATTCGCAAATAATTTAGTGCACGCTTCTTTTCACATAGACGAGAAATTGCGATTTTACGAGAAAGAACAGAGAAGAGTTCAAATAAATGTCCTCTGATTTCATAATAATCGCGACATCCTGCTTGGAAAGAAGGTCAGTTGCTTCTTTTATGTTTCAACAAACAGCAGTGTGGATACATCCGTTAACCCTGGATTTTATTGAAAATGAGAAACAATTTCTTTTGTTGTTCCTTCCTCTTTTTATTAATTATTTTTTTTTTTTTTTTTTTTGCACACAAGCCATGGTGTGTTGGTGGTGAATTGTGAAACAGTGTGCGTGAGAGATGAAGCTGCGTAAAATATGCACAATTGATGAAGAGGATTCTTGAACACGGCGTCTAAACTTTAACACCATGCTTGTAAGGAGATGTTATTACACAAGTGTCGAGTAATCTAGGTCACAGGGAGTGAGCAATGCCTGGTCGAGGTTAGATTAGCCAGAACTGGGCGATAGGTCTAGCTGGAGCTCTGCTGTGATTGGTGAATCTTGGCTGGGGCAGTCTGGTAGGTCTCTGTCTTACTCTTGTTCGCCTTAGCAAGTGGGCGTCGTGCTCGTTATAGTTAAAACTTCGCACTTTCAAAGCTTTAATAAATCAGCCAAGAAACCAAGTAAGAAGTACATTTTTTTTTTCTCAAAAATCAAACCATATGTCGGATCCAAGAATTGATTTACATTAACGATATGCTTATCATCCCTATATTTAATTTAGGTTTTAGAACTAGTTATGATTAGATATTGTATACTTTAATTGTGTTTGCTGAAGGGCGATCTTGCCCATTTATAAGTTTATTTATTAATCTTATGAGTGATTATGAATTAACTTTGATTCTTGCAAGACTTTGCCTTACATTGGCAACTGAGATACTGGCGGAATCTACAATTTTTGTTACAATTCCTAGCCTGACTTTTCTGATGTGATAACGTGGCAGTATCATTAAGTAGGCTTATTTCACCTTAAACCACCCGTAAGAAAAAAAAAACAAGCAAAATTAGTACCGGATTATGGGAAATCCGTAATACTTTAATATGCAGCTACGCTCGTTCTTTATATTATCTAATACACATATTATGTTACCGCAGCACTCTCTTGCTGCATAATCCCCTTTAAATTATTCAACAATACTGCCTTATGCGACTAGATTTTATATGCGTAAGTTACCAATGTAATTGATTCGGTAGCAGCTATCGTTTCTTGGCCAAGCTCGTAAATATTAGAGCTTGAGATTCTCGAACAATAAAGTTAGGGAAACGTAATTTTATAAATTCATATGTGGAGGAACGGAAAAATAAATTAATAATAGCAAAATATTGATCTGCTAAAGTTTTACTAGACTGTGAACATTTTCTTTCCTAGTTTTTACAAACTTTTAATATATTTCTCTGCATACCTATTCGAGTTAGAACTTGCAAAAAGCTAAAATAACACTCGCGCGCACAACACACATATATGGATGAAGTAACTTTTTTTTGCAATGACAAATTTATCCACTGCGCTCTTATGTACCTTACGATTTCCCTGTTATGCTTTGCCACCACATCTTAAGTCTATATCATTCTTATAATTTTCCTATTGTTGTCAGATTATCTGTTTAGTTTTATCCTTGTGTGTGTGTCTGTGTGTTTGTTTGCGTGTGTGTGTGTGCTCATAGAAGCAGAGTTCAAGGATGCAAAACCATGTGTCGATCAATGCGTGGTGTTAAACTTTTAAGATGATGTGTCAGGAAAAATATTTTTTTTTCAAGTTATCAGGTAATCAAAGATTGAGGAAGTAATATGATACGGCTGTGCTCTGACCTACTTCGTTTATATAATAGCAATATGATTCTTGTTGTTGACATTGTTACTGTTGGGTTTGTTTTTTTTTTTGTTATTGCCCCTGCTGCTTTTGTTTTTTTCTGTCGCTGTCACAGATGTTGTATAAGTGCTGTTGTTGCTGTT
>BLXT01003734.1:468150-480456 GCA_019648995.1 Plakobranchus ocellatus | reverse complement strand
GCTATCACAGATGTTGTATAAGTGCTGTTGTTGCTGTTGCTATCACAGATGTTGTTAAGTGCTGTTGTTGCTGTTGCTGTCACAGATGTTGTATAAGTGCTGTTGTTGCTGTTGCTATCGCTTTTGTTGTTCCTTCTGTTACTGTTGTTGAAATCATAGTCTTCTTATTACTGCGACTGATATTGCTACGGTTGTGTTTGTGTTGCTGATGTTCTTATTGAGGCTGTTACTGTTGCTGCTGTTCTGCTGCTGTTCTCGTTTTATTCTTGCTCCTACTGCTGCTGTTTTGGTTTCTTCTTTAGTTCTTTGTTGCTGTTGCTGCTGATGTTTTCTTATTCTAAAATTTCTTTCAATGTAACATTTTTGTTACTATTCTCTTCGATTTCTTCTTTTTAATATTGTTGCTAGTGCAATAATTGATGCAACTCTCGTAAATAGAATGATGATACAAACGCTATTTAACTTTTTGTTCATTGTAATGAATAATGCAATATTTACGAATACGATTGCTATCATTGTGTAGTTAATTGCGAAACATAGTCTCCAGAGATATATTTTTTGTTCTACTTATTGAGTCTTCTGGTAACTCACATGATATAGTAAATACAAACATAATAACACATACAAAATCAAAAGCTACCGATCAACATCATAACTTGAATTCGATTTTCCATGCGAGCAGTTTGTAAAATTAGGTCACTCCATCCATTTTGTTATTTGTTTGGCCAGAAAATTACGATATCTTCAGCATTAAGTAAATGTCTGAGATTGTTCAGATCCTCTTTAGTTTTCAAAGAAAGATCAGGGAGAATAGATCGAGTTGAATCTAGAGAAATGTGGATCGAGTCAAGTCTAGAGATTGGCTGGTCAAATTTTTACAATGATGGATCAAGTCAAACCTTAAGAGCAATAGATCAAGTCGAATATAAGATAGATAGCATATAGAGAGATATTTGGCTGATCACACTAATACATTACTAAACTTTTCTGTCTCTGAAGTTTCCTAGCAGCACTGGTGAACTAAAGAACAACGGCTACTTAGACTTTATTGGACATTAGTGTTCACAATGAACTTAATTGTTTAAAAATAATTAACAGTCATAATTTAGCACGAAAAAATTTCTTACTAATTTCAGATTCACGTCTACTTGAGGCTGACTTATACCCTTTTGAACAAGAGTAAACATGCAGGTATTTGAGCTTTCAGGGATGAATTTGATTGCAAATGTCAGATATGTAATTTTTTTTCTTTAATGAAATTACAAGGAGGAAGGCAAGGGGAGGAAAAACGAGAAAAATGAGTCTGAAATAAGGGAAGAAAAATACAGCGTTTGTTTGTTTTTGTTTTGTTTTTTTTTTGTAACATGTGCCAGATAGACAGAAATTGATAATACATAAAATTAGAATAAAAGCTATAGCTTAGAGGTAATGGTAGGAAAATAAGGTTTAAAATTAACCTATAGATATGTTACGAGTGATGGCTGATAGATGAGTTTTGATTGAGCCTATACGTTAGGAGTGGATGAGGTTAGAGTGGGGCTATACGAGAGAAGCGATGGCAGCTGCATTAGGTTATGGTGGAGCTATACGAGAGGAGCGATTGCAGATAGATGAGGTTAGAGTAGAGCTATACGAGAGGAGCGATTGCAGATAGATGAGGTGAGAGTAGAGTTATACGAGAGGAGCGATGGCAGGTAGATGAGGTTAGAGTAGAGCTATACGAGAGGAGCGATGGCAGATAGATGAAGTTAGAGTAGAGCTATACGAGAGGAGCGATGGCAGATAGATGAGGTTAGAGTAGAGTTATACGAGAGGAGCGATGGCAGATAGATGAGGTTAGAGTAGAGCTATACGAGAGGAGCAATGGCAGCTGGATTAAGTTATGGTGGAGCTATACGAGAGGAGTGATGGCAGATAGATGAGGTTAGAGTAGAGCTATACGAGAGGAGCAATGGCAGCTGGATTAAGTTATGTTGGAGCTATACGAGAGGAGCGATGGCAGATAGATGAGGTTAGATTAGAGCTATACGAGAGGAGCAATGGCAGCTGGATTAAGTTATGGTGGAGCTATTCGAGAGGAGCGATTGCAGATAGATGAGGTTATAGTAGAGCTATACGATAGAAGCGATGGCAGATAGATGAGGTTCGAGTAGAGCTGTACGAGAGGAGCAATAGCAGCTGGATTAGGTTACGGTGGAGCTATACGAGAGGAGCGATTGCAGATAGATGGGGTTAGAGTAGAGCTATACGAGAGGAGCAATGGCAGCTGGATTAGGTTATGGTGGAGCTGTACGAGAGGAGCGATTGCAGATAGATGAGGTTAGAGTAGAGCTATACGAGAGGAGCGATGACAGATAGATGAGGTTAGAGTAGAGCTATACGAGAGGAGCAATGGCAGCTGGATTAAGTTAGAGTGAGGCTATACGAGAGGAGCGATGGCAGATAGATGAGGTTAGAGTAGAGCTGTACGAGAGGAGCGATGACAGATTGATGAGGTTAGAGTAGAGCTATACGAGAGGAGCGATGGCAGAGAGGTTAGATTTGAGGAGCTTTTAGATGAATTATATTTTAGTGGCAGACGTATAAAACTTGAAGTACCTTCTTTGCGTATGGGAACTTCAAAGATTTGATGCATCTGCCATCGATTTGTAACACTTACCTGTGTGTTTGTCCTCAGATAGAGGAGATTAGAGTAAGTCTACCTAGTAGGTTACATGATGTAATGTTTTTGCTACACTATAATGATGTAGATGAGATGTTCTTTATTTTACGTTGTATCGTTTAAATTCTTTTCACATCTGGAGTTTGTCATGCAGACCGTAATCGCAGATAGTTAGCTATCACGAAAGAGGCTAGATAGATTCTAAAAAGTAAAGAATATTTAGTTTCAGTTTAATGCCGGTGGGGTTGGGGGAGAGCAAACTGCAAACATTATTTTTTAAACAGGAACAGAAATGAATGTTTATAATTTTAAATGTTGAAGACCTTTATTCTTAAGAATTGTGGAATAGTAGTGAAAAGGTTTAAATATACCACAATAAAACATCGATTTGTTTGAAAAGTTAGTCATGAAAATAGTGTGTAATGCCATTTGCTATTTATTCGTAATAAAGATTTATAGAACAGTTGCTTCCAATTGTTAAAATTGTGTCAAAAGACACTGTCTTATTTCTTGCTCGATCTGACCTTTTTTAGTTATGTACTGTTCTAAAATGTGCTATCCATTTCAAGGGAAGTAATGTGTTATAATGCTCATCCAGGATAATCCACCGCAATACGACGAGAAGGGCTACACTCCACCTCCACAGGGTGGATATGGATATGGACAAGTGGTGCAGAGTCAGCCGGTAGGGGGCACCACTGTGATAGTTCAACAACCAATCATTCAGGGCAAGCGAAGCTGGAACACTGGAGTGTTTGATTGTTTCGATGATTGTGGCATTTGTAAGTCATCCCTACTGTACACGTCAGCTACTTTTGTTGGTTTTTCTATCTACCGAGAGTTAACTTTTTAAAATTTATAAATGAATATATTGAGTTGATTTGGTTTAAACAAATCGTCACCTTAGAATTGCTTTATGCTATCTCCACATTTCCTTGTTTGGAGAAAATCGCGTGTAAAGTTTGGAAACCAGTGTTATTAAAATACAAAAATTATTTTATAACTTGTCTTTTTCTCCATTTATGAGTTTCTTTCGGCAATGATACCTCTGAGATATATATAATGGGATTAGTTATTGCCCTAGGTGTAATTAAGTCCGTTTAAGCAAAAAAAGGAGATAGCATAAGGTAATTCAGAGGTGACGAAATGCCTCCAAACCAATGCGTAAAACCAGAATCTTACCATGCCAAGTGATACAAGTGAATTGAGGCTGCTCTTAATAGAATAACTTTAAGTCAATAACTTCAAAACAATGATCACCATCTTTTTCTATAAGCTGTTGTGAATGTTATTTGTGTAAAAAGATTTCTGTTGCATGAAAAATATTTCTACAGTCTTTTCAGTTGTTTTTTTTTTTTTTATTGTCACCAAATATATTTTTCTCAGCCAGTACATTTTACACCTATATTTTGTGGGGGCATTATTCTTATCTGGTGGGAGGNGGGGGGGGGGGGGGGGGGGGGGGGGGAGGAGATGTATGCGAATAATTTGGTGAGATTAAATCGGCGATTCTCGATGACACAGTAACCTAGATTGCCTTCGCTTGATAGATCTGTGTTCAGATTGAGATTGCGTCCCCTGTACCTTCCATTCGATTGCATAACTTGTAGTATTTCTTTACATTTCGGGTTGGGTTTTTTCCTTCCCTTGGTTTAGTTCTAGCTTGTCCATCTATTGTTGATTGTACAGTGAATTTTACTTTTACTTTTACTTTCACTTTTTTCTGCCCTTGCCAGGCCTATGCGCCACATTTTGCGGCCCGTGCTTTTTATGCAAGCTCTCGACTGACATGGACGAGGCATGGTGTGTCGCTTGCTGCGTGCCTGCCCCTGTCCTTGTCCTCAGAACCAAGTGGAGAGCTCAGAACAATATTGAGGTGAGACATACAGGCTGCCGCACGTTCACATACGAACAGACTTCTTGTACATATAGCCCGTCCACGACAAGGTGATTTCAGACTTTGTGCCTTATCTTAAGGCCAGGGCGTTGAGGACGTATTTGAACTTGGTTCATAGATAGAAGAACCCATGTAGATTTTAGGATTGGTTGGCTCGTCGTTATATCACCAAGGCCTCAGACAACCAGGTGAATAGACTGATGGGAAGAAGCAGACTCTCAAAAAGACATGCAGATACACAGACATAGAAACAGATAGAAAAAGGAATGAAGCAGTAAGAGAAAGAATGGTGATTGACATTAGGCAGCGGCGCAGGATACCAGTGAACAGACAGACAGACAGACAAGCAGACAGGAAAAGAGACCAGAAACAGCAGAAAGTCGAAAGATCGTAAGACAAATATTCAAACAGATTGGCAGACAATAAAGCAGAGATGCACATCAAAATAATATATTTCCATGGTTACGAATCAATCGATACACTAATGAATGCGTAGGTGTAGGAATGGCAGAAGCACAGATTGTATGAAACATGAGGGAGAAATAAAACTGGACAGGGTAAATTTTTGTTAGGAAGAAAGGATAAGCAGGATAGCGGAAAAACTAGTTTGGGATGGTCTTAAAAAGTATATCGAGTATTAACGCCGATCTGTCTTGTCCATACAACACACTCTCGTATTCTACGCTTCAAATTATAAAGTTAATCAACTAACAAAGCAGAGGATCATCCTGAAACTCATTCTCCCAGACATGTTTTCAAGATTCTTGTTTCGCTATTTTGATTGGTTTCTGTTGAAGATTGATGAGTCATAGAAACACATTCATTGGTTAATTAGCAGAAACGCCGAATGGGACATAGTCGTGTTGACGAAAAGGATTTTGAAACAAAATTATGTTTTATTTGAAACAATATTTTTTGGCTTTTTTTTCCTCCAGGGCTCCGTCTGTGACGACTGTCTACTGACTCACTTTTGTGGCTCCTGTGCAGCTTGTCAGCTGGCACGAGAGGTCAAAATTGCCAAGGAAAACATCAATTACCAAATGCGTTAAAACAAGAGTTTCGCCTTCAGCTGCAAGTTGCAAAGAAAGCCTGGCCAGCGCCAGAAAGAAAAACAAATTATTTTTTAATTATGATTGATTAAAATATGCATTATTTGCTATGAAGGCTAGAGATTTTTTCCCAATATGCTTGTCTAGCCAGTGTGGACATGTCCATAGATTAAATCTTAATTACTGAGATACTAAATTATTATTATTATTATTATTATTATTATTATTATTATTATTATTATTATTATTATTATTATTATTATTATTATTATTATCTATCTCTCTCGCGCACACACACACACTCTCTCTCATTTTTCTCAAACTCTTCATCATTTTTTTTTTATTGTACACCAAGTCAGACTAGGTCTAACACTATTAATCAATTTATCATAGCTCGAGACTTTGTGCATTTTTCTTATTAGAGCTGACAAATGATCAATTCCATCTGGACTGAGGATATTGTGAGTGCCTCCTTCTCGACTCTTCGAAGCGAAGGGCGTTGGATTTAAAAGCAAAAGCATAGAAAACTCTAACAAATTAATTCACTCTTTTTATCCTAAGCTCATGTCACTTTATCTGTCAGATTATTGTGCAAATTAAACCGGGTAAAAATTCCAATAGGAAACGCACAGGACAAAAAAATCAAAGAGCAATGTTGTAACTCATTTCCTGAGCCATTTTACTTTGTCGTATGGCTCTGGCAAAATAAATGTGTATGTTTTCAATTTTACATGTATGTATTTTTATATAAGGCCGTAAACTACTGCAAGCATTTTTTTAATTCCAACTTCCATAAAAATAAACTACAAAAGCCAATATTCACTTTTTCTCTCAATCGTACATTTTTTTATCATTGATGTTTTCTATTTCCTATATTTTTCTATCTTAAAATTTGCCAGTTTGAACTTCTGCATTCTTTAAATTTTTTTTTGTCTCCAAAGCCTCAATTACGTCTAATAAATTGAGGCAGTTTTGGATGGCGCAAAATTGATAAACATTGTGTAGCCAGTAGATTTATAAAGAGAGAACTGTGTGTTACGTTTTAACCAGATACTCTGTGGAATAGAACTTGAAAAAATGAGACAATGTGTGAATTTTACCTTCAAAATGGCTTAAAAATTGCTTGAGGGGTAGCTTAGAGACATCAGACATCAGCAATAGAGTAGTGGTACATTGTTCTGTTCTCTCTTGCTCTGCTCTGTACTTATTCTCTTAGTTTAAAAACCTTGAGTCGCAGAAGCACGAAGGGAATTTTAATTGCTTTTTTTTTTCATTTGAAACAACAATGTAAAAATCTCTCCTCGTCAATATTTTACTCGTACCATCAGCTATTTATCAATAAATTATATTTATCTCCTCCCCCTCCTCTTCACCCCTCCACCTTTGTTTCGTTTATGGCAGCATCGATTAACTTAAGATCAGCAGATTAAGACGTGTATTTAAAAAAAAAAGATAACTGCAGCTCAAAGAATGTGTGGCAAGTATTTTATCCCTCTCACCCGTTAGAAATCTTGAAATATTTCATTTTGATAACTCAATAAATCAATTCAAATGGTATTGTTTACAGAATTTTGAAGGGCGTCGAGTTCATAACAAAGTGAAAAGAAAAATGCGAGAACAACTGACAGAGCGAGAAACAGAGAGAGACTATGAGAGATAGTAAGAGGGGGACAAAAAGTTATATATATATATATATATGTAGAGAGAGAGAGAGAGAGAGATGGTGGAGAAGGGCAGAGAAAACAATAGTGGAACAATAAGAATGAGTTTTAAAAATATTTTTTTTTAATATAAAGGGCTTATGTCTTTAAACAGTCCCACTCTTAATAAGGGGGATTATATAAAGATTTATGGGATTGTTTGGAGATTCGTCTTTTTATCTTGAGCATTAGAGGAAGGGTAATGTTCTCTACTTTCAAAATCTTCATAAAATTCATAAGACGTTCTCCTTTATATAGAGAACATCAATTTCTTTGTTTCTCATTTCTAACGGATGAAAAAAAAATGACTTCGATCTATCTGGCAAAGAACTGTTAGTGATTTGATATCAAAGAGATTAGCTTAATCTTTTAGAATCACGGTAAAGTATTTTAGATCATGGTAAATCGGATGCAGAAACTCGCTCAATGAATTTGTTTTGCATGATACGCTCTAATATCTCTCGCAGCAAAAGATAGACGGGACACAACAAAGCATGGAATACACATTGATATTGCAGAAAAGTAATCACAGCAAACAACAGTTGTTAGATAACAATAGATAAAACAGAGACAGGTCTAGAGACTGATATACAGACACAAGTAGCGCCGAATCAAGGTCGCTAAGATTTATAATATAAAATGCAAACTGTTAATGCTACAAAAAGATAGACCAAACAATAACTTTCTCTCCTCCTTTCCCTCTCTCTCTCTCTTCTCTCTCTCTCTATCTATCTATCTATCGATCGATCTATCTATCTATCTATCTATCTATCTATCTATCTATCTATCTATCTATCTATCTATCTGTCTGTCTGTCTATCTATCTATCTTTCTATCTCTACCTCTCTCTCCCTGTTGCTTTTTTTCTTTCTGTTTTCTATCGTTTTTCTCTCGCGCTCTGTCTCACTTTCTTTTTCTCTCTCTCTCTCTATCTATCTATCTGTCTGTCTATCTATCTATCTATCTATCTATCTATCTATCTATCTATCTATCTATCTATCTATCTATCTATTTATCTATCTATCTATCTATCTGTCTATCTATCTATCTATCCATTTATTGATCGATCTATCTATCTATCTATCTATCTAATTAACAAATTAATCATTGTTACGATGAATAAAGAGTATCTGGATTGAGCCACACAATCATGCCAAGTCCGGAAAGCTTGTGACAATAATTATTACTACCAGATAGCTCGAGCCTACAAAACATTTTCTCTGATAATCTGACTGTCCTCTCGATACTCTGGCCTAGATCTTCCAGCAAACAAATCAAAGCTTGATGGCCATGGATAGAGAAAGAGCAAACATGAACAGGGATGAAGTTAGGATAAAATATGCATTGTTTTTGAAGAGGTTTCTTGAAAACAGCGTCAACCGACTAAATTTAGCACCATGCTTGTAAATGTCTACAATAATCGTAAAGGTAAAAATCAGTGTAACCTCGTTAGGTGATGGTACCACACAGCTCTCGAGTAACGAGCCCATGCAGTTTACAGTGAATGAGAAATGCATGGACTAGGTTAGATTAACCTAATCTGGAAGATAGGTCTAGCTGGAGCTCTGCTGTTATTGATGAATCTTGGCTGGAGCTCTGCTGTGATTGGTGAATCTTGGCTGGAGCTCTGCTGTGATTGGTGAATCTAGTAGGTCTTAGTCTTGCCCAACTCCACTCTCAGTTCGTGTTCACATTGCAAGTGGGCGTTGAGAGTGTTATAGCTAGAACTTCGCACTTTCAAAGCTTTGATAAATCAACCAAGGAACCAAGTAAGAAACACATTTTTTTACAAAAGCCAAACTGATCCAAGAGTCGATTTACATTAACAATGTGCCTATAATCACTATAATTGATTTAGATTTTAAACCTAATTATGATTAGCTATTGCATTGTTTAATGATTTTTTGCTGGGAGGCGATCTTGCCCATTTATAAGTATATGTATTAATTTTATGATAAGTCATGAACTAACTTTGATTGTTGCGATACTTTGGCTTCCATTGGCGACTGAGACACTGACAAACCTGCAAGATGTGTCACATTTCCTAGGCTGATATTCCTTTTGTGATAATTTGGCGGTGACACTCATTTGCCCGCCTTTGGTCAATGCCAAGGACTTCTAAAAGTCGTTCATTTTTTGTCAGCTCTATAGACGTTAAGAAAAAAAAACAATCTTCCCGATTATGGCAACATCGTATACGTTTAGATTCATTTGTATTTGCGCTAATTGTTCAAGTTTACTGCACCCTTAGCACTTTTGTCTGCATGATCATTAAATCATTACACGAATAATATCTTATTCAACTCGATTATACAGGCGTTAGTACCAAATCTAGTTGATTAAGTGATAGTCGTTTTATGACCAAGCTTACAAGAATTGGAGCTGCAGAATTTCGAATCATAAAGTGATAGCCTAGATAAAAGACAATGAGATAATAAAAGGCAAATATATATTGATCTAAATTAAGTTTTATTAGATTCTTCACATTTCTTTCATCTAGTTTTTACAAACCTTCATTACATTTCTCTGTTCATTTTTTCGAGTTGAAAGGTGCAAAAGATAAGGTAACACACACCAACATAAACACACACATACACCCACTTTAAGCTTTTGCGTCGAAATGTATTAATTTCTCTCATGTAATTATGGAGATTTCTGTTATTTTTTCACCGTCGACTTCAAGTACAAAATGTTAAAATTAATTTCACTCTGATGATTTTCCTTTGTTCTCGTATTCTCGGTTTAATTTTACGCTATGTGTGTGTGTGTTGTGTGTGTGTGTTGTGTTTTTGTGTGTGTGTATGTTTGCTCAGTGGAGCACTAGGATAAGATAAAGATCAAGTTGCCTTGGAATGACAGAGGCGTGCGTCCACATTTCGCAAATACAGAGATAATGACACACATGATACACTTTACAGTCACGTTACCTTTAAAAAAAAATCTAAGTTCACCGAGGCGTCGTTAACTATACCAAAGTACAATAAATTTGATTGTAACAACTTGAAACTTCCGTATCAATATTCTCAGAACTATGCTGCTCTGTCATTTCCACGCAGCGGTAAGTAAATAAAACTCAGCAGATAAACAATCACTCGACTAAATGGTCCACAGTTCAAGGCTGCAAAATCATGAGACGTTTAGTGCATGGTATTAAGATCTAATGTATAACATAAGAGGAAATATATATTTTTTTCTTTATCGCGTATTAGGTAATCAAAGATTGGGGAGGGGCAGTGATTGAGCGAGGCTCTCACCTTGTTTATCCCATATTATCAATATTATTCTTGTGATTATTGCCACTTTTTTCTTGTTAATGTGCTGCTGCTGCTGCTGCTGTTGTTGTTGTTGTTGTTGTTGTTGTTGTTGTTGTTGTTGTTGTTTCTGTTGTTGTTGTTGTTGTTGTTCTGCAGCTTTGTGGTGTATTATTCCCACTGTTCCTATTACTGCTGCTGGAACAGCTAGTTTTTGTTAATGTTCCTGTTACTGCTGTTATCGGTTTTGTTGCTGTTCTAGTCTTCGCGTTGTTGCGACAGACATTGCTATTGCCGTTCTTTTTTTCGTGTTGCTGATGTCCTCTTTGTGGCTGCTGCTGCTGCTGTTCTTGTTTTGTTTTTATTGCTACCTCTGCTGTTATGGTCTTCTTTTTCCTAGTCTACATTGAATGTAACATTTTCCTTATTATTTCCTTTGATTTTCCATCCTCAATAATGTTTCCAATGCAACAATTGACGATAATCTTGTAATTATGGTTCGATGACAGATACTCTAATTTTAATGGTGGCGTTGACAAAAGTAAAAACTCCATACCTCATTTTGAGTTCATTTTTATTTTTTACTCAGCGCATTCCATACGATAATGGCTTAGTAACAAGATAATGGAGTTTATATTTTGATAACGATGGCAAGCCGTTTGTATAGCCAAATAATAACGTTGTGCAACATTATCGTTTTTTTATAAAATTCTAAAACTGCCAATGCCTTTGATGAAGATCAGAAACAAAACTGTTTGTGGGCCTTTATATTATAGGCTAAAAATAGTTTTAAGGTGTCCCTTTAAAGAGCCAAGAGGTCGAACTCTTTTAAGCTTTCCATGCTTCGTTTTCGATTCATACTCCCGTTTCATTTCCACCTGACGCTTTCGGGTAATGTCCGCTTGAGTGTACGATATGACTGTGCATTCCTGTCCTAGCCCTGAGATCCTGCTTTCTACTGGAACCAAACATGGTATTTAGTCAGCCCTTTACACGCACTGAAGTCTTGTCTCTTGTCTCTTCCAGGCGCCAGGTCTGTGACATTAAGACAGACTTCGACGATTATGTTTAAAGTGACTTTATGCAGACATCAAAATACTCAAAAACACAATATAATGCAATATTCACTCATTGTAGCATATAACACAATATTTGCTAATAGAAATGCTATCGTTGTGTAATTAATTGCGAAACGAGGGCTAACGAAAGCTCATTGAAGTCTCCAAAGGTTTTCCATTGTAAGCGGAAACTCTGACACTTCACGTAGAATAATATATACCAACATAATATACCCATACAAAATCAAAAGTTACAGCAAAGCAATATGACTAAAATTCGCTACACCACGCATCCAGTTCGAAAGAACAGGTCGCTCGAACAATTTCAACAGTCTGTTTCTTGATGAAACTTTAGTATTTTCAACCTTAAGTAAATGTCTGAGCTGGTTCAAATCCTCTTTTGCTGCCAGTGTCAGATCAGATCGAATACATAGAGTGATAGAGCGATAAATCGAGTCGAGTTTTTAAAGCGATAGATGAGTAAAATTAGGAGATAAGTGGAAACGCGTCTAAACTAGAGAGCGATACATCGCGTAGAACCTTGGGAGCGATAGCTCGTGTCGAATCTAAAGAGCTAGAGGTTGAGTCGAATAAAGAGAGCCATCAATCGTGTCGAATCTAAAGAGCTAGAGATTGAGTCGAATAAAGAGAGCCATCGATCGTGTCGAATCTAAAGAGCTAGAGATTGA